>JAJPUD010000062.1:887372-1082548 GCA_023553655.1 Myrmecobius fasciatus
TCTTTCATTAGATAATAAAAACAATAATATTTAACAAAGTGATTATAGATTGCCTTAACTTTAGTTTGTGTGAGTCCAGCCCAGGAGCACTTATTCTGTTCATTTAGTGAGAATCTTTTTTCCTACAGGGAGTGATACGAATTTCATTGAAGTTGTCCTTTTAAAAAGTTTCCTTATTCTTTTCTAATGATTAATGAGTAGATAACTGATTTTAGTTCATTTAGAACTCCCACCTCACTAATTTTTTTTTGAATGGCTTTTGCCAGGTTTTTAAGAATCCTTGTGGAGTTTTTCCTTTTTGTAAATGTATCTTTTAAGGTCATTTTACTGTTGGTATTGATAATCTGCTTTCTTTCCCATATTTAGTTATTCTTAATGAATTTGCTGTCATTTGTGTATGATATATATTCATTGTGTGATTTTTTTGGTAGTGAATCTAATTGATCAGTTAATAATTTCTTCCCAAAAGCTATTATGATAGAAAACTAAAAATGGAATCACAGTCACCAAAAAGAATAACAGTGTCTGAAGTTTCTGTTACATCTAGGGAGTCAAAAGTCCTTTCCACGTATCAATTTTTTGAACCTTGTGATCCTCTTGTGAGATTGGGTTATGTACAAGTATTAACCCTACTTTACACTGAGGAAATGGAAGCTCAGAGAGTTTAAACAGTTTATCTAGATCACACAGTAAATTCAATGTAAGTGAAAGAGTTGTCGATTGAACTCAGGTCCTCTGACTTATTTCAGTCTCATTCAGTTGCTGTGATAAGCACATTGCCCCTCCGAGATTAACTGTTTCAATTCATTGGAAATATTGTAGAAGAGATCTGAATGAACCATAATTAAGTGGGGAAAGTCTACTGATGGGGAAATAAATAATATTGAGATAGAAAAATGGAGGAAAAGCTGAAAAAACTGCAGAATTTGGAAATTAGAATCACCAGATGTTATAATCAAGATATAATAATAATAATAATAATAATAATAATAATAATAACTAATGTGGATTGCACTGATGTTTTTTCTTCTGATCATATTTTGAGCTTAGTTTTTTCTTGGTGTTTTTAGTTGATATGGTCCAGATTTTATGAAACAATATTCTTGTCATACTTTTAAGTAGAACTTTCTAGAGGCAGTGAAAAGAATGCTAGATTTAAGAATTAAAAGACCCAATTACTATGTCTTAATCCTCTGAGCTTTGATTTCCTTATCAGATCATGAGGCATTTTTTCTTAGTCTAGCATTCCATGATTTTTCTTATATTTTCAGAATGTGCTTTTTAAATGTATGAAGGCAACAAAACTTTCCTTCCTCAACCTGTTGCCAGTTTTCTGGGTGCCCTGTCCATTTGAAGACACCTTCCTCTTTTCACTTTCTCAATAATTCTTTAGCCTTTTAGAAAGAGGATAATGGAAGGAAGAATGGACTTTGATTCAGAAGATTCAACCTTGAGTTGTTGGTTAAATCAAGTTTAACAACTTAAAACTCTTTAGCCTTTGTTTCTTCTCTATTCAAAGTTAACAGTTTTTACAACCCAGTTTATAGGATTGTTGTGAGGCTCTCTGAAGACATTTCTATAACTATGTACTATAAAATGTGACATAGTCGAGAACTACTGTGGATAATAATAAAAGCTTCCATTTCAATGGTGTTTTTTCAAATTACGAAGTACTTTTGAAACAAACCAAGTAAAGAGACAGTATCAGAGAGGTCAGTCTTATTTTCTTATCAGTGAAATAGGGTTTAAACTAGGTGATTTCTGAGGACCTTTTTGAACTCTAAAATTCTGTCATTCTCTAAAATAATTAAAGGGTGTCCTTTTTTCCCCCCCATTCCACAGATATTTATTGTGTGCAAGACCCTATTAGGATCAGCATGGTACACAGGTAGAAAGTTCTTGCCACATATAGCAACTATCTTGCCTTGAAGAAGGTTTTAGGATAAAGATCATATGAGCATGTTTATATGCAAGACTGAATGTTTATTTTTATCTGAAGTAACAGACAGTTATAAGAATACATACAAGAATAAGCATATCAAGCTTTTATCCTGAGAGGTGAGAGCATTGTTTCCATTATACCTTATTCTTGGAGAAAAATAGGTTTAAGTTAGATAAAAAGTTTATTAGATCACCTGCTGCATGCTTTTACTTTTAGCAGTTAATCCTTTGTTTTATATCACACTTTTGGGGTTCCAAAATGGTGATTTGAGGATGTCTCAAAAGAATTTGTAGTCTCAGACCCATCTTTAAGTCAAGGGGCAAAGCTTATTATAATTATAATGCCAATTACCATGGGCTAAGTTACAAAAGAATTTAGCAAAGAACCAGGAGCAAGAAGATAAATTTATAGGAAAAAGTTAGAGAAATAGGTGCCATAATAAAATTATGATTTGCAGGTATATTTGAAGAGTGGTCTGGTATGCACCTCATTATTGTCTCAGAAACTTTATCACTAACCAACAGATTGTTATCCAACAGCCAACGATGTTTGTGGAGCTACTACACTCCCAAGGCCAAAGGATTTTAGGATTATTGACCAACAGATTGTTAATCTGACAGCCAGCAATGTTTATAGAACTATAACACTCCCAAGGCTAGGGCATTTTAAGGTTATCACTACATCTCCCCTAGAAGCTGTACCCCATCAACACCATAAAATAATACGTATAATTGGCTAAAGTAAAAAAGTTCCCTACTGAGGAGTTATATAATTGGTTTTGGGTGGTTGTTGGAGATTTTTCTTCTAAATTGGCAGTATACCTTGTTTCTCCTTGAAAGTTAATATAATTTTGCTTGGATAACAATAAACTCCTGAGAGAGAAGCATCTTATTGTAAAGGGCCTGAGTGACAGCATAGGACCTGTGACTGGAAAGCTTTGTCAGGAATCTTAGTTATAGGAGCCTTGAAGTTTAAAAAGAACCAAAAGTCAAGGAGAATCTGTAGAATAAGACAATACTTCTTATATGGAGGATTTATAAATGTTACAGACCAAGGGATGCATATTCTTAAATAAACAGTACTGTTACATATTTTAAAATTAAAACAAACAAAATCTATCTTCTCTTCCTCTTGCCAAAGCCCCCTTCCCCTTTTGAAAAAAAAAAAAAGAAAAAGAAAAGACAAAATCCTTGTGATAAATATGGAGAATGGGACAAAAAAGTACACCACATTAGCGTGTGTGTGTGTGTGTGTGTGTGTGTGTGTGTGTCTGTCTGTGTCCCTGGAATCAGAATTGATCATAGCATTACTCTGAGTTTTTAGGTCTTCCAAAGTTGTTTTCTTTTACAATAATGTTGTTATTTGGACAATGTAAAAATTTATTTTGCCTGGTTACTTATTTGTAATGGGTTTTATTTTTATTTGCCTTGCTTGCTAGATTTCTCAGAATGGCTGGACCAGCTACAGCTACACCAGCAGTGCATTAATGTATGTTTTCCCACAGTCACTCCAGCATTTTCTTTTTTTTTATCAACTTTGCTAAACAGATTGGTGTGGGGTAGAACTAATGGGGTGAATAAGACCTCAACAAAAAACAGGTTTTTGGTAGCTAGGAGGGCCATTGGGAAGGCCATTAATGGGAGAGAGCCTGAATTATTATATAGATTAGGGAGTGTTAGCAAGAAGAAGTATTGACAAGATTATCTTGTCTTTTAGTAGGCCCTTTTGTTGTCCTTAAATGGGTTTTTGTTGCATGGGGCCCTAGTTGAATTCCTCTTCTCTCCAGAACTCTGACAGGTAATTTCTTCCTTGATCTTCTGATTTGTTTATGATGTCAGCCTTTATGTTAAGTCATATATTCATTTGAACCTTTTCTTGATTTGTAAGCTGTTAGTCTATATGCATTTTATTATTATTTTAGTTATATAAAGTAATTCTGCAGTAATTTGATTGGCATGGCACTGAAAATGTAAATCAATTTAGGTACTAGTCATTTACTATATTGGCTTGGTCTATCCAGGAATAATTCATATTTTTTTTAGTTATTTAGATCTGTAATTATTTGTATAATAAGTGTTTTGCAGATCTTGTGTGTATTTTGATAGGTAGACTCCCAAATACCACACATGTTGTGTAATTATTTTAAATGGAGACTACTTTTCTGTCTTTTTTTTTTCTTTTTTTTGCTAGTTTTTGTTGGTAACTTAAAGAAATGTTTCATTATGGGTCATAAAAATGAATTTAATATTTCTGCATTTTTGTGAGGTTTCAATACACTACTGCATGGTAAACTTTGATAAACAGCTGAGAATATGTATATTGTATATGTATATATCTTTTGTATTCTCATTCAGTAGTCTCAAGAGGTCTTTATATCAACTTTTTCTAAAATTCTATTTAAGTTCTTCACTTCATTCTTGTTTATTTTTTTGTTAGATTATTCTAGATCTGAAAGGAGCATATTGAAGCCCCCATTGTTATAGTTTTACTCCCTATTTCTCTCCTTTAAGTATTTAGAGGCTATCCCTGTGCTGTCCCACAGTTCTAGACTTCAAGGGCTTATCCCAGGGGTTTTCTGTCTTACCCTCAGGGGTGAGGTAAGAGTTGGATTCTGGACACAAAAGTCTTGTCTCTTATCATGATGACTGTTTGCACTGATTCTGTCTTTGTTAGTGGACTCTTTTTCCTATTGCCCATAGGTTTCTGGCTAACTTTTTAGTGCAGTTCTAGGGTAGTAGAAATCACTTACTATAGTGTCTTATTGGATTTCTTGATCATTATTAAATCTGGTATGAATTTCAGGTTTTTGCTGGATTGGCTGTATGGCTGCTGAGGATTCTTTCTCATCAGTCAGCCATTTTGGTTGAAAGTCAAAGTACATAGAATTTCATTGATTGAAGATGGAATTGGGACTTGATGAAAAGTCCAGGCAAGAAAAAATTAGGGCTTGAATTAGTGCTAGATTGGTATGAAACTTGATGAAGCAAAGGGCTCAGAGAGAAAAGGACATGGCTTTGAAACAGGAACCAGTTAGAAAGAGAGGAGGAGACTAAAAAGCACCGATACAATTGTAGGATAGGAAAGATATTAAGATAAAGAAGCAAGATGATTTTTGCCATTCTTAGTTGAAATGCAAAATAGATATTTCTCATAAAAATATTGTCATAGATAGTGGTTATTTTATTAAATAAAATAATATCAATTAGTGATAGAGTCGAGGTGGCAATTCTTAACCGGAAATATGAGGTGTGAGGCACAAGGCACATGTGACAAATTCACAATGGCATTCTCTGCCAAAGGTCACCTTTAAGAGGTTATGGACAAAATGAAGAGATAAAATAGACACCAGGAGTGGCAAATATGAAGTAGATTCGGGAGAGCAGTAGAAAGATTATTATTAGCAAGGAAAGAGGTTTAAACATTTAACACTGGAAAAGACAAGTTCCCTAGTGGAACTAATATTTAACCATTGGAATATGCCATTGACTGGCAGGCTAAATCCACAGAGCAGTTTAGCAGACTAAACCAAAGGGAATTAGCAAGAGAAGGGGATTATGACATTGATTGGTGAGCTAACCCTAAAAGGGATTTAGCACCCCAAAAGAATTAGTTATAACAAGGAGAAAGAAGCCATGAGGTGAATGAGGGGAAGGGAGGAGGAAACAGACACCATGAGGCAGGATGGCTAACCCCTAAAATGGGTTGAGCAAAGATGGCGTAGGCCATAGACAGATTTATATAGGAAATTTAACCTGGGAGGGAGTGGGAGGAGGGTGTTGACATCATGATTTGGCTTTTGTGATTGGCTTTTTCTGATTACAATAAGGTGGGGTTTCCAAAGACTTCCACTGGGGGTAGGACTGTAAGGCTAAGCTGACCCCCTCAGTGTTCTTCACCACCTGCCTCAGGGAGTTTTACAATCACATCAGTGCTTCAGACTTTCTCTGCCAACCCTGGATCTCATCAATTAGAACCATGCTTCAGGCAAAAAATGGGTTAATCATAGTGTTATGAACTCCTGGGTATTCATCATTTTTATATTTGCAATATTTTTATTGGAAGCTGAGACTTTAGAACATGAGTGTATATATATATGTATGAAAAAGTTTTTATTTAAATATATATATATACATACATATATTTAAATAAAGGCTTTTTCAGTTTCTTGTACCTTTTTTTTCCAGTGGCCTTGTGCCAGCCCAGTATCTCACTGATCTCATCAATTGTTGGTGAGCTGGGCTGTCATCCCTGCTGCTAATTTTCATATCTACATATTCTGCCTTACTCTCTTTCCTGATCTTCTGTCCTGTGTCAACAGTTGCCTTTTGAAGGTTTCAGATAAGATGTCCTGGAGGCAAACTCACCAAGTCCACAGCTGAACTTTTCTGAACTTCCCTATTACTGGCTGGGAAATAGTGTTTTCTTGGTTTTAGTCTAGCTTCCAACTTTAGTGTCATTGCTTCTCCCTCAGATTACCTCTCATATCCAATTATGGAATTTTTTTTTTTTTTTTTTTTTTTTTTGTATTCTCAGTGTTTAACCCAGTAACTGGCACATGTCAAATCCTCGATAAATGGATGTTTGGGAGAGAGGGAGAAGACAGAAGTTTTAGAAATTACCTTTGATGTTATGAGATTATATATGTTGCCAAACTTTATTGCTATTGGGATTTTATTCCTTTGGCATCCTATTCAGAAAGAAAATATGATTTATTAACCTGAAGATTTCTTTGCTTAAGTGCTTAATGTGAAGTTAAAAATACTTCTAACATAGTATTTTAAATTTATGTGCACTCATTGCTCCTTTCTTTCCCCCCACAAGGCTGCCAGAATGTTAACTTTCCTATTGTATTTGATGTTTAACAAATTACTAATTTGGGGCATGTTTATAGGAAATTAAGCAGAATGACGAATTTTTATCATTGGCAAAAATCAGTATTTAGTTAATGGGGCAAAAACTGCTTGCTTTGCAATAGAAAATAACTGTTAGATAATCTTTTTTTTCTGCACTAACATTATTCATGATACACTGAAATAGTTCAAGTTTCATTGCAAACAATAAAAAATAATGTCAGCCAAATTAACTTAAGAACTGTTTTGATACACCTATAAGACATGTTGGTTACACATAAGAATTCATCATATCACCTTATACCAAAAGGATTTCAGTTCCAGCGTTCAACAGTGATAGGGAAAACTGGTACCTTACAATTATTGTTATGCTAAATTCCATATAACATTTTTTTTATTGTGATTTCCTCCCATATAGCAGAGTCTGTATAAATTTTTGTTTGTGGTTACAGATCCAGTATTCCTATTATCAAAAAACTAATATTCTCAAATTCATTGAACTTCTGTTCGAATATTTGTTGCATCTTTGAGCTAATCAATATTGGTAATGCTTTCTCTGATGCAGATTGCAGTCCATCCCTGTCTTCTTCTGGGTGGGATATTCTTCCCTATTGTAAATCCTCCTGGGGGAGAAGACCTGTTTTTGATGCAGAAGAACCCTACTTCTAAGTCTCTATATTTGTTGGGGCTGACCCAGGAGATCTGGCTCTTCCTCTGACTCCCTTTCCATGCTGCTGTCTTTTGGAGGATGCCACTCGTTTTGAATGAAATCCTTTTATTTTTTTAAAAAGCACTTCTTGTGCTTTAGTTTTCATTGATAAAGTGCTCTGACCAACTTAGCCCCCCCAGGTGAAGCATCTTCTTTCTTTGGAAAGGTAAGGAAATGTGTTCTAGGTACTTCATTCTTCCAACTCTTAGATGTTTGGACCCAATGGCTCAGAGTGAATGTAAATAGCACTTGTTTCTACTTTGGCCAGAAACCCTGAGCATCTTCCCTTCCCTTCCCTTGCCTTAATCACTGAATGGGTGTTGCCTCAGTCAAATTAAGACCTGGGAAAGACCTTAAATTAAAAAGTCCAAGGTTTCTCACTGCATCCAGAGCCTTCTCCAGTCTGGCCACTGGATTCCGATGGTTCTGGTGGAGAAAGTGAGACTGATGATCTTGCACAGCCCTCCCTCACTTAAATCCAATTTACTTTCATGTCATGGCAACATGTCCCTGATGTCATAGTGGGAGCCAAGGGCAAAGAACAAATCAGTGATTTAGTAAGCAAAGATTAAGTCATTTTTCTTATGGTCATAAAACTCAATAAGTTGACTAGCAGATTTTCCCTTCATTCCTCAGTCCTTCACTCTTAACTAAATCATTCAGACTAGATTCCACTTCAGATGTCAGTTAGTCCTTCTTTCTGCTGCTTTCCTATAGAATAAAACATACTGCCCAAGAAAGAAAAATGGAGTGTTCATCATAGGATCTTCTTTTTTAAGGCCTGAAGAAGCCTCAGGGGTTGTTGTGTTCTGTAACGTCATTGTAAGAAGTCATCTAGTTTAAGTGGCTTATTTTACACAAGAGAAAACTGAGACCCCTCAAAGTCTGGCCATACCAGCATAAGTGTATGGAGCAGGGTTTTATAGTAAGGCCTTTAACTTGATCTCCAGTACTTTCACACAGCCTTTAGGAAAGTTTTTCCTTTTGTTTATAATTAATTTAAATCCCACTTCCTGACATTTAAGCCCATTTCTGCTTGAGTTGTTTAAGCTGGGGCATGCTGACACTCTCCTTTTAGCCTGCATCCTAATGGCAGATTCTTTAGGAACTGCCTGTTTTATGGCAACAGATTCTCTAAGGGATTTGCATGCCTTAGGGCATCTTTCCCTTTGTTATAGCTAGTTCATTTGAAGTTATTCTTCTGAAAGATCTTCCTCCTCGTTAATGGCAAATTTTGCTAAGGAACTTTGTTCCCCTTCTTAAGGGCTAAAATTCCCTTTTGAAACATAAGCCTACCAGTAACTGGTAAAGTAATGAAATCTTTGCCTCTTGATTTGGAAATGGACTGAGCCTAGAAATTTCTTTGGAACACCTCATTATAATGGCTTGAGACTCCAATATATTTTTGGGTCCAAACCCCTTCTCCCCAATATTAGGTGGACAATTGTTTTGGGGTTTGGTGATACTCCATCAGTGTCCTACAACTCTGTCTTAGTTGTCCTGGGGTCACTGAGAGGTTAAATAATTTGCCCAGGGTCTGGGAGCCAGGATAGGACTGAGGCAAGGTTTGAACCCATGGCCCCTGGTTCTGTGTCACACTGCTTCCCTTTGAAGTTGCATAAGAAAGCAAAAGACATCATAACCCACCAAAATGTCAAACAAAGACTGAACTGACCACATAAGATTAGTCTTCATTCAGGCATTCATCATTTTTACTAAATAATTTTCTCTCTTTTCATTCAAGATTCAAAGGAGAACTATTTGAATATCAAAGAATGAAAAGAGAGAAAGAGAAACTCTTGTTAAAATTGATAAGACTATGACCATGCTTAAAAAGTGAGATGAAAACTGAAGGATGTCCTCTCATGGCACCACACAATCTTATTAGAAAAAGTTTGATCCCCAGAAATCAACTTTTGACATATTCTTGTTTTCTTCTAAGAATTAATGCATAGTTAAATATAATCTTAATTTTTCTAAATGTAAGATTAAATACCATACCATGAAATCACAGGTTCAGTTTTGATTTTTGTCAAATAAATTAAATTTTTTTGTAATTTTTATTTTCGTTTTTAAAGTAAAATTTTTTTAAAAAAAAATAAAATCTTTTCTTCCTTAGTATTTGCTGTGACATCTTGGTCCCTGTTTTAGGTGGATTCACTTATTTCATTAATTATTCTTAGGTAACAACAACTTCTTGTATTATACTTTGAAAAAAATCTGTTTTTTTTCTTCTGCAATAGTGTATAATGCACAAATCATATATGTATATATATATGCACAAATATATTTATCTATGAATTCCCACACATTTATAGAAGTAAATTTCCTTTATATTTTTTTTACTAGTATCATTTTCTGATATTTTGGAAATTTTTGTGACTTAAATTATGCCATATCAGAGAATAATCTATTGGACTTCCTTTGGTAGCGACCCCCTCCCAGTGTTTTTAGTCTTACCACAGTTATACCTTTGTTTCCAAAAAGGTACATGTAAAGGTATAGATCGAGGGAATAGGAGAGGTGTGGAAATCAAATTAGGATCTCAAGTTGCTTGTTAAGGACTTGGAAGTCATTTTGGGACTTTGGAACATCTTAGCAGTTCAACCTTGAGAGCCCAGAACAATTTGGTTTCTCCTCCCATTAGACTTCCGATGACTGACTCAGGGCTGGGCCAGATCCAGAGGGTACCTGCCAGTAGACTAATCATGTTCCATTTACATGGAGTTCATCCCCCAAACTGAGCGACTAGCTCCCTGTTCTGTGTTCTGGCTCGGCAGAGCAGTAGCTATGCTGGCTTCTGTCATGTCAGCACAATTATGAGCTCATTTTCCTAGAGACTTGTTGGAGAGATTGATGGTGCTGTGATCTCCATTCTCACCAAACCCCATATAAATTTGTGTCTCCTCCACTTTGGCTAACAGCTTTGTGATGTCTGGCCCTGTGCCCTCATCTTCCTTTCCATGTAATCCCTGCTGGGTTGCCTTCTTCCGCATTTGACATCTTTCTCCTTACTACTCCTCCAACTCTGCCCTATAATCTCTATTTATATTTTTCTAAGTCCTGGCTTTTTATAGCCCTCTAAAAAATATATATGGAAGTGCAGAGTTTCAGCGTCTTCATTCATAGTCATCTCATTTGTATGAATTCTCCCCTTGGTGTCTTTGATTGGATATCACCTGCATGAAGATTGTTCCATTCGTTTATCTTTAAATCAGCTTTGACTTACCTTTCCAGTCTGTTTTCACAGGACATCCCATGTGCTTTTTACATTCTAGGTGGGATAAACCAGCTATATACATATTTGTATATGTATGTATATAAGTGTAATACATATGATACTAATATATTATGTAATAAAATAAACACACATATATGTAAATATACATATTTATTACACATATCTCCCATACCTATAATTAAATTTCCCTTACACATTTCCTTATCTCTATTAATTGAGATTTTTCTCTTTAAGTTAGGTGACTTGCCCAGGGTCACAACCATTAAGTGTCTGAGGCCAGATTTGAACTCAGTAAGCTAAGTCATCTTAACTCCAGGTGCAGCACATCTGTGCCCAATAAATGGTCATTGGATTAGAATTGCATCCTCATCTTTCTAGCAGTGCTTTTCACATAGATGTTGAATAAATATTTATTGAATTGAATTTTGAATCTGTATCTGAAATCCTCATCATATTTACAAACAACATCAAAGTAGGGAGGTGTAGATAATATATTGAATCCAAAAAGTTCTTGAAATGGTAAAGGATTGGGCTAAATTAAATAAGATGACATTTAATAGGAATAAATGTAAAGTCTTACACAGGTAAAAAAAAAATCAACCTTACAGTTATAAGATAGAGACATGACTAGGCCACAGATATTCTGAAAAGTATGTGAGCTCTTTGTAAATTCCATTTAAGTCAGCAATGTGATATGGCAGCCAAAAAATATATGGAGTCTTGAGTTGTATCAGGAAAAGTATAACTACCTGAAATAGGAAAATGACAATCCTTTGTACTTGGACTTTGTCAGATTACCTGTAGGATGTTTGTCCATAGAAGATTAATGACCCTGAAATATTAAGCTCATTTGTAGAAGAAAAGACTTACTCCAAAAGGGAAGGGAGAAGGAAGGGTATGAGAACTGTCTTCAAGCATGGGACTTCAAATGGAAATGGTAGAGGCAAATTGAAGCTTGATTTTAAGGGAAGGTAAGCCCCTGAGCTTTCTGTCTTTATATCTTTAGCACCTCCACAATGCCTGATGTAAGATACTTTACTAATACTTGTTGATTGATCAGATGTCCTGTCGTTGGGGGTCTAGATGGTTACTAGTCAGTATGGGATAGCAAGGATTCCTTTTGTGTACAAATTATACTAGATGGCTGCAGAGGACCCTTCCAAGTATCAAATTCTGTATTTCTGTTATTCAGATTTTATGTCAGACTCATGAAATTGTTCATATTTTTGAAAGAATTAGCAAATCTTGAAATACATTTCCTTGATTACTTTTGGTTTGACTTTTAACTAAGTTGGATTTTAAAGGAAATTAAATCTGTGCATTTGGTGTTTTTGTAATAACCCTCTAAAAGAACTTCTTAATATCAACTCAGATATCTACACATCTATTTAATATCTTCTTTTTAAAAGGAACAAGACTGAGGCTTTATTAATTCTGATAGGAGAGTTTCAGCAATGATTTTTAATTCAGAGTCCTTGAAGTTTTTGTGTGGTCTAATATTTCTCATAAAAGTCATACTGTACTTAACAAAATTAACATGAATGTTTACTTTTAGCAATTGTTTATGTTAATCTCACACTAGATGTCAGTATTAGCATACCTGGGTTCTTACAGGTGTGATTATGATGAGGTCATTAAAGTGTTACTCCTGTATGTGAGGTACAGTAGTGTTTGCAACTACTCACCCATTTATAAGTATGTATGTTGTATGTGATTTAATTCAACAAATATTTATTTAGCACCTGCTGTGTGCTCAAATAGGGCAGCAAGATGGCACAATAGAGTGCTGCACCTGGAGTTAGTAAGACTCATCTTCCTCAGTTCAAATCCAGCATCAGATACTTACTAGCTGTGTGATCCTGGGCAAGTCACTTAACCTTGTGTGCCTCAGTTTCCTCATCTATAAAAATGTACTGAAGAAAAAAATGACCAAGTATCTTTGCCAAGAAAACCAAAATAGGGTTCTCAAGAGTCACACAAAACTTAAATGATGTTTAAACTGTACCAGCTATATTAGGTGCTAGAAAGAGATAAAAGTTGGGCTTCCTTTTGGAAAGTATTAGGATAAAACTACTGCAGAAAATTTTCCAATGACTAGTTTATCTTTGCAAACTTAATTTAAGCCTCTGAAAGATTGTGGCTTTTATTTTGGATAATTTTAAGGAGATCTTTGATTTCCTGTTGAAGCTCACCAATATTGTGAGTCAATTCTTTAATAAAAAGGTTGGCTGAGTCAGCATCACTTTTCTCTTTTCATATGTATTTATCTCAAAATATTTTTTTAAAGTGATGTATTAGATCTTGATTTTCCAACATCATTTATATTTCTCTTTTCAATGCTGTTACTAATCTATTCAGTGCTGCAAGAATCCATTTTCTTTACTGTTTTTTTTAATAAACATAAGATATTCTTTTGAGAATTTTTGTCATTTGCTGATCTTAAGAGTCATATACATAGGAAGACAGAGTTAATTATTTATTATTGAATAGATTAAGTGCCATAGGGTGGATTTCCAGCCCCACTGAAGGAGTCAAAGGTTACACATATCACCTGACATCAGGCAAACTTAGCTTTGTTGAATATCTATGGGGAATGAAAGCTTCTAAGTGATATTGAAAATTGTGAATATTTTCTTCAAAAATTATCTAAAGCTTATTCCATAAAAAATTTATTTATTGAGAGGTACAATAAATCATTAGTGATTATCTTGAACTGAGCTTAATTTTTGAAATGAATTGGAAGAATAAAGAAAAATTTACTATTATACAAATTGGTCTTTAAATACTACTTTCCTGTTTTCTTGTGCCATCATTAATTTTCTGGGCCATTGCTGCAAGATCTCTCCTGACTGCCTTTTTAATTGAGATAAGGTCAATACCCTTAAAATAAGATTTTTCTTTTTTAAAGGAAACTAATAGATACCCTCCTAATTAGCTTTACATTAAAAAGAGAGGCAGCAACCTAAGATACATAAATGGCATTGCTCTACTTTCCAATGGAAGACATATACAAAGCAAAAGGAACCCAAATTTTAAAGCAAATCCTCCAACAACCAACTCAGGCCATTGGCTCCCCCCCTCTCTAGTTATTCTCTATTGTCCTCTAAACAATTGTATTCTGAATATGTTTTTTGTTTGTTTGTTTGTTTGTTTTTCAGGCCCACTCTCCCCAGGGTCTACTCTTTTGGATTTGGTTCCAAGTTGTTTCTGATTTGTAGCTGCTTCTAGGTACTTCAGGCTGGTGTGCTACCTATATGGGTCCTGAAATATGAGATGAACAAATATTTCATGAAATAGTGTTTCTTGTTACCTTTGGATATTCTGTGAAGTCAGTTCCATTAACTGTGTCAAAGAAAAGCCAATGAGCTTTCCTGATTAGTCTCACCTTCCTTTTGTCTTCCGATTTCCTTTGTGGTGGGAATGTCAAGAATGATATGATTCTGTTTCTCCATTAGGAGGTCTGTTTGATGATTACTGGACAAAGACTTCACAGTTAGTGTACCAGTCGGCAACTTTTGTTTGCTGAGTTGTCATAGCCAAAGAGCTAATTATCAGTTGGCTGGCTTGTTGATGTGCTTAGCTGGGATGGTCCTTGGATAGTAGGCACAGGCTGTGGCTGGGACCCCCCTCACAGCTATTCCAGCATGGGAGATGGAACTTGCCAAGCTTCTTGAACCACTGGTGGGGCCTCCAAGAGTCATCTTGTCCCAAAGAGGCACTGGAATAGGACTTTGTAGCAGACTGACAAACTATTCATGGGTCATCTGACTACGGTTAAAGCTATTGTTATTTTACTGTGTTGTCTTCATAGTGGTTGAAATGCCATTACCTTCTGCTTCCTCTTTTTAAATAGTAGAGCATCTTCTAAATGTTTAATTTATCATTGCAGACAGCTCTGTATCTGCAGAAGTGGTGGCTGCTATTGATGTAAACACTATTGCGAATGAAGTATACAAGCATAATTTTCCTCATACACAATTATGGGCCAAAACTATTGAGGTGAGTAATGATTATTGTTTTAATAAATGTGGAGCATAGAAAGTGTATTTACCACTTCAAAAACGAGGGCTACATTGCCTGTGACGAATGTTCTTTAAATTCAAGGACATCCATCACTCTTGTACAACAGAGGACTAAAAGCACATGTTTTCAACTTGGTGAGAGAGAGATGTTGCTTAGGAATACTCTGCTTTGACTTCTTGTACTTTTCTTAGCAATTTCCACTGGATGTTGGAAAGAAACACTGATGGACATGAACTTTAGATTCAGGCTACCCCCTGAAGTGGATCTGAGATACCTACCTGCAAGAGCAGGATTGAGGTAATGCTGAGAGCCTTAGCACTGTTCATCACTTTGTAAGGAGTACTGAGGAGACAGCCAGCCAAAAATGGTGTGAGAGTCCTGGACAAAAAAAAAAAAATAAAAAAAAAAAAAACCCAAAATACTAAGTGAGTCCATCAGAGGCTTTTCCTCTGCAGACCAAACTGGAAGTTATATAACAGTTCTCTGAGTTAATAGGGATATTTCTGTGAAGTAAACATTTTTTTTTCTGAGACATCTTGGGGACAAAAAAGAGGCTTTTCTCCACTGGAAAATGGGCAGAAAACAGGCTTGGGTTTCTCTTAGGACCCTAGAATTTTACTGGGCTAAGAAATGAGCACAACTGCAGCCTTGGGACTTTTTGCTGTGTAAGATTTCCTCCTCTTTCTTTATATTGTTGGAGTAGCTAAAAAGCAGAGTGAGCGATTTCATGCTTTTGTGGGAATATTTAGGGGGAGAAGGAAGCCATGTGCAATGTCTGTGGCTTTGAGTGGGATGGAAGCTAGTTTGGGTGTGAGAGTGGGGGGATGGGAGCATGTAGAGAAAGTGATTATTGTGCCTATCTGTTGAATGTCTGAGTGAGGGGGACTCAAGCAGGACTCTAGTAGTGCATTTTGGGAATCACCTGAGAGTTAGAGCTGTGTGGCCATTGTGACTTCTCAAAAATGAGCACAGAGGTAGATAGTTTGGTTGCTCTCTCTGTCCCAGTGACACTCACATATGCCACATATTAATGAGTGGTGGACTGTAATGAAAACCATAAGAAGAAAATTTGTCTTGTGTAGTTTATATCGACTGGGGACATATCAGAGCTCATCTCTGGATTTCTGGAGAATGTCTTGGAAAGAGAGTATGTCATAAATGACCAAAGAGGTTCAAGAGCAAGAAGTGAAAGAAGCCAAAAATTCTAGACTTTTCAAGAGCCTCAGAACTGTTTACTGTAAATAAGAGGGCACTAAATATGGAGTGACCAGTTGCTAGTCTTTTGAAAAATACCCTTTTTTGTGAAGTCAGTCCCAGTTGGTTAGAACAAAAATCAATAAATGTCACATTAGAAGAAAGGATAAAGATTAGAAGATAGTGACTAGACATATCCTGCTTAAAATAAGATATTCATTACCCAAAGTGGAAAGTATACAAAAAGAAAGACCTTGTCTTTTGTCAGCTGGACTAAACCAGCCCCTAACCTGTGAGTAGCTAGAGCCAAATAAACAGAGTAGGAGGGAGAGACAAGAGTCAGGACACAAACAGAAGTTTAATTAATTTCTGAGGGAGGAAAACAAGTTTGTAAATGGAAGTCCCTTCTACCCCCAAGGAAGAGGGTCCAACACTGCTGATGGGGTCACTTATATACATGAAGGGGGTTGGCCCACAATAGAATCCTTCTTAGCTCTTGATGTAGTTCTCTTGATTAGCATTTCTTAGAACAATACAGCTGTTCTTTGGTCCTGTGAGTGCAGTTATTGCCTAAACTTTTGGGAAGTTGTGGCTACTCTGTGGGACACGGAACCAGAGTTCTATGGTGGGAACAGGAGTGCAGGACCTATCAGTGACAAGGAAAAAGGGATTGTGAATATGTGATGGATGGCCCTGGGAAAAAGGGGAAACATTTGGTACTGGTCCAAGCAACAAGCTTTGCTAGAGCATGGTATCATTCTGAATGCAAAGGATTATTGTTATGTCAAGCTTTGGACACAGCCTGCTTTCTGGGCCTTAACCCTATATCTAAAATATTTTAGCATTCTTTTACCATTTCCTAGATAATTTTGACGGATCCAAAACAATCACTACAAGGAGGCAGCTGAAGGACCCCAGAATTTTGCCTCAATTGGCTAGTATTCTTTTTGTTAACTGGAAAGACATGGCATTCCAGGGCAAAAAACAATTTGGAATACAATCTCACTTAAAAAACCTTGTGGAAGATGAAGGAAGCTCAAGAGTAGAATCACATAATAAAACAGTGAAGAGCAATTGAAGAGAAAATAAGCCTCTATGCAGGGATTCATGGACTCTAATGATAATCTGGAGAAGCCTAGGGAGAGCCAGAAGGAGCCCATCAGGAGGTCCATGATTCAGGTGTCTTGTATGAGATGGCATTGGATCCTCAAGCTTTTCACTCTTCCACTGGTATTTCATAGTCTAGGTGGGCACTAGGACCCACTTTTTCCTTGTGTGCTATCTCCTGAATATAGTTTCCCAGGCACAGTTGGAGATCACCGGCTCTTCGCTTGAAAATCTGGCATGCACCATCTCATTACCCACAGTGGTGAAGCAAAGCATGAAAAATATACTTTGCTTAGATTATGACGTGCAGCTGGCTAAATGAGCCTGTCCATATGTGCATAACAGGAACTGCTGAAGGACAATGAGCTTGGCCCTGGATTGAGTAGGAAAAGGAGATGAAATTGGTTCACATTTGTCAAATTGCACAGGGTTTCTCTGACCCAAACTGCTAATCATCATAAAAACCCATTTTTTAAACACAAGCATTCTCTTGATGTTGTGGAATAGCATGATCTTAAAAGAATTAAATTGGAAACAACTGAAGAAAAATGGAATAAAGTGTGTGCATATGTCTATATGTACATGTGCACATATGTGAATGAGGCTAGAGCATGTTATCATTTTGTTTCATTGTAAGAAGTTTTGGGTAAGAAACATTATAAAGGGAAATATATGCCAAAAACATGGGTCATGAATCAAGAATGGGACAATGGATGGTGTGTTGATAATCCTGAAATGTTAAAAAAGTAAAAGGAGAGGGTCCAGTGAATTGGGCATATTTGCCTTGCATGGTCTAAGTAGGAAAACGGGGCTAAAAGTTGAGCACAATTTAAAAGGCATCAGTAGAAGGCGAGTCTTCACTAACTGATGTAATCATGGATTTGTCCAAAGTACCAAAAGCAGAGCATGGAACTGCAGAATTTCCCTTTTCCCCACCATAATTGGTCTTTAATGTTTGCTTTATGTTTCCCCTTTTCTTATATGTCAAATTTCCTATTAAGTTGTTGTCTTTTTGTCAGGAATACCTGAAAGCCTTTCTAGGTATTAAATGTTCTCCCCCACAGACACACATGCCCTTTTATTTTCCCTATTCAGGATTAGGAACTACAGAATTCTTCATAGTTCTTTCAGAGTACTGTTGCTGCTGATTAGATAAATAGAGCAACCTGGTTTCTTCTGCATTCTCTCCTCAATCTGGTTCTTTTCTCATCTTTAAGATGTTTTTAAGGCTGGCTTGAAGGATGGTGTCATATGGATCCTATAGGGAGCAGTGGAAAGAGTTGGCAGTGTTTCATCTGAAGAAGAAAAGACTTGGAGGTGGAGGGCAGGAGAGCATCCTGCGGCTGATGAGACCACTGACCAGAGGTAGATCCTGGGGACACCAGGACTCACATCTGAGCTCAGGGGCTCACACACAGCATTGTGACGCATTCCCATTCTTTATAAGGCACTTTGAAATCTAAAATGCATTTTCAAATTTAAACACTACCTTCAAATAATTATACAATAAACTCTTTCCACTTCTAGTTCCACCAGGTACAAAGAGCCAAAGCAAAAAGGAAGGAGTGAAGGGAGTGCTGGAGTAGGAGGCAGGAGACCATGATTCTGGCAGAAGTTCTGCTGGTGTCATCATTGGTGGCTTTGGGCTTAATTCCTTGGCATCTCTGATACCTGATCCATCAAATATGGAGAATATCACCTGTATTATGTTTCTTGTGAAATTATTTTTCTTTTTGTTTTGATGAGGCAGTTGGGGTTAAGTGACTTGTCCAGGGTCACAACAGTGAGTAAAAGTCTTAGGTCCTATTTGAACTCAGGTTCTCCTGATTCCAGGACCAGTGCTCTCACCATTGTACCATCTAGCTGCCCCTCATGGAATTCTTATGGTGATCTGGGGCATAAGAAAGTGCTTCGGAAAATATAAAGTCCTAAATCAAAGGTAACAGGTTATTTATTCCTTCTCTCCTTTGTTTAAATCCTGTCTATTCTTCTAAATTATCTAGGGAATTACACTACAAGAATTTAATCAGCTGTCCTTCAATATGATTTTAATGAGCCCTCCGTGTCAGCCATTTACAAGGTAGGAATAATAAATAATTTTCTATGGGGGAAGATACTTGTGGAGAATTTGCAAAGGATAACACATTTTACTTCTTGTCACTATAATTCATTATATTCACAAGCCTTTATTGTTATGTAATCTGACCCACCGTGTTCTAGTATTTATCCATTTTTATAACTATTGCTTGCTGACTTTTTCTTAAGTAGCACACCTTAATATGTAATGTGATTTATTGTGGGATAGCTTACATAATTAAGAGCCTGGATATAGTCTAAATTCCATTCCAAAGCTTAATTATAAAACAGTTGTTCAGAATGCAGAGTATGTTTTTCCATAGAAACATTGCTCTGACAGGTGGTTGGATTTTCAGTGCAAACCACAAAATCCTGTTTGACTCAGACTTCAGTCCTTTTGAATATTAAAGAATTTGAACTGGGGAAGCATACAAATTTCTTTCTGAACAACAGAGTTAATCATGATTTTCAGAATGATTTATGATTTGAATTTTTTCCATACTTGTGCTCTTTATCCCTCTAGAATTGGCTTACAGGGAGATGTGACTGATCCAAGGACGAAGAGTTTCCTTCATATTCTTCATATTCTACCAAGGTATAGCCTTAAATTTATTCAGAGTCCTATATGAAGCATGAAAATTTGCAATTGGGGTATATGTGACACTTGTTTCATGTTACCCAGATACTACAGACCGTTCTTGCTATAGATTTAACTTGGGAACTAGAAGGTATCTTAAACTTAGCCTACCTTGTTCAACTCTCATTTTACAGATTTATGAGAACCAGCAAAATTAAATATTAAAAACAGTTGTGACATCTTGAGTTAGAGGCAGAGCCAAGACTAGAACTCATGTCTCTGTCTCTCAGTCTGTTGTGTTTTATAATAATATTGTCTAAAAGGAATTTGCTTTAAGTTTACTTCTGACACAATAATTTGGCCAAGTCCTATTTATCTTCACAAGGTAGATGAATAATGACTTTTTGAAGCATTAGTAATGAACTCTTTCTACTTTGTGCATGAGTTGAAAAATGCTTTTCCTAAATAATAGTGTGGATTTTGTTCTTTTCTTGTAGTATAATTTACAAAATTTTTTTTTTCTCACAGGCTGCAAAAATTACCAAAATATATCCTTTTAGAAAATGTTAAAGGATTTGAAGTTTCTTCTGCCAGGTAAAGAATGTTTGTCTTGATTGCATTTAAAAACCTGTTGGTTTTGCTACAGAAGATACTGAAATGGCCATTTCAGAAATAAGTACATTCAGATATGGAAATATAATATTTATGTAGGTATAAAATAGGACCATAGTTCTTTTAATTACAAACATTAATTTTTTTGTGATGTGCCTGCTGATTTTTTTCATTTTCATTTTGGACATAGTTCATGAAATATTGCTTTAATTAACATACTTCAAATAATATAATTAATTCCCTGTAACCAAACCCTACCTTCACATTGTGAAATTAAAACCATAATGTGTAATATTTAAGAAAGACAGAGTAGCTAGATGACCAGTCTGGCAGTGGGGAGATTTTTTGGATCCATTTCCTGCCTCTGACAAATACTGACTGTATGAGTAAGTTACTTAACATTTCAGTGTCCTAGACACCTCCCTAAAATTTTAAGTTACAGATGAGCTGTCAGATGCATCACTGAAGAAAGTTTCCACATCAGAGAGCTTCTCAGCACTATTCATTAATCAGGATCCCCCCCCCCAAAAAAAAAATTCAGGTTACATGATGGAACCGTTAAACTCTCTTTAAATACAAAATTTAATTTAACAAATTTAACAGATAAAGTGAAAATAATTAGGTATTCATAAATAGAAAGAAAAATATAATGGCTGTCCATTTTTGTAGAAAGCAGTTAAAATTCTGAATTTCATTCATTTAAGAGGCACTTTCTCACATAAATAAGTTATTTACTTCTCAGTGTTCCATAGTGTTTTATTTTAAAAATAAATAATAGTAATAGTGTTTTATTGTAATAAATGAAGTAGGTCCTTAGAAAATATTTGTTGATTTTATTAAATGATGACATTTTTAAAATACTAATTTCTCTCTGCTACTCATTAGCAAAATGATCACTTAATTCATCTGAAACTTATTTCTTCATATACACATTAAGAGTATTGGACTATACACTATTGATCAGAGAAATGCAAATTAAGACAACTCTGAGATACCACTACACACCTGTCAGATTGGCTAAAATGACAGGAAAAGACAACGATGAATGTTGGAGGGGATGTGGGAGGGCTGGGACACTGATACATTGTTGGTGGAACTGTGAACAGATCCAACCATTCTGGAGAGCAATTTGGAGCTATGCTCAAAAAGTTATCAAACAGTGCATACCCTTTGACCCAGCAGTGTTTCTACTGGGCCTATATCCCAAAGAGATCTTAAAGGAGGGAAAGGGACCCACATGTGCAAAAATGTTTGTGGCAGCCCTTTTTGTAGTGGCAAGAAACTGGAAATTGAAAAGATGCCCATCAATTGGAGAATGGCTGAATAAATTATGGCATATGAATGTTATGGAATATTATTGTTCTGTAAGAAATGACCAACAGGAGGATTTCAGAGAGGCCTGGAGGGACTTGCATGAACTGATGCTGAGTGAAATCAGCAGAACCAGGAGAACATTATACACAGCAACAAGACTATATGATGATCAATTTTGATGGACATTATTCTCTTCAACAATGATGTGATTCAAACCAGTTGTGCTGCGATGAAGATAGTCATATACATCCAGAGAGAGGCCTGTGGGAACTGAGAGTGAACCACAACACAGCATTTTAACGCTTTCTGTGAATATTTCCATGCATTCTGTTTTCCTTCTTAGGTTGTTTTTTTTTCTTCTTCTCTTTCTAGATCTGATGTCTCTTGTGCAGTAAGATAACTGTGTAGATATGTATACATGTATTGTATTTGTCATATAATTTATCCTATCTAGCATGTATTGGATTACCTGTCATCTAGGCGTGGGGGGTGGGGGGAAGGAAAGGAAAAGTTTGGGAAAAAAAAAGTTTTTTTGCAAAGGTCAAAAAAAAAAAAAGAGTATTGGACTATATCAGGAGTTCTGGGGTCATGAATAAATTTCAAGGGGCTCATGAACTTGGTTGGATAAAAGTTATATTTTAATTTTCATTAATCTTTTGTTGTCTATATCAATGAAGGTCACCATTAGAAACAGAAATTTGCTTAGTTTGAATTGGGGTTATTTATAACTTTTTTCATCATGAGTTAGAGGGAAATAAACCCTATTGCAGTACAGTTAGGAAGACCCATTTAGAATACTTTATTATTATTATTATTATTATTATGGATTCTGCTGATCTTCTTGATAGATTTCCCTTTTGACTAATGGTTGGAATTGTGTCTCTTGACTTTCCTTCCCTTTGCCAAATCTCCTGGTTCTTTTTGTAGGAATAAGGAATGAATTCCAAACCCTCCTCAATAAGTTATCTAATGCAGTACTGAGCTAATATTTTGCAGTAACAGAATCTTTTGTCTAAAATAATATTTTACATAATTCTTGGAATAAAACTATTTGAAATTATTTTTTTAAAATGCTGTTGATGACACCAGATAATATAAGACTGATAATATATAAATCATCATATTAAATTTATTCATGATATAAAAATATCAAATTTAATGAGAAGTATGTAATTATTTGTCCTTAAGTTTGTGCGGGGAAATGAATGCTATTAGAAGCAATAGTTCATTTTAAAAGATACTTCAAAACCATTTTACCTGTGTAAGTCAGTATTTGAGAGAGTTCATTTTCATTTTTAAAATTCAAGATTTTTACTTATAAATTTGTTGTGTTTGTAAGTACATTAATTTTGCCAAAACCATGGAGCTATTTTTTAAATTTGGCATTAATTAACAAACAATGATTTAAGTGCTACTAGATGTTCAAGCACTGTACTAAATACTGAGGCTGCAAAGAGGCAAGTAATCTCTATACTTAAGGAGCTTACAAATTCTGTTGTGGACATATCTAAGTATGTGCAAGATAGATATATTTTCTACTATACCTTTGATTTTATTAGTATAGGGAACTCCTGTGAAATGTTTCCTCTGGTACTCCAACTAGGTTCATGGATCCTTATTTCATCATCAACCTTGATTTATTTTGTCATCACCTTTGATGGAGGTTGTTTAAAAAAATTCCATATAAAAACCTCGAAATATAAATGGATGTTGCTTCACACACATTATAATCACCTGTGCATTCTATGTTATTGAATTAATTTAGTGATTTAGCATAAACCAATAAGAAGTCAGGGGTTTTTTGATCATTTGATTGATTATAAGCAGCTTTCAGTGGTTATCTGGACCATCTGAGTCCAGTGTACATAGCCAGCCCACAGTGTTAAGCAGGTGTGTTGGCTATATTCACTTGGTTCCTATTACAATGTTTTCCTTTGTGCACTGCCAGGGATTGCTTTACAGCATCCAGTGGCACACTGTGCAGAGAAATTCTGATTACCAATCTTAATTATTCATATCCTCACAGAACTCATGTGTTTATATTGCTATAATTTTATTATAGAATTCTCAGAGTGCCCTTCTCTGATCCCACCTTTTACCCTGGTGGTGACCTTGGGTTCTTGGTAGTTCTTCCTTTGAAAGGCTAGATCTGCACAGTTCAGTGAGCTTAGAAATGCTTTCATTGTGAGCTTAGTCATAAGACTCCATGTCTGTCATCTAAGAAACCAGCCTAGAGAGGTTCACATGGCTGTAAGCTTGGCAATAGGGCGATGAAGGGTCATATAGCTAGGAACTGAGGCTGGATTTGAACTCGGGTTCTCCTGACTCCAGGGCCTGTGTTCTTGCACAGGCACTGCACCATCTAGCTGCCCCTGCACAGAGACTCTTAAAGATCATTTATTGAGTCACAGAAAGATCTAAATCTGTGTTGGTGGGAGGTCACGCCCACTTTGGTGAAATCAAATTTCAATGAATTGTAAAAGAACTTTAGAGGTGAGGGTAGCATTAGAAAAGATTATAACAATAGAATAGCTCTAAAGTCTGCAGAACAGTCCTACCCCAAATATTTAACTTAGTTTTATAGATCTCCCATGGAAATGCATTTTTTTAAACTTAGTTTTAAAGAACTTTCATGGAAATGCAATTTAAATAGTTATGTGTTTAATATGAGTTCTATAAATATGTCTGTAATTGCATAATGAAGTTACTTTTGAAAACATTTTTTTCCAGAGACCTTTTTGTTCAAACACTAGAAAATTGTGGCTTTAAATACCAAGAATTTCTATTATCTCCAACATCTGTAAGTACCAAATTTTAGAGACCTGTGTATTTGATAGCTTGAAGGCTTTTTGTTTCAAGATTTTGATTCAGTCAATGGAATTTCTATTTCATAGATGACTTTTGTAGATACCTTTTGACCTTTTTAGTGGAACACACATATAATCTTGCCCATTCATATCTTTTCACATTCCCATATATATTTTTTGTCTGCATTTGTAAACATTGTATGTATACACATTTTTATGAGAAATAACTTATTGTTTTGTAGCTTATGTTGTGTTCATTCAGTAACAACCAGGTAATTGTTTAAGATTGTTAAAATACTTAAAACATTCAAAGTACATGTAATATTTCTTTTTTAATCTACCTGGGATATAGGAGTTATGGTTTTGAAATATGGTTTAATTGTATGATTCCAAAATTGTATTTTGAAATCTTTATCATAGTTTAAAATAATCCAAAAATGTGTAAAATTGATTGTATCAAATTTAAAATTAGATCATGACTTTATAATCTAAAACCCCCCAAACATCCTTTTTTTGGATTAAGGCAATTTTTTTCTCTCTAATATGCAATTACTGTCTATTTTATTTTTTGCCTAAGTTCTTTATTTTTTTTTCCTACCCATGTTTTTCACATTATGGAAATTAAAAAGAGATACACTTAAAAAGAACTAATTCCTAGAGCTAGATGTAAAATTTGAAAATGGATGATGTTAAATTTCAAAAAGTATTTTAAAATATCTTCATATTTGGCTACCTTTAAATTTCTACAACATAGTTACAGTTTTATTGAATAAAATGGGTTAATAAATGAAAAGCCAGGGGCAGCTAGGTGGCGCAGTGGATAGAGCACCAGGCCTGAAGTCAGGAGGACCTGAGTTCAAATCTGGTCTCAGACACGTAACAGCTGTGTGACCCTGGGCAAGTCACTTAACCCCAATTGCCTCAGCAATAAATAAATAAATAAATAAATAAATAAATAAATAAATAAATAAATAAATAAATAAATAAATAAATAAATAAATGAAAAGCCAAACATTGGCATAAGGAACACACAATTTATAGCTGAAAGAGACTATAGAGATGGTTTAGTCCTAATATATTTGAATTTCATTTTCTCAAACTGAAAAAATATCAGTATTTGAATATGACTTTACTTAGTTGCAAAAAAAGAAGCCCAGTGGCATTAGTAAAGGGAAATGTCTTTTTCTTTATTTGAGAGTTCTCTATGCTAATTGAAACTATTGGTTCAGTCCCTACCCTGATTCCTACTTACATATTTTTCTGGTATTTAACTACAATGAAAATGGTTCTCTGGTAAAATATTTATTGGGAGCAATCCTCATCTCCATCTGAATATAAGAGCAAGAATTTAGAAGGTCTGAAAAATTATGTTTGCAAACCAACAGCAACTTTTACTACTACAAAAAGGAAAATATATGCTTAGAAGTCTGTTTAAAAAAACCTACTAATTATAGTTTTTCTGATGCAGTTTTTTAATTGAAATTGAAATTTGATTTTATGTGACTAATTCATGATATTTGTTTGTAGCTTGGCATCCCAAATTCTAGACTACGTTACTTTCTTATTGCAAAACTTCAGTCAGAACCATTACCTTTTCAAGTTCCTGGCCAGGTAGTATCACTTTCTGTTTTTTCCTGTTCATTCATTTTTAAAATGTCTTATATTTCATTAAATTAATCATATGAACACTTCTAAAATTTTTTTTCTTCATGCTTATGTTCTGTTATTTTCTGTGATGTCTTAGCTGGCTATGTATGCCTTTATAAATGCATACATAGCTGGCTAAACCAGTTGACTAAACTCAGATATTGGTAACAACGAGTATGAAGCTAATTAGGACCTACAACTTACAGTTCACTAATATAGTTTTTAATCATAGTGGTTTCCAGCTGAGAGATGAAATGGCCATACTGGGTCTATGAAACTGCAAGCCTCTACCACCAAGGAGAATTCAAAGCACATGTTCAGTAGAATAATCTTATTTCCCATGTGAAAGACAGCCTTTTTATCCCATATGTCATGATAGTACATCATTTGGCAAGTATGGGGTCAACTCTGTGAGTAAAACATAGAAAAACACCTTAGCTAAAGTATCTTTTTGATTCTTTATTGAAAGTATTATGTTGTGTTAGAAGAGTACTTGTATTTTTTTTTAGATAAATGAACCTTTATAAAATGATCCAGATTTTACAGAAATAATTGAGCTGTTTGGAAGTTGTTACAAGTCTTAAGGAAGCTACATGCAATAAATACCCACTGGGTATAAAAAAAAGACTTTTCTTCTTTCCATTACTGTTTTTCCTTTGTGCATGGAAGTGATCCAGTTCTTTTTTAAATGAAACCAAGAGGTCCAAAACCAATTTTCAATAAATTGCTATGCTGCCAAGTTTTTGCTAAACTTTGCTAGACAGTTTCTATTTACTGAGAAACAGAGCACCGTATCCATGTATCCTACATTATCTGATTACATATTAAAATGGATGATAGATTGTTTCTTGAGCCCTATGATGTTACTTTTTTCAATATTTAATTTTTTAAGGCAAACTTTTTAAGTGACCAGGGTAATTACTCTATTCATTCATTGGAGCAGTCATGGATTTCTCTTTTATTTTTAAAAATATTTGCATCTTTTTACTTCCTATTAGGTATTGGTTGAATTTCCCACAGTTGAATCTGAAAATGCACAAAGGCACACAATTACCATGGATATGAGGAAAATCAATCTAGAGAAGAAAATGGAACCCAACCTTCCCTCTGATGGCAACCCCCCATGTTGTGGGAAAGAGGCATTCCTTTTCAAACTGGAAACTACAGAAGAAATAAAGAGAAAACTTCAGCAGGACAGCGATCTCTCTGTTCAGATGTTGAAAGATTTCCTTGAGGATGACGATGATATGAGTCAGTACTTTTTGCCACCAAAGGCCTTGTTACGCTATGCTCTTCTGTTAGACATTGTTCAGCCCACTTGCAGGCGATCGACGTGCTTTACAAAAGGGTAAGCTTTAGAAAGACTCTATTGATGGGCAAAAATATCTCGATCTTTATTCACCAAAGCTCCTTTAATTACCCTTCAAAAAGTGTCATATTTTGGAAATGTTTCTGTTAGAATTAATTTTCTCTAATTGCTTGCTTTTTGGTCCAGTAGAACATGAGTGAAAATTTCTTTTGGCAGAACATTATGTGCACGACCCACAAAAGTGCTTATAAAGGACAATGCCATTTGTTCGGTGACCTTCAGAGGATTTTAATTACTCATGGCAGAAATGAGATTTCTATAGATGGTTGAATGACTAAATTCCTTAACTCCCTTCTTTTCATTGTGCCTTGAAGTTACAAAGAAATATATGTTAGATTCATGCACTGTTAAAATGAAACTCTCCCAATCACATTATTTTTAATAAATGTATTATATAGATAGAATTGAAAGAACTTGCTCTGTAGTTATATGTGGGACTGAAGACAGGGAAAGAGTCAAAGAGATCTCTGAGAATGGTGACATTAGGTGATGGAGCCAACAGACTTGATGGGTTGTGGTCACAGATTCATTCCAAGCCATCACTTCTATGGCAGGGCCACAGTTTGGCAGTATGTTTTATGACCTAAATACTGTATAATGAGCTGAAAGCAGGCGTGTGCTCAAAATAGCTCGCCCAGGTTTACAATAGCCAATTGTTAAATTTTCATTGTAAGTATTTACACCTCAAAATTTTGCAAACACTCCAAATTAGGGCTTGATTTATTGTCTTTTTGTTTATTTAGACCTAAGAAAGAGATGGAGAAAATGTTAATAACGCAGATTAAACTTAAAAGTATGTTATATGTATACCCCACTCTACCTCCAGAGGACTGATTGTTAAATATTAACCACCACATTCCTGGCTAAATTCTCCTAGCTGTGTTGTTTCTCCCTGATAAAATGTATACTTCTTGAGGGCAGAAGTTATCTTTTTCTGTCTGTAGAGCACTTAGCTTAGTGCTTTGCACATAGTAGGTGCTTAATTAAGGCTTTTTCATTTACTTGTCATGAAATAAGTGTTATGAAGATGAAAGCAATTTTATTTTAAGTCATTTTTTGTTTCAGTAAGACCTATACTGACTGTCATTATTTGGGCAGCTCTTCATGAATCTTATGGAATATGATGGGATATATGGATCTTTTAACATGATGGTGTGTATTTAAATGTAATAAAGTGTGGGTATTAAAACAGTTCTGAAAGGATGATAGTGTTGAGAAAGTTTGGACAGAAGAATCCATGCATTTTTCCCTTGTTCTTTGATTTGGGGGAGGGGGTGGAGGTGCAGAGGTGTGGATCTGAATGGTGCAGCAGGAAGAGAAAACTGTGGGTCTGGAATCAAGAAGACCTGAGTTCAAATTTGGCTTTGGACACTGAGGTAGCTATTTGACCCCAGGCAAGTCACTTAGTTCCTTCCTGCCTGGGTTCATCATCTATAAAATGGGAACACACTGGAGAAGGAAGTGGCAGACCAAGAATCAGAACATGATTGAATGAACAACAGCATTATTTTTTTACTGTTAAGATTATTTCATGTAACATTAATAACCAAATTAACAAAAACCATATGATTATCTCAATAGATGCAGAAAAAGCATTTGATAAAATGCAACACCCATTCCTATTAAAAACACTGGAGAGTATAGGAATCAATGGGCTTTTCCTTAAAATGATTAGTAGTATCTACTTAAAACCATCAGCAAGCATCATATGTAATGGAGTCAAACTAGAACCATTCCCAATAAGATCAGGAGTGAAACAAGGCTGCCCACTGTCACCATTATTATTTAATATTATCTTAGAAATGTTAGCTTTGGCAGTAAGAGAAGAAAAAGAGATTAAAGGAATTAGAGTAGGTAATGAGGAAACCAAATTATCACTCTTTGCAGATGACATGATGGTATACTTAGAGAACCCTGGAAACTCGACTAAAAAATTACTAGAAACAATTCACAAATTTAGCAAAGTTGCAGGATACAAAATAAATCCACATAATTCATCAGCATTTTTATATATTACCAATAAAGTTCAGCAGCAAGAGATACAAAAAGAAATTCCGTTCAAAATAACTATTGATAGTATAAAATATTTGAGAATCTCTCTGTCAAGGGAAAGTCAGGAACTATATGAACTAAACTACAAAACACTTTCCACACAAATAAAATCAGACCTAATCAATTGGAAAAACATTAAGTGCTCATGGGTAGGTCGAGCGAATATAATAAAAATGACAATACTACCCAAACGAATGTACTTATTTAGTGCCATACCAATCAAACTCCCAAGAAATTATTTTACAGTTCTAGAAAAAATAGTAGCAAAATTCATTTGGAAGAACAAAAGATCAAGAGTTTCAAGAGAATTAATGAAAAAAAAAGGCTGATGAAGGTGGACTTGCTGTACCAGATCTAAAACTATATTATAAAGGAGCTGTCATCAAAACCATTTGGTACTGGCTAAGAAATAGAGTAGTCGATCAGTGGCATAGGATAGAATCATGGGACAAACTAGGCAATAATTTTAGCAATTTAGTGTTTGACAATCCCAAAGACCCCAGCTTTTGGGATAAGTACTCACTATTTGACAAAAACTGCTGGGAAAAATGGAAACTAGTGTGGAAGAAATTAGGGCTTGACCCACATCTAACACCACATACCAAGATAAGATCTAAATGGGTTCATGATCTGGATATAAAGAGTGCTATTATAAATAAATTGGAGGAAAGTGATATAGTTTACCTCTCAGACCTATGGAGATGGAATAAATTTATGTCCAAAGAAGAACTGGAACTCTTAATTGAACACCAGATAGATAACTTTGACTATATTAAGTTAAAAAGCTTTTGTACAAACAAAACCAATGCAGTTAAGATTAGGAGGGAAGCAATAAATTGGGAAATCATCTTTATATTTAAGGGTTCTGATAAAGGTCTCATCTCTAAAATATATAGAGAATTGTCTCATATTTATAAGAATTCAAGCCATTCTCCAATCAATAAATGGTCAAAGGATATGAACAGACAATTTTCAGAGGATGAAATTAAAACTATTTGTAGTCATATGAAAAGATGCTCCAAATCACTATTGATCAGAGAAATGCAAATTAAGACAACCCTGAGGTACCACTACACACCTGTCAAATTGGCTAAAATGACAGGAAAAGATAATGATGTATGTTGGAGGGGATGTGGGAAGTCTGGGACATTGATACATTGTTGGTGGAGCTGTGAACGGATACAGCCATTCTGGAGAGCAGTTTGGAACTATGCTCAAAAAGTTATCAGGCTGTGCATACCCTTTGACCCAGCAGCATTTCTATTGGGCTTATACCCCAAAGAAATCATAAAGGAAGGAAAGGGCCCCACATGTGCAAGAATGTTTGTGGCAGCCCTTTTTGTAGTAGCTAGAAACTGGAAACTGAATAGATGCCCTTCAATTGGAGAATGGCTGAATAAATTATGGTATATGAATATTATGGAATATTATTGTTCTGTGATAAACGACCAGCAGGACGATTTCAGAGAGGCCTGGAGAGACTTGCATGGACTGATGCTGAGTGAAATGAGCAGAACCAGGAGATCATTATACACGGCAACAACAGTACTATATGACGATCAATTCTGATGGACATGGCTCTCTTCAACAATGAAATGTTTCAAACCACTTCCAGTTTTTCACTGAAGAAAGCCATATACACCCAGAGAGAGGGATGTGAAATGTGGACCGCAACATAACATTTTCATGCTCTCGACTGATGTTTGCTTGCATTGTGTTTCCTTTATCTGATTTTTCTTTCTTGTAGATACGATTTTTCTTGCACAACAATGATGTGTGGAAATATGTATACACATATTCGATTTGTCAAGTATTTTAACATAATTAACATGTAGTGGACTTCCTGCCATCTAGGGGAGGGGTGGGGACTGGGGGGAAAATTTGTAACGAAAAGCTTTGTAAAGATCAGTGCTGAGGAACTAGCCATACATATGTTATGCAAATAAAAAAAATTTTAAAAAGTCAAGGAAAAAAAAGATTATTTTATGTATTCATAGGTAGAAATTTGTCACCCATCAGTTCTGAATTGAGTAGTTTGCATTTGCGCACATCTGAAATCATTTCCTTTTTTTAGATATGGGACTTATGTAGAGGGGACTGGATCTGTCTTGCAAACTGCTAAGGATATACAGGTAATTTACACATTTTCAAATTTAATTTAAATCTTTAAACACACTAAATCATACAACTTTTAAAATTGTCTTCCCTACTTTTAGAGGTATTTATTGGCATTAATTTTACATGTCCCTACATAATCTTGAGAGACACCGTGGCAGAGAAGTGAAAGGACTTGTCTTGGAATCAGGAAGAATCTAGTCGCTGCCTCTGACACACACTGACCCTCCTATCCCTTTCATCCCCTGACAACTTCCCAAAACCATCAGATACTTATGAATTCCCAGTGTTGGTCAGGAGAGATTGTTCCCTACACCAAGAAAATCATCTTTCTGGATGGGGAAAAATATTATCTTACATATCCAAAAATATTAAGTACTATAGAATCTTTTAAATTTAATGTTGTCGAGTTTAAGAATGTAGCTAGTTATTTTTATGATTTCATCCAAATCTTTATCCCCCTCCCCACCCCCAAATTGTCTGTGTTTGTGAATATTCTGCCAATATCTATTGACATTACACTAGAACTTCATGTACACTTTGGGTCTGTGTTATAGAGGCTGCTTCAAGAAAAGTCCCATTTTTAACCAGATTCCTTTGGGACTTCAGCCCTAAATTTTAATGAATGAAATTGAAATTGGACTTACCTTATACTGAATTGTACTCTGTATAGCATAATAGCAAGGTTCCAGGGCATTCTTCTCTGCCCTATTAAAACCTTACTATTAACATAAATTTATTGTCCTTAAAAATATCATGAGTCAACTGTTTCTAGATCTGATGAGTGAAGTTTACTTGATTTAAAGTTTTATTTCAGTTGTTTGTCTCTTGAAGAGGATGAGATGGGTAATAGCACAAGTTGCTATGTTCTGCCCCCTGGCTTTGTGAGGCTGATGGGGGCTGCTGAGGCCCTAGGGTCCCTGACTTTTTTCTGATGCTCTTTTATCTTGTGACTGGCAAGAGTTTGCAGTTCTGTGGTAGAGCATTTGACGTAGTTGTAATTACAGCAGAAAAATGTCTTGGCTTCTTCAACACTGTGGTTTACTTCTCTCTTGGTTTCTGATGGCAATAATCTGTTTTTGACTCAGGGATACTAAGCATTTTGCTCAGTGTGGGACACTTTGTAACCTTATTTATAATAGAAGACATGTCTGTATTTTTCTACAGTATCACATGACAACACTTCCTAAAAGCAATTAAATATAACTTATTATATCTGATGTGCTTACAGATTGAAAATGTGTATGTGTCTCTTGAAACATTGTCGGAAGAAGAGAAGCTTATGAAGTTATCGATGCTTAAACTGCGATATTTTACCCCTAGAGAAATAGCAAATCTTCATGGATTTCCTCCAGAGTTTGGTAAGTAAAATGCAGGTAATCTTTGATTTAAATATACCAAGTTATCCATTGGTAATACATGAATTGCTTCAGTCTTTCCTTAATTCCTCCTAAACTTGGGGTAGTGGAGAGAATAGACATTTGCATTCATGACTTTTATAGATAAAATCTCTCTTCTCAACCTTGCTTTTGGATATTAGTTGGGGAGATAAAATTGCTCACATAAAAGAAATAGGTCTTTTTGATAGCTGTAAGATTTAGAAATATATACTGTCATGTTTATAAAACAGTGTTTACTTTGAATTAAATTATAATTGAGATTAGATAAATTCTTTATTTTTGAAAAACAGGTTGAATGATTATGCTGCAATTAAAGTAATTACAGAATATAATACTTTATCACACTGATCTTTCTCTAAGTCATTTTATTTTCAGTATTAGACCCTGAATTGTTGACATACAACCAGAACTACTACCAGAACTGATTCTTTATACTTTTAAATATTCTTGTTCTTGATGTTTGCTAACTTCACTGAACATTAATTCATATACTTAATTAGCCTTTCATTGAGTGGCTGCTGTAATAATGCATGTCCAAAAGGTAACCCTAGTATTACATTAAACTATGGAGTAATCATCTATCTATGGCCCCTACTGAAAGAGGACATTCTCAGGAAAGAGTTAAGATTGAAATTGTGTTCTTCAGTGAAAAGAAGACCTTGAGTGTATGCAAGTAGGATTTAGGGAGCATTGTTTAAAAAAAAAAAAAGTTGCAAAATAGGGATAAGATAAAGAGGTAGTACCTTATGGAAGCAGAGCAATTATCACTCCAATCCATTTCTCCTCTTTCATCTTCTCATTGATTGGCCAGCAGTAAATGACTTTGCACAGTCCTCCCTCACTCAAATCCAATTCATTTGCAAGTCATGGCATCAGCTTCCTGATGTCCTGCTTCTTTTTGAGAAAGGACAAACAGTAACCTTTTTTGTCCTCTAGGTATCACATGAATTGCATGGTCAGAGATCTCATTTGTTAAGTTTCATTAAGTCATTTGTGTAATTTTGCTCCCTTTCCCCCATTTCATAAAGAATAGATCCTTTTGTGTCTGAAATTGTCTTACAAATATTTGTACTCTGATCTCTCTCTCTCTCTCTCTCTCTCTCTTTCTCTCTCTCTCTCTTTCTCTCTCTCTCTCTCTCTTTCTCTCTGTCTCTCTCTCTTTCTTTATTTTCCCCTTATTTTTTCCCTTTTTTCCACTCTTCCCTTTTGTCTCTGGTTCTGCTCTCTGTCTCTTTCTAGGATTTCCTGAGAAGCTAACGGTGAAACAATGCTACCGTCTACTTGGAAACAGTCTTAATGTACATGTAGTATCCAAACTCATCAAAACATTGCTTGGGTAATGGTGATATACTTCGGGATGATGGTAATGATGTTCCTTCATCTTCAGAAGATAATAATGTAATTTTTAATTTAAAAATATTTTGAACAGATTCAACCACATGAATTTGAAACTGTTATTTATTCATTGTAAAAATGAAATTATCAGTTCAATTTAGAAAACATTTATTTAAGCACTTACTATAATCAGAGTTCTTGGCTAGATACTGAATTTCACATTAAACTTCTTGTAACTATCTATTCTATTTTACAAAATAAAGATCATTATTACTTATACTGAATGTTAAGAATGCATGATAAATTAGGATATGCAAATGATAAATATATTCTAAAAATGTTTCCCTTGAGTAAATGAATTAAGATACAGATATTCTACAGTCACCTTCACACATTTAGGGGCATTGATGTATTCTGAATAAAAAGACTTTTATTCATCAGATCATGTGGGAAGATCTTTTAAAAATGTGTTTAGCAATGTAATTGATAAATTGCCTATTTTTGTATATTAAATAAAGATGAGTTATTTTAATGTGCATCATAATTTAATTTTGTTTTCTGAGGTATTAACTTTATTTGAAAAAAAAATCTTACCAAATGTTTCCTTTAAAACCTAGTTTCAGCTACTGGTTTTCTGATTTATCTCCCCACCTCTCTGCTGAAACTGCTCTTTCAAAATTTACCAACAAAGAATCATTGTACACCAGAATAAGTACTGAATTTGCAGCCAAAAAACCTGGATTCCACCCCTGCTTCTGCTTTCAATACCAGACTGTCCCATTCTCTTTATCTCCAAGCATCTTGACATTATTTTGCATTCTTCCTTCCTTTCACTTAGTCCCTGACAGAAGCAGCTTCTTTGGCAAGACCAGTCCATGTGCATGTTCTCTTGCTTCCATCCTCGGTAGTTAAATAAGTGTTGGACTAGATCTCCAAGACTCCTGTTAATATTAAAACCTGTGATTCAGTCATGACATCTATTAACTTTTTAAAAATTCTTTACTTACTTTAACATATTTGCTGCTTTTCTCATTATTGACTGCCTTCTCCAGTTAGCTAGTCTCTCCTTAATTTTAAGACATTACATACTCTTGCTTCTCTTATTTCCTTAGCTATTCCTCTCTCTCCTTTGCTGTCTATTCATCTATTTCCCATCCTCTGTTCCTCAAATTGAGTCTTTCCCAATGTTTTGTCTTTATCTATCTTCTATACATTCTCTTCTTTTGCCATCCTGTTTCCAGTGTCAATTATTACCATAATTCACATGATTCCCAGATCCATAGCCCTGATTTCCTAAGCTCCAAACTATTTACCAAATCTTTAGCTGTCTAAATGCTATCTCTAACTAGTCATCCCACTAGTACCTCAGAGTCAACATATCTAAAGCCAAAGTTCTCATTCCTCCAAAACCTGTCCCTTGTTTTTAGTTGTGATCTCTATGTATGGCACTACCATTTGGTCTCCAATTATAAAATTTTAGTTTTATTGGACTCTTTCTCACCTTTTTTTATCCAAGATCTGCCAATTCCATGTCAGCAATATCTTTTTAAAAATGTATTACTTGATTTATTTAAGACTTAAGTACAAAATATCAAAGAAAAACAAAATAGAGAAAGAAAAAAAGACAGAAAAAAAACTTTGTCATGTGCACAGCAAAACATAAGGGAAGATTCAAAATATAAAACAAATTTCCATTTCAAGAAAACCTATGTAATAATAGAAGACATTGTATTCAGAATTCTTTTCTTCGCTTTGCTGTAGGTTTTCTTTTGTTCTCTGCTGTGTATTTTTTACTTTATCTTATTTTCTCCTTTCCTCCTCCCAATTCCTCCAGCAGGCTACAGTTAAGCATGGATATATTTATATCTGCTCACACATGTATATATATGTATGTCTATACACACACACACTCTCACACATACATATGCACTTTCATGCACACACATATACATATATATAAAACAATATTAATATGGCTGACATATATCTATTTTTCTCTTTTTTGAATCTTTGACTTTGAGATTAATGATTACTACTTTTAATTTACTTTTCTAATAAATTTTACTCCTGATTGTTGTTAATTGTATTTGTATTTCTCTTTTGATTCTGGTCTCTTGATTCCTACTTTACTTCTACCTGTTAACTTGTCTTGCTATTATTTAATGTCCTCACAGCCCTACCCTCAGGATCACTCCCTTATTCTCCCAACCTTTCCCTCTCTCTTTATCTCATTCCCATTAATCTACCCACCCTTTTGTATTTCCTCTCCCTCTTATTTATTTATATCTTTTAGGTTCATATATATGTGTGTGTATACACATATATATGCCTGTCTGTCTTTCTGTATATGTATGTAACTATCTATCTATGTTCCCTCTCTAACCCATTCCTGATGTGAGTAGGATATCAAAATATACCAGCTCTCCTTCCCCATCTAATTCCCCTGTGTCAGTTCTTGCTCTTGCGTCTCATTTGTATAGCACAATTGGGATTTTTACCTTTTACTACACAGTTTTGCCTTTTAGAATTAGATAATACTCAGCTCTACCTTAGTCTTTCTTTTGGACTACCCAATTATTAATGACAGTCTTAGATATATTTCCACATATAAAACATAACCAGTTTGTCCCCATTGAATTGTAGTTACAATGTTTTTCACCTGTTCCTATCTCTCTATTCCTACTCTAATTCTCTCTTCTGGACTATTGCCATTCCCACCTAACTGGCCTTCTGATCTCCAAGCCATTTTTTCATGTTGCTTCCAAGCTCATTTTGCTATGATACATTTAAGCTTTTTGCTTAGAAATCTTTACTGGTTTCTACTTGCCTAACAAAGTTCAAAGCCTTTTGTCTGTCATTCAAGGCCTGCCCCAGGTTGGTGTCTCCTGGCCATTCCAGCTGGACCTTGCATCCCTGCCCATCTTACATTACTATGCTTACTCTAGCATGCTTTTTGCTTAAGCAAACTGCCCTACTTTCTGCCCTCACCACACTTTTGAGCTGTACTTTTTGGTGCTTTCCCCTCCTCCCATACTTATTCTTGAAATATCTTGTTTTTTTCACCTTCCACTCCCTGAATTTCCACTCATTCTTTGAAACCCTACTCACTGCCCCCTCTTGCAGCAAACCTTCATTATTTCCCTTAATATCTTCACAGGAAAAAAAAATGAGACCATCTGCCCAGCTTCTCACTTAAAACTCACTCACTTAGTACCTACTATGTGCCAGTCACTGTGCTCTCTCACATCTTCCCCCACCATTTCCTTCGTTCCAGACTGATGATAAAATGATCTTTTTTCTTCCCTTAAGACAATTCCTCAACTTACACCCTCGATTCAACCCTCTCTTCTTCTGCACTGATTTCATTCATAGTTGTTAGGGCATAAAAAGAAAGATATCAGAAACCCAAACTCCCCAGATTTTGTTTCTTTCTAGCTTTCTTTCTTGATATTCCATTTCCTGCCTTCTTCATTCTAAATGAACTGGAATACTAGCAGTTCCTAAGTCTCCTTGTCTTTTCTTCACCCTTCTTATCCCTGTATATTGAATTAAACATCTGAATTTCTACCTATTGAAATATGTCTCTTCAAAATAAAGTTCAGTTCCCATTTCTTCCTAATGGAATCTCCTGTTATCCACACACGAAAGATTCATTTGCCAAGGAATCTTGCTTTTGTCACGATCATTTCTTATATTGGTCTATATTATTTCTTAATTCTTATTATAAAATATGATTTGTCTCCCTAGTCATAACTCCTTCTTCCTGGGGCTAGAGGGCTTTGATTTCTTTGATATTAGAAATTAGCAGATGGAGAACCTCCCTCTACCAATACTGATCAACATCATCTTTGCAATTTATACTCTTTGAGCAGCAAATAACCCAAGGTCACAATTCAGTATATGTCAGAAGCAGGACTTGAATCCAGGTTTTCTGGCCTTGAGGCTAGTTTTCTATCCACTCCACTACTTTGGGTCTCTGAGGACAAAGAGGATATATATTATTATGAAAGGTAGGGCCACTATGACTCAGTACACTATCCATTCCCCTCATACACAATCTTCCAATCTCCCTCAGACCACAACTCAGATCATCATTTTTCCTTCACTCAGATCCATTTATACAACAAAATGCTTTAAAGTGACTTAATCTACTTTATTTTTTCTACCTTCTTACTAACTCAGTCATTGACTATAAAAACTAGCTCTCATTTCACACTTTTGGGTACCCTTCTTGGAGCTAAAAGCAATGTTGATAAAACCTTTTCTCAACTTATTATTATTATTATAATATAAGAAAGGGGTGATAAAGTTGATAAAACCTTTCTGAGTTTATCATAACATAAATGTTCTTTGGTTATTTTTCTAATCTGAAATATACTGGAATTCCTATAGTTATAGCTAATCCCGCTTAGATCAATCTCTTTAAAATAGTTTGACTTATAGCTAAACTCTTTCCTTCATATGTGTTTAAAAAAATGCTGCTTCTGTTGGGTTATTTGTTTTTGCCATCAAGTGTTTTCTTCAGTGCCCCCCCCCCCACCTCTCCCTGTTTATGGCTCAATTTGTTCATTAGGAAAATGGCATAGTGTTCACCAGAAACTACAAATCTAGAAATATATTCAAAACTAGACAAATTCACTTGGCTAACATTTTTTAAACAGAAAGATTGGCCTCAGGGGTGCAACATAGCCAGTATGTCATTCATACCAAAATAATTTTGAGTTGTCATTTAGCCCAGCCATCCAGTTCAAGAAAGAGCTTTCAACTAAATTTTGTACAGACAAATGAGCTTGAAAATTCTTGTAAAATAATCTCTAGTGTAAGGCTGCAATTTGGAAATGAATTTCTAAAATGAATTCCAAGTTAACATAATAATTGCTCATTTTATGGCTACCTACTTTCAATGCTGATTAAGGCTAGAAACAGGAGAGGGAGATGTGAAAAAGCAAGGGCTAAACTTGGCAGTTTTTTTTTTCTTTTTTTTTTTTAAATAAAAGGTACACCAGATCAAAGTCCTCACTCATGGACCTTGAAAGGAGTCATTTATCACTATGCTGACCTTAACTAAATCTGTCTTTTTTTCCTGGTATTCCTTTCTGTGGCACTTCTGTGCTCTGAAGGCTGGCCACAGAAAGCCACACCTACTCAATTTTAGTAAATCTCAGTATTTGCTTTTACTAGTCTCTTGGGAGAAGTCTTGGGATTTCACCTTTGCAATAGTTGTCCAGAAAGAAATGAATAATGTGCTATTCTACCTGTGGGCTGTGCACTATAGAGATAATTGGAAACTAAATGACAACATAAAGTGTCATGGGGTGAATATTGCTAAAGTTAATTCTGAATATTCTGGTAATCTTTGGAATTACTCAAGGGAATAGTATCCATAACCTACTGGTAAACAAGCAAAAAAAAATTGCAAAGAAATAAAGCTCTTATGGTATCAAGAAATGATGACTTAAATGATGACAGTGAAATGGGCTGTGAGGAGTTATCACGTTTAATAACTTTCTCCTCTTCAGAACAAGATCTTATCCATCTCCAACAATATGTAATAATAGCAGACATTTAGTATTTTGTTTTGCAAAACATATAATATCTCATTTGATCCTCACAACAACCCTGAGACTTAGATGTTAATAATTATCCCCACATATTCCAAAGAAGCAAACTGAGGCAGACAGAGGTTAAATGACAATTCAGAATTTGAACTGAGTTCTTTCTTCAACTCCAACATTCTGTTCATGGTGCCACCTTGCTATCTATGTCACATTAGTGACACATTAGTGATAAATTAACAAATCTGGGAATGAAGGATTTCTGAAATCAAGCTTTAAGCCAACCAGACAATCAAGAAGTATTTAAAATTAAAAAAAATTCTCCAATTACATATAAAACCAGTTTTTAACCTTTTTTTGTGTTTTTTTTATTCCAAATTCTTTCTCTTCCTCTTTACTCTTCCCCCATCCTTAACAAGCATTTGTTAAGAGCCCATTTTGTGCCAGCTCTGTATTAGGAACTGGGATATGAAGACAAAATAAAGTCTCTGCCCTCAAAGATCTTATGTTCTATCTGGGGAGAAGATGTAGACATATCTTAAGTATTACAATACAAGTGCAAAATAAATAGAAAGTGAGGGGGAAGGTGGGGAGAGCTTCCAGGACAAGAAGTTCCTTGTAGAAGATGGCAAAAATCCAAACCAACCCCAAAACCCAATAATTCATAGAACTCAGACAATGAATCTGAAGTAAACAAAATAGAACAGCAGTTTCCTTCCATTTTACCCAGATGAATGTAAATGATGTCCACTCCTAATTGAATTGAGAGGAATCATCTTTCCCTGACTCAGTGAGTTCTCCCATTGACGCAGGCACCAAATATCCTCTTGTAATCACTCCCTCTGTTTTCAAATCAGGAAGAAATTGTGATCACTGTTTTTAAACTCAGTTGCATTTTGACACATTCATACTAAAGTGTTTCCTCAACTAATGTTTTATTTCTAGGGATAAAACGTCAGTTTTGAAGTCAGGAAGAACTTGAGTTCAAATAAAGCGTCAGACTTCGTAGCTCTATGACTTTGTTTAATCTGTCTGCCTCAGTTTTCTTACCTGGAAAATGGAGATAATAATTCCAGGTTGTTGTGAGGATCAAATGAGATCATCGTAATGTACAGTCCCTGGCAATGCAGGAGCTACATAAATGTTATCTATTATTATTTTATATTTATTTTTATCATTCTCTCTTGGTTCTGTTTCTAATTCTCCAGACTTTCCCACTTCTACACCCATTTATCAACCTGATAAATGTCTTTTTTCAAGGAGCTTTTTCACCTTGGAAGTTTCCCCCATCCTCCCCTATGACTGGTGAGTTCCTCTCCAGTACCACCATTTGAAGAAATGCTCTCTTTTCTCTCACCTCGATTCTGATTCTCTGGGCTTCACTTTGCCCTTATTAGGGCCAGGGGGTAACCACTCCCCGCTTCCTGCCTTCAGCTCCCTTTATGTAGTTGTCCTCCATTTGAAGGCAAAGATTTCCCTTTTTTTTGCTTGTACTTATATCTTATAGCTTAGTTCAGTGCCTGGTACAAAATAAGTGCTTATTAAATGTTCTGTCTACGGAAATGAAAAATATCAACAGTCAGATATATGGGAGGAGAGGGGAAGATATATCTTGAAATTCCTCTACATCTGTCAGATAAATAGAATAAATCTAATTTATAACTTTTAGGGTGATTGGGGAATGGAGAGAATAGAAATCCTAGACTGAAGGGTCAGTTTTTGACCCCTCTCTTTTAGGATATTTATTGCCTTTCTTAGAGAGAATCCAACTATTGTCAGCATTGTGAAGGCTGCTAGAGAAATGGCCAGGAGTGAAATAGATGTTTTTGCAGCTTCTATGACCCGAATCCTATATTATCTTAATACCAGATTAACCTGGAGTCTATGTCTTTTTCACCTTACCCATATTTTCCATGCTACAGACCACCCTTCTCACCTCATCTACCACTTCTCCAAATCTCTCAGCTACATAATTTAGATTTTCAGGTTTATTTGAAGTTAATTCTAGTTTGTGTTTAATGTTTATTATTACTAAAGGTCCCTTATCTAAACTCCTGGAAAGCATCCCCATATCTCTAATATATTCATTCTCATTTCACAGTCCAGGCCCTTATCATCTCATACTTAGATAACAGCTAGCATTTATATAGAGCTTTAGAGCTGGCGAAGCCCTTCACCTAAGTTATCTACTTCAATCCTCACAACAGCCCCAAGAGGAAAGTGCTTAGAGTATAATAAATATATCCCAGCCAATTTCCACAGATGTAGTTTATTTTATTAGTTTTTTCTGTCTTCCTTCTTTCCAATTCTCTGCTCAAGAAATATTTTATTAGGTTTTTCTGTCTTCCTTTCTTTCCAATTCTCTGCTCAAGAAAGATTCCCCCTATTGTGTATAGCATCAACTCTTCAGCCTGTTAGTCAAAATTCTCAATCAACTAATGATTTTTTATTCCTTTTAACAAGGTTCCTTTATCATCCAGATCAAGGTCCTTTCTATGGCTTCTGCCCAGCCTGCACTGGAATTCTATCTGTGGTTTTATTCATGTTCTTCTTAACCATGCTGTTATCCCTTTGTCCTCTCATGCCCAATCCACATTTCTTCTGTGATCAGCTTGATACCACCCCCCTGCACTCCAGAGTATTTTTTGATTAACCCTAAACATGATTATCTTGCTTCTTTGCTTTGAATTGCTCTGGAGATACATACACAGATATCTTTCCTTACATACACACATATATGTATATAGCACTGTCTGTATGTGTTTATATATATGCATATATATATATTACATATATACATATAAACTTTTCCCTTAAATATACTGTTAAACTCTTTGTTATATATTGCCTTGACAGAATTATATTCTGGGTTCATGTGTGTGTGTGTGTATGTATATATATGTGTGTGTATCTATATATCTATACACATATGTATACATATATAGATGTATCAATAGATACATATATGTACACATGTACACACACATATATGATGTGTGTGTGTGTGTGTGTGTGTGTGTGTGTGTACCAAAGGATAAAGACTTTACAATGGTATTGGAGAAATTAGGTAGCCATCTACTACCTAAATGACTACCCCTATGGGTAGTCACCTAGCTACCTAATCTCTCCAATACCATTGTAAAGTCTTTGCTCTTTGGTAACTTCTTCAGTGTTTAATATACTACTATGGAGCCTGAAAAAATATAATAGAAACTGGGAGAAAAATAAATGAATGGGCAGTACAGCATGGTCTTATAGTCAGGAAAACCTAGTGGTTCAGGTCCTACCTCTGCCACATACTGCCTATTGGGCAAATCACTTAGCTTCTCAGAGTCCCTACTGGGAAATGGAAGCTCTTTGATTAAGAATTCCCTACACAGATAAAACCATAAATTCTGGTTTACTTGTGCCCTTTCCTTCCCATCTCAAGTGCTTGCCTCTTTAGTCATCCCTCTTTCCCTACAGCCTACAAACACACCCACAGTCCCCCCTTTCAATCAACCCTACCGGCCCATCAAGTTATTATTCTCTCTCCTTTTTAGTGCCAAATTCCTTGAAAAATCCATTTACACACGTTGCCTCCATTTCCTTCCCTCTTATTCATTTCTCAGTCCATTGCTATCTGGATTCTGACTTTATCACCCAGCTGAAATCACCCTCTCTGGCTGCTAAGTTGCCAAGTCTTGCTTTTTCTACTTCTATACTGTGTCACCCATCTATCTTCTGTCTGCCTCCATTCATACAACCGCCACCATAATTCAAGCCCTTATTGCTTCTCATCTGGACTGCTATAACAGCTTTCCAATTAGCCTGCCACATTCCAGCCTCTTCTCTCTCCAATCTGTCTTCTATATAGTTATCAAAGTCCTAAAGAACAAATAGCCCACAAATTTTTAATGACTTAATCTTGCCTTTAGGATAAAATACAATTCCCTCACTTGAGTATTTAGAGCTCTGCACAATCTGGCTCCTGCCTACCTTTACTTCAAATTATTCTTTTTCTCTTACTTTGTATTTTGGTCAAATTAACCTCCTGTTACCTGAATTTGCCTTCTCTCCTACCTTTACATTGTCTTCCTTCAATATGTGGAACAAACATGCTGTCATATTCATTTCTTTTTTTTTTTTTTTTTGCTGAGGCAATTGGGGTGAAGTGACTTGCCCAGGGTCACACAGCTGTTAAGTGTCTGAGACCAGATTTGAACTCAGGTCCTCCTGACTTCAGGGCTGGTGCTCTATCCACTGCGCCACCTAGCTGCCCCCTGTCATATTCATTTCTTAGTGACCCCATTTGGGGTTTTCATGGCAAAGATACTGGAGTGGTCTGCTGTTTCCTTTTTCAGTTCATTTTACAGATGAGGAAGCTGAGACCAAAAGGGTGAAATGACTTTTCCAGTGTCACACAGCTAATAAGTATTTAAGACTGAATTTGAATTCAGATTGTTCTGGCTCCCTGCCCAGCATTCTACCTTCTGGGCCACCTAACTGCTTCTTGGGATGCACATTTTGTCTCTAACTTATGAGTTTCTCCTGGAGCTGTCACTAGCTGGGCTTGGTGGATCTGGTCCACTCTTAATTCAAATCTTGCCTTCCAGAACCTGTTGCCTCATATCCATAGCTCTTTTCTCTGTTATATGAGTTTATATAAAGGTTTTATATAAACCTTTGAACCTTCAAACAGTCCTGAAATAGGCTTTCTCTGCTGTTACGTTTCTCTTTGCTCCCTAATAAATTCAGTAACTCCTATTCCACTCCTATGCTATAGCCATTGTGATTGGGGGGAGTGAGAGAAGAGAGAAATCCTTCATTTCTCCTGTGATCAGCAGAGGATACTTACAACAGAAATATCAGGTTCATCCTAATGACCTTAAATAGCCAGAAAAACTCTCATGAGCCCCTTGAACCAGATTAAAATTTAATTGAGAAATGTTTAACAAAATAAATAAAAATATAATAAAATAGATAATGTTGATTTGTGGTTTTTTAAGTCAAAATGAAATCAGTGGGGATTATTTTTATTTGAATTTGACTCCATTGCTTTACAAAGCTGCTACCTGCCTTGACTGTGCCTCAACTGATTGAGCTGAGCTGCGAAAGAAATCAACTGTCAGGGACCAGTTTGCCTTCATCCACATGCACACATTAATTTGACAGGTAAAAGAGTATTAACAACCTTGGGTGTCAGGAAAGATATCCAGGAGCAAGTTGCACGAGATATAAGTTTATCTATTTATGTGTTGTATTACACACACACACACACACACACACACACACACACTCACATAAAAGTTCCCAAAGTAGATTATAGGCTATTTGAGGGATGTTGGAATCCTTTTTATCTTTACTTAGCCAAGATTTAGCACAGTGTCTTGTACATCAATGGCTCTTTCTAACACGTTGACTGATTGGATTGGATTAGATTCCCTCTCTAGAAACTATCATCTTGTGTAGTCAGTATGGTGAATGGAATTACTCATTCAATGCTACTTTTTATATAGAACCTGGATACAGATAGGATTTGGTACTTGGTTATATTTTGGACAGATTTGTTTTAAAAACATTGTTTTAATTAGGCCTAATTCTATTAGAATTACTACAAATATAAGAGAACCAGAAGATTAAATGCTTAAATTCAGAAGGGGAAAAATCCTAATAGCCATCACTGTGTTTTTAAGAGCTAACTTGAAAAATTATTTCCAGATGCTGATGATCAGTTGGAAAACATGAAAGAAAATGTTTAGATTACTCATCAGAAAAGATTTTACCTATCTTTTATATAAAAGAAGAAAGACTCCAGAAAAGAAATGTTAAGAATACAGGTGGTAGCAATTCAAAATTCTCTTTATTCCACAGCAAAACCACAGGGCTCTAGCAAAGTAAAAATGAAGTTGCTGACTAAGCCACCCACCCTTTTTTTTGGCATTCATTTTCTAGTTGGAAAAAAAAAAAGAAGAGAAAGAGGCCCTGAGCAGATCCTGCTTGCCTCCATTGTGTACCACATAGCCACCAAGAGGCCATTGTTTTCTCACTCTCAGGCTACTGAAAATCTTGACCTACTCCTAAAGTCAAGAATATTGGTAAGGGGTAGTTGTAACGAGCAGTAGTGGTGACTGAGGGGTTGTGGAGAATGCAAGCTCTTGGTTTGTTTGTGTCCTGGGCACAAAGCCCAGGGCCTTGCATTTAATAAATGTTTATAAAATTGTTGTGTGCTTCGGGGTAGAATGGTGGGGGAACAAGGCTTCAAGAGGGTCAGAACAAATACCTCAAACATGTGGATAGCATCATTGTCTGCCCCTCCAATTTAGACAGGCCAATCTTTAAATATGAAAGTCTTGGATCTTTGAAAACAGTTCTCTTCATACTCAAGTCAATGTTTTTCTTTTGTAGATGAAACTGGATGAATCAATCAGATTATCCATACTGATGCTCTGGAAATAGAAACTTACTTTTATAGTTCCCCACCATTCCCTACCCCTCAAATGATGACACTTCTGGCTTGACTATTGATTTTATGTTTCTTTTATATGATTTTAGTTGAAATGATGTTAAGTGAACTTGATATGAAACTTTTATCCCAGTCCTATTTACTTTTCTCTCCTTCCTTCCTTCCTTCCTTCCTTCCTTCCTTCCTTCCTTCCTTCCTTCCTTCCTTCCTTCCTTCCTTCCTTCCTTTCTTTCCATATATGGACTCATACTTACTAGTTGTGGGACCTCAGGCTCACTTAACTTCACTTTTCTCATCTACAGAATGGGGATCATAATGTCACTCACCTTACTGGGTTGTTAAAAGGATCAAATTAGATAATATTTGTAAAGCACTTAGCACAGTACTCAGTGTAAGGGAAATCTTTTTGTCCTCCTCCCATCTTATGTCTTTTGGCAATTTTATTGAAAAGGTAGTTGGCATATGGTTGATTCTTAACAGATTGAAAAATAATTTCTGGCATTTCATAACCTTGTGAGGAAAATAAAATTTGTGTTGTCAGATATTTTGAGCCAATAGTCTAGTCTATAGGAATCTATATGACAGATTTGATCCTTTACTTGAAAGAATTTAGGATTCTGCCTAAAGATCTATTTGATTTAGGATTTTGCATAAACATCTTACATAATCTTTCTTAGGTCCTTTTTGGGTGCGACTAAGAAATTTTGAAGATTTAAAAATCAGATCCACAGATAAGGAGTACCCAGCACAAACTAGTTTTATTGAGGAGACAATGATTACTGATGCATTTGTATAATGCTTTAATTTTTGGAAAGAACTTTATATTGTTTATAAATTTGAGCCTTAATCACAACCAGATCTGGTAGGTATGAAAGGACTCAATATCCTCATTTTATGAATGAGAAAAAACTCAGTTAAGTCACATGACTAGTAAATATCTTTTTTTTTTTTTTTTTTTTTTTGCTGAGGCAATTGGGGTTAAGTGACTTGCCCAGGGTCACACAGCCAGGAAGTGTTAAGTGTCTGAGGTCAAATTTGAACAGGTCCTCCTGACTTAAGGGCTGGTGCTCTGTCCACTGCACCACCTAGCTGCCCCATGACTAGTAAATATCAAAGGTTGGCTTGAACCTGTGTCATCCTGACTCTGCTTCGAACATTCTATTTATTAAGCCATGCTGTTTAGAACCACACAAAATATTAAATAATAGCACAAAATAAAATAATCACAAATATTAAAAAACCCATATAACATGATACCTGAATTATTTATGATAAATGGAGATGTATTGAGGAAAGACATACAATTTTAGTACTAACCTCTCTCCGGCAAGTGGACAAAGTTCCTGTCAGAATAAGCACCAAATCATTTTGTACAAGTCAACCCAGTTAGGGCATATTAATTTCTCTATCTGCCATTTCCATTTGGAAAGCAACCTCTCCAAGGAGAGGTCTACTTGAAGATATTGTATAGCTTTAGGGCTTCTGAAAAATATAAGGAGATTTGAGAGCTGACATCATCAGGGAAGATTTCATGGAGGTGACTTAAGATTGTTTTTTTTTTTTAATAATAAAAATACTGGACTTTTTTGATGGATAAGAAGGAAGAGGCAAACTTCTGTGAATGAATGAATGGATAGGTGAATGAATGAAAAATTTTACTAAGCATTTATTATGTGCAAATCTCTGCATATACAAAAAGAAAAACAATTATAATGGAAGTTTCAACACCCATCAGTTTCAGCTGGCCATGTGATCCTCAGGACTTTGAGGCAAAGCAGATTGTAATTCATTTTTTAAGATAATGTCATTTCTGCAGATAATCATATCTGTTTCTGATAATGAACTGTTGGTCAGGGCCAAGGACTGGCTCTGACGGTGAGAACTTTATTTTTGCATCTTGGATTAACTGCTGATGAGGCAAAAAAGCAGCTGCTAGCTTCTATCTCCACGGAGAAGTTGCTTCCCAGGATGATGGTTGCAGCTGTTGTTGGGGTGACAAAGAAACGGGTCTCTCCTTCACAGTAACTGGTTCCTTCAGTGTTGGCTGTAGTGCATTGACTATAAGGAGCATTGTTAATTGGGTTGGGTTATTCCCATGGCCTTTGGGAACTATCTCCATGAGGGTCTGAGGGAAAGTGACTGTTGAGATAGTTATAATTATTTGAATTACCTTGCACAAGCTTCCTCCTTCTCCCCCAGGAGGCTTTGTTCCTTCAGCTATTGAAGACTTTTCATGGTGAGGAAAAATAGATGATAACATAGGTGATAAAGACAGATTGTTTTTCTTAGACAAATCTCAACACTTGAATCTCAGATTCCAACGGTCACTAAGATAAATACTTGACAGAATTCATTAGGAAAGCTGCTTCCCATGTGCCTGATTCTGGGTAATCTCCAGTGGCTTCTTCTAAAGAAGTTTTTCTCTATTGCAAAGGTCAAACAGATAATGATTAAATCATGCACCACTTAAAGGTAGATTTTGACCTCTTGAAAGTTGAAAAGTACCCATTTAGATCTAAGATCATTTACCTTTCTCCTGGGAAAGGTAAAGTAATGTAACTTTCAGGAGAAGAAGGAGGAATGTGAGAACTTGGTGGCTCCACAAGGCAAAGTCCAATTGTGGAGCTCTTCAAATTCAGACATTCATCCTGCTGGAGAACAGGCTCAGTCTGCCTTATCAAACCCTCTCAGGAGGGCTGGTGAGGATCATGTCTTGGCCAGTTCCTCTTTTTTGCCTCTTGGTTTTTTTATTGGTAATTACAGGATTAGATGGTAAATCTGAGCAACATGAATTGCATCGCCAAAGGAGAAATATAAACTACCAACAACAGTGAGTATTTAAATTAGCCATTCTTGTAAGTTAGTTTGATTCAATCCTTGTCAGATTTCATACCTATCTAGACAAAGCAATACAGAATGCAAAATTTAGCTTAAGGAGGATGCAAAAGAAACACTGACTTTCATAATGTTTTCCTTTAATATGTGAAAATATTTCCTTGTCTGTCAATATTCCATTAATTATTTTGCAAATGAACTAAAGGTTCTTCAAATTCAGCTACTTCTCTGGAATATTTTTGTTATACATAGAATAATTGCAAACAAATGGGAAATTGACGGGGGAATCTAGAGGAAATCATTTCATTGGATTTGCTATACAGGCAGATGACTGAAATGAGGATTAATAAAGTTTCTGAGGACTTCAGTGGGATGTTTTGCTGTGATAGATAATTCATGACAAATCTACAACCTAATGATGCTTTCTCTAACTTGGTAACATAGGCCTCGGATGACCTCAGAGAGGGGCAATTTAGTATTTGTTACTGGATCTGCCCAAAGTATTGAGTTTAGGACTGGAACCCAGGGGAAAATTAAAATAAATGAAGAAGATCTTGGTGAATGCTTAAATCAGGTAATTTTTTAAATTTTGAAATGGAATAAATGTAAAAGGAAATATTCCTTGAACTTTTGCTTTAACCATAGTGAATGGAGGGAGAGAGGGAGAGATCATATTTCAAAAATGGTGTAGGAAGGAGCTGGTGACTAGAGCAGTGGTTTCAGAAAAGAGAGAGATATGGCATAACCCAAGGAAGCCAAGTATAACCCATACTTCATGGACATATGATAGAGCCTTAGACTTGGCAAAAATTCAGCTCGAAATGGAAAAGTCCAATAATAGCAGAAATGGGGGGAGGGGAGGTGATAGATGAGTGGAGTGTGGAAGATAGAGTTTAATTTATTTGGTTCCCAGCCACAGCCTCCTCACCAACTGTTGTAAACAATCTAGTAATTTTAAAAGATATGCTGGGATGGTTATTATGGGAATATTTTATGGTAAAGTTATTTAATGTGTTTTTTTGAAAAATGAAATCATGTAAAACTGTATCATGGCTTTTTGCACTTGTTCTTCATGATACGTGGTATTATGAATGACTTAATAAACTACAAGACCTTAGTACTTAGAGTAATGTACTATTTCTAATTTTTATTAATATGTAATAAAATCCTTGTTATTCATGAATGATTATTTCCATAGATTTCAGCATGTATACCTTTTTTTTTAAATATTAGATCCAAAAAAACAAGAATGACATTACACAGTTAAAAAGGAGTGGCAGTGGTCTTCCTTACAATGTTTCATATCAAATCACTCACCTCAGTTACCAGGTGAGTCTGACATTTCTTTCCTTTCAGTAAATGGCACTTCCCATTAAATCAAGATGGTGAGTAATTTCCTTTAAAGAGGGGATGATTGGTTCTGGTCTTCAGTTAAATGTGAGTCTTACTGAGCCAAAGTCATAAAAATCTGAGCACCATTGGCTAGGGGCTCTATCTACAAAATAAAGTATGTGGGAAAATAACATGGAGCCTCTGGATGAGACCTGCTTCATTTAATGGCTGCTTCTAATCTGACCAATAAAAAGGATATCTGATTATTAATGTTGGAGATATGGAGATTCCTTAATGGCTATAGAGAAGTTCAAGGTGAAGAAAAAAATCAGTTAATCAATATTCCACTTATCACAAGATCTTGCTTCAAAGTGAGTCTGTATAGCATAGAAAAGTGAAAGAAGGAAGGAGACAAAGAAATCCTGTCATATCAAGATAGCTATCTAGAGAATTTGAAAATAAACAGTCTTTTGTTCATTCATACAGCTCCATGTTCTAACGCTTGACACGATTTGTTTCTTCCATTCACTTAATCTACCATTAATAGATTACTGCTATCAATTTTTCACCAATTACTATCAATCCAAAATATATAATATTATTTTCATCCAGTTCTTTCTCTCTTTTATCTTTATCTAGCCCTGGTTCTAGTTTAATTGCTACCTACCTGGAATAGCCTCCTAGTAGATCTTCCTATCTCCAGTCTTTCCCAATTACAATCTGCCACTATTAGAATAATATTGCTTTACACATTGATCTAGTTACATCTTTCCTCTGCTAACAAATTCTTTAGTGACTTTTTAATTCCTGCTGGATAAAGTTCAAACAGCTGCCTAATATTTCAGACTCTTAAAATCTAGTTTCAGATTTTCCTTTTAAACTACAGACAGTGCTTAGAAAAAGACAAAATACTCCAGGCAAAATATGATGCGGGCAGAGTATGATGAAACTATCCCTTTTTTTCTGGAAAATTTGTTCCTTTTGATGCAGCCCCAAAGCTTTTTGGCCTGCCACCTAACACTACTGACTCATATGGAGCTTGTAGTTCACTAAAATCCTCAGATCCTCTTCTGAACACCTGTTGTCTGTGTCTCCCCCTCCTACCTTATACTCTGAAAAGTGATTTTTTTTTTGGTATTTAAGTGTAAGACTTTATACTTAACTCTGTTACATCTCATCATATTAGGTTATGTAGCTTAGTATTCTAGTCTGTCCTTGGATCTTGATACTGTTATCTCAGTATGTTAACTATTGTTAGTCAATTAATAAGCATTTATTAGGTATTTACTGTGTGCCAGATATTGTTCTGTGTGTTGGAGATACAAAGACAGATTTTGCATCATCTCCTTATTTGATGACATGATATTTATGCTTTTATCCAAGTCATTGAGAAAAATGGCAAAAGGCACAAAGCCAACCACAGTTCCCTGGGGTCCTCCCTTGGAGACCTGCTGCTATTGACATTGACCATTCACAACCACTCTGGAAATCTGGCCATCCCTCCACTTCTGAATCTATTTGACTGTTCTCATCTGATTCATCACTCTCCATCTTCTCTCCAAGAATAGCATGAAATAATTTATCAAAAGCTTTGCTACAATCTAAGTAGTCTATTGTATAGTACTTCCCTTAGCTACTTTGTAATCCTATTAGAAAAAGAAATGAAGTTAGTCTGCCATGACCTGTTCTTGATGAAGGCATGCTAGTTATTTGTAATCTCTTCCCATCTAGATGTTTGCCAACTTTCTCTTTAATGTTCCTTCCAGAAATTTTCCGAGTAGATTCACTGGTCTGTAGTTTGCAACTTGGTCCCCTCCCCCCCCCCCTTTTTTTTTGGAAAATTGAGACATTGGTACTTATTCACTTTTGTAGTGTGTCTCCTATTTTCTAAGAGCTTTCAGATAGCACTGATCATTGCTCAACAAATGAAATTTACTTGCTTGAAGTCTTTAAGGACCTCAGTTTATTCTTTATCTGTCAGGTTACTTGAATTCATCAAGAGGATCTAGGTCCTTTTTTTCTTTCTCCTTACTTATCTTGATTAGCAATTTAGTCATTTTTATGCTCTCATTTTCAGGGCAAAGGTAGTTCTTCTTTGAATACATAAAAAAAAGAAAGAAAAAGAAAAGAAACAAAATATGAATTGAGCAGCTCTGCTCTTTCTTATTCCCAGGCTATCATTATGTCATCTATTTAAAAAAAAAGGTTCACTCACTTCTCTGATTCTCCATTCCCTGGCCTCCATGACTTTTGAAACCTTCTTCCTCTTGACCTTATCTTTTTTTTTTTTTTTTTATCAACCAGTCTCAGCTCAGTCTCATATTTATAATTCCTAACAGATTTTCAAGACCTTGCTTTTGTATCTATGTTTTGTTACCTGAATTAGGTTCCACCATATATATACACACACACACACACACACACATATCTTTTTAAAATATAAGTAATGATTTTCCCATGTATCTTCTTCAATCTCTTTGGACAAGTCCCATTTCTCCTCCTTTAGTAGATTTTTTTTCTTTTATGTCTTCAAATTTTACACAGCTTATTCCTGTCAATATTCCCTATCTAACCCTATCCTTTGAAATTTATTTTCTTGAAATCTAGGGTATATTTCAGACTCCAGATTACTTTTTTCTTTTCTATCATAAACCCTGCTATAGAGTGTTCATTTTCCTTCAAGGATCCCATTAAGTAGTTCTTGTTAGTGAGAATCAGCTCCTGAGTTGAATTTCCCCTCAATAATTCCTCCATCTGTTTGAAGTGTGACACTATCCTTAAATCAAATCAAGGAATTATTTTCTGTTCTATTTTTGATGGAGGGAGAGCTCCTAAAGATGTTTATATAATTGAAGTGCCCTATCATTACTTTTTTTTTTTTTTTTTTTTTTTTGCTTTTTGCTGAGGCAATTGGGGTTAAGTGACTTGCCCAGGGTCACACAACTAGGGAATGTTAAGTGTCTGAGACCACATTTGAACTCAGGTCCTCCTGACTTCAGGGCTGGTGCTCTATCCACTGCGCCACCTAGCTGCCCCTCTATCATTACTTTTTTCTGCCTCTGTGCTACACTTGTATTTGCCAAACTCCTTATCTATATTTTCTTTCTGTCCAGGTGGTCTACAGTGTACTTGTTTGATAAAAGCACTTCTTTCTCTTTTTTTTTTCTTTTTAAAAATAAATAAAGTTTATTGGTTGATCCAGCAGACCTTGAGTTACAATTGAAGAGGCAGATAGTGGGTATAATCCACAGGTAAAATTTGCCTTTCTCTTCTTTCTCTTTTGACCATTGCCCACATACTCTTTCTGCATCATACTCTTTTCTTCTAGTTCCTGGATTTCCCAATATGAGTATACCTTCTTAATATATGATACCATCCCTCTCCCTTTTAGATATACTTTTTCTTTTGAATAACATAAACTAAATCCAGGGCCATAGTCCAGTCATGGACTTCCAAGTCTTAGTGATTTTAGTTCATCTTTCTAGCCTTATCTAGTATCCTGACACTTCATACATGCTATATCCCAACCAGGCTTTATGATTCCCAACCCAAACATACACTGGACAGATTGCTTCTATAAATCTGATTATTACATTATTTATATTTAGCATCTTTTCCTCCATTTCACCTGTTGAATGCCTATCTGTTCTTTAAAATCCAATTCAGCTATATTTCCCCTAAACCTATATCTTGCCCTGACTCCTGTAGATAACAACCCTTTGTTTTGTAGTTTTGCTGCATTTATGTTTCCCTACTGTGTTTGTGTTATTCCCCAGTAGGGAATGAAGTCCTTTCCGTGGGGAAAGGACCATGTCTCATCTAAATTTTATGTCTTCTGCTATGTGTACAACATAGTCGCTTAGTAAGTTGACACTAATAATCATGCAATTAAGTTTACTTCATGATTTTAATAAAATATGAGTATTTGATAGAGGTCTGTGAACTGTATAGAGGCAATTCATGTCTAAAGCACCCTTATTTTCCTGTTTTTTTCTGGACAGCTTTTGGATCTTCAGAGGAGATTTCAAAGTTTACAGCAGGTAAGCACTCAATGTATCAAACACAAAAGTTTTTGTTTTGCTTTGAAAACACAATAGCATCCTTGGTAAAACTGTTGGCAGGGGACGGACTCACTAGGTCACCTTAGGGCCTGATTATGAATGACATGATGGCTCAAAGGACTGAAGAACATAAGATTTTCCATTCTGGATCAACTTCCTGGCTCATCTAACCTGTACTTTGGGGGCCACAATTATCCTGCTTGACCTAGACCTCAGAGGATAGGAATGTGTTTTTCTAATAACCTTATAGGTCTCTCATCCATGAGCCTGCCTAAGTTTTTAGCTGGTGTCATTTATGGGAGTATGAAGTTAGAGGTGAAGGAACAACAATGCACCCTAGAAATTTACTACGTGCCTGGTAAAATAGATTGGATGAAATTGGATGGACTCTGTCTCCTTCAAGCTAGAAGGGCGGCTGCCCATTCTGAAATGCTGGCATTTGGTGAAAAATTCTTTATTTCTTTTATCCATAATCTTATTGGAAGAGACAACATGGCAAAGACTTGTTATCTTTGGCATCTATCTTGGCATAGTGGACACTTACTGATTGCATGACCTTAGGCAGATATTTCTCTTCTATAAGCTGCACTGTGCTCATGTGTAAAATGGAGACAATAATGCCTTTTAGGGGTTTTTGTGACATTCAAATGAGATAATATTTATGAATCTCTGGAAACCTCACAGTCACATAGAAACTGTGCCAAAAGTCTTAGTTCAGTTTTAAGCTACTAAAGCCTAAAACTAGACTAAGATTTTTGGTTTACCCCCATATATGTGTGTGTGTGTATCTGTCTGTATAAAATAAAAATATATACACACCTCTATATGTATATATGCACATATATGCATATATGTCTATATTTTATTTATTTATATATATACACATATATGCATTCACACACACACATAGGCTTTCATAATAGAGTATCTCTTCTCAGCTTTGATATTTCTGGAGAAGAGTTGAGCTAATGCTCCATTTTTTTTTTTTTTACAAGTTAACTGCTATAGAGCAAGAATTAAAACCAAAGTATTTAGACTAGACTTGTTCTTGTATCTAAATATAACTTTGCTTTGGTAAAAACAAATAACCTATCAAGGGAATTTAAGAGAAAAACCAAAGAATAATTCTCTCTCAAACCCCTTACCCTCCCCTTAATGGACAAATTGATTCAACAGTAGAATATTTCCTGGGATGGATCACTTGCCATGTCTTTAGAAGTTTCTCATGAATCCAAAGATAGTAAAGGTCTTAGACTACAGAACTGATATTTAGCTCTCAAGAAGACTCCTGCAGGTTTTCTGAACAAAAGTGAGTCTGTTTTGAACAGAAAGAAATCACTTGACCAATGGAATGGAGAGTGTATGTAAATCAGGCCCATTTTATTCAAAGAGGTTCAGAATGAAAAGAGTCCAATAAACTTAACCCCACTTAAGGAGTATAGCAGTGGTGACTGATCAAATTCCAATTCCCAGCAGTATGAATAATAAGAATAACATGGAAATGCAGATAGGAACTTTTATTTGTTCCCTTGGTCCAATGATAATTTCTGTGATCAATGAATACTCCAACTGAGACCACTTAGATTAAAATTCCCATTTATTCTTGATGTCTAAATATTTATTCCCTTAGGTGGGCTGTGCTTTTTTAAAGATTAGGATGAGAATCTGCTCCCAACTGTGCACTGCATTTGAATGTCAATTGTGAAATGTTAATGTGAATTTGTTAATATACTCAATAGAATAAAAAGAGAACTGAGGAAGAATGAGCTAAAATCTGTAGGAAGACACAGATAACTTTCTAGGAATAAGAGTTAGTGCCTGTCTGAGCATCCTATTAGTAGTTGTGCCTCAGTCAAACTGCTCTCCCTACGCTTGTCTTTTTTTCAGACAGTTCAAAGCAAAATGTGCAGCAGTAACCCCTGTCAGAATGGTGGCACCTGCCTCAATCTACTTGATTCCTTTTTCTGCCTCTGTCCCCACAACTGGAAGGTAAGTCACTTTGTTTCCTCTCACCTAAACAGTACATAAAGAGTCAGCAGCAATGTGTTCCTAGAAAGACTAGAACGTGTTTAATTTTTAATAGGGTGTTTCTAGAGCTATGCTGCCCTGGTATTGGAGCTGGTTATAGTTTTTGATCCCAAAATGAAAAAAAAGAAAGAAAAATATGGTTAGATAAGTTACTGAATTACCAAGAAATCGAGAGTACTTGCACCTAAAGATGCTTTGTAGGTCATAGTATTTTCACCTGCATCAATATAAAATGGTTGAGCTTGGAAGATTTTAGAAGAAAACCTTCTTTGTCTTCCCCATCCCACCCTACCCCTTTCCTCGGTTTCTGATGATGGTGAGGAGGAGTAGGAGGAAGAGGAGGAAGAGGGGGGGAAGAGAAGAAAGTGCTTATGGGTACAAGGGTTGCTGCTTCTTTCCTCAGCCTTTATTTGTTCACTCTCATAATTCCTAAATCCTATTGCCATAGTAGGATGAGGGCTTATTGACATAGGAAGGATTGACACATGATCCCTGTTCACATTGGAAGTACCATTGCTTTGAGCCTGTGTCCGTGAGGGCAGGTCTTTGAAAGTACTAAAGATACAAGATTGATTTTGGCACGGTAAAAGCTTCCCTTAATCCATACTGGAGATCAAATTTAATCTTTCTATGAACTCAGGGCCCTGTCTGCTCAGCCGATGTGAATGAGTGTGAGATTTATGCTGGAACGCCTTTGAGCTGCCAGAATGGAGGCACGTGCTTTAATACAGCAGGAAGTTACAGGTAACCTTGGGCATTTTTTAAAAATCAGCTTTTCTTGGGGGAAGCTTGGCAGGGAACATAATAAATCTCATTCCCCACCTGTGTCATCCATTGTTGCCAATGTGATAGAGGTATCTTGGAGAGAGCTTAATGTTGAATAAAAACAGAGTTGTTTAACAACCTCTACTAGCAAATGATAAGCAATCCGAGGGCTGTAGAATCACATAGGAAGAGGCAGGTAGGTGGAGCAGTGGATAGAGCACCAGCCCTGAAATCAGGAGACCTGAGTTCAAATCTGACCTCAGATACTTAGCACTTCCTAGCTGTGTGACCCTGGGCAAGTCACTTAATCCCAATTGCCTCAGGGAAAAAAAATCACTGAGGAAGAAGAGGTTTTTAGAGATTTCTCACTGAAGGAATTTCTTCTGTAACTTTCTATCAGGATTGAAAAATTCTGAGAAGCTCATTTCATAATTGTATGAACCAACTAAATTCGGATTCCCTAGAACTTCCATCTGATAGAATTAATTTAGTCCTTTTTTGAAATGACAAAGAAATTAGAGATAGCAATCTTATTTCTCTTGATTCTCTTCTCCAGCTTAAATCTTGTCGTATCTATTTTCTTCACAAGTCATTCTTTCTCATCATCTTGAACAATGCAAGGGCATAGTCCCTTTCCTAAATGTGCACAACTGTCCCCTTAGACATGATTCTAATCAGAGCAATAGGACTGGTATTGGTCAGTGACTTATCCCAACAAGCCAACAAGCTTTGACTACTATCCTAATGCCCAGAGAAGGCTGGAGATAAGTAAAATCCTATGAAGAGATACTACTTTTCAGAACAGAAAAGATTTATTGATGTTGAGGGAAACACCAAAAGGATAAATGAGGTGAAGTATTATTAGCCACCCAAGGGAGAAGTTCTCCAGAGTACTTTATAAGCCTTTCTCTCTCTGAGTGTAAACTCCTTATTCAACACTGAATAATCATGCTGAACCTGTTATATCACTATATGGCACTCTGGATAGAGTGCAGGATCTAGAGTCAGGAAGATGTGAGCTCAGATCCTACCTAAGATAATGCCTGAGTGGCAAAAGATGTAATAAATATATAATATAATAAAGAAAAACTTCTTGTGACTTTCTTGTCATCTACTTCTCTGCTCATTTTCCAAAGAACTTTTGCATTGATATCTTTCTTTTTATCCTTTTATGATTGCTTTATTGCCTTTCTATCTCTGATAAATATTCCTTTTACCTTTTGGATCAGATGCTAAACCAATAATTATCTGGTTATGACTGTTCCCTATCTTTGAATTATACTATGGACTGTGTCCTTGCTGAGATCTTTCTTTGGTCTGCCCCTTTCCCTCTCTGGCCCAAATGAGACCCAGAAGGCTCTTCACCTATTAAGAACATATCTGAGGCTATGGCAGATGTTGATAGGCGGTAGGATTCCAGATAAGCACATTGTTGGATTAGACTTGGGCAACAATATTCCATTACATTTATGTGCCCTAATTTATTTAATTATTCCCCAATTGATGAGCGTTTCTTTTGTTTCCAGTTCCATGGTACTTTTTTAGTACCTTTCATAACTTCTCTCAACACTGGGCTTTAATTTCCTCTTCATATTGTTTGTTGAGTTTGAAAATTATTCTTATTAGAGAAAATGAAAGCAAAATATTTAGGAATTAAGAAGTTTTTCCTTGTCAGTATTTTTCATTAACCTATAACATATTTATTCCCTCAGCCATGGTCTCATTCTGCTTGTTCATCTTATTCTGAACATAGTTTAAAATCCTATATACATATATGTTTTATATATACACTTACTTTTTTGCAAGTCTCAGCTTGTTCTGGGCATTCGCCATATTTCATTGAAATTGTAGGAGGAAATGACCATGAGTTCAATCCACATATAAAATAAGAAATTCTCATCTTGGCTGATAATTTATAGTAAAGCTAACAGCTTTTGATTTAAGATGTACTCACTACAGGCTGCCACCACTTTTATAATCCACACATGGGTGATATCTGGGGCCTCTAACCTTTGCCTTCTCTTTAATTCTGCAGAAAGCATGATCTCTTATTCCTTGCAGATATCCTTGACAAATAGCCTTGGGTGCTGATATTACTTCTACTTTTCAGCATTATTTGGCCTTATTAACCCCCAGAATGCAGACTTAATTAGGGTCCCTACTTTATCAGAAGTTGTTGGCAAATTGGGATGCAATGTTGATAGATAGATCAGGTAGTTGGGTAGATAGGTAGATATAGTAAACCTTTGTAAACTAAAGCACTTTATAAATGTTAATTTTTATTATTATTGTTATTATTATTATTACTACTATTACTATGACTACCACCACCACTACTACTACTACTACTACTACTATTTACTACTACAACTAGGAGTTGTAGTACCTATTTTCAGAACTTAAATGTTTTTCAGTCTTTACATGCCTAAAATAAATATAGGATTACTAAGTAAGCCAATTATATAGAAATAGAGTAACACAGATATTAAAAAACAAACACAGAGCACAGGTTTAGAGCATTTAAATTATGGTGGGCCAGCTAATACCTAATTGGGTGACAAATTCTGAAAGTGGAAAGAGACTGGTACATTATGCTAAAGTTTTCCACAATGCTTTATGATTTTCTTCTGCAAAATGAAAAAGAAAAAAGAAATCTAACCTCTTTTCAACCCCCACAACTATTTACTGGCATTCCACTGGTGTTAGAATGCTTTGTCATTATGTTTAGGGATTTCAAAAAAATGTTCCCATTCAATTCATGCTCTTTGTATTCAGTGGTTAAAACTATTGTGGAGACATAGAGATTGGCTTTCCAGGGTGGTACAGTTATTACTAATTTTTTAGGAATTTTTTTTAAAAAAAAACCCCTTTTTTGAAAAAGTGTTATTCTAATAGCAAACCATGAAGTGAGAAGTCACCATTGTAGCTATAAGATTCCATCTATGATAAAGGGACGAGATTCCCTATTGTATTTTCCTGTAGGGAATCTATCAGCTTCAGGGATCCAGTTTTGGCACTTAGGGAGGAGGGGAGTGTCATATCACCTAAAACAAATTTCTTCCTTTTTAAAAAGAAATAGTAGCACAAGTGGAGAAGTAGATGGGATTCTTCTGAAGACATAAAGAAAATAGACAGAAGTGCAAAGACAAATGTTCAGTGCTAGCTTGGTGCAATTTCCATGATGAAACTGTAAAACTCAGGATCCTTGCTTGGGCTCCATTAATTATATGAGATTAAAGTGTCTTTCACGAAAAGCTTAAAAACCCTTTGGGAAATATAAGCAGAAATCCAGCAAAGGCAGGCTGCATACTGAGTCAGGCCCGGCTGTACAAGCTCAGTATTTGTGAGCAAGTTTTGTACTGAGCTTTGCAGCTCAACTGCTTAGAAGTCAAGGTTCCTCCACTTACTTAGTGAGAAAATCAGAGTTGGGCTACTCATAAATCAAGGTGCCTAAGCTTGTTTGTGCCAGGGAATCTTTGGCAGCCTGGTGAAACCTATGTCCCCACCCTCCACCCCATTCAGAAGCATTCATAACAGAAAGAAATGCTAAATTTCAATTAGATTAGTGAAAATAAAAAGGAAATTTTTGTTTCCCATCCACCCTCACAAGCCCCCTGAAAGTGTCCATGGCCCAGATCTATGGCTCCCTTGTTATAGAAGGGGGAATGGGATTCATGATTGTCAACTCCTTAAAAGATACGGTACTTTATAAATGCTAATGAGTAATAGATCCCATTCCACCCTCCTTGGCAAAACAGTAAATATTTCTACCTCAAAGGATAAGGAAAATAGCAGAGTGAAATCATTTATTATCACTGAAGCTCTCTTTTGTACCAAGAGGCCCTGCCCTGAGCAGCTTCAAAGGGACTATGCAATAATATTTTACTACCTCTTGATGCTGTTCTGGTCCCAGCTCCAGAGAGCAGGCTCTTTTGTTGCCCTGATTACTTTGGATTTAATTCATCCCCTGGGACTGGGACTCATGGCATCCAGCTCTAACCCCTAGACCTTTTGACTCAGTTTAAAAGGTTTTGTAGCATTTTTTTCATTCTTGGAGAATCAGAATGATGGAGGTGGGGGAAGGGAGGAGGTAGACTCAAAAACACTCGTTAAACTAAAAGGATGGCACTTAGACCACCCTTCTATTAACTACTCTGTGGTTAGGTTTTAAACTGGGGCCTTTGTATGAGTGAATCAGCTAGCTAGCTGGATTTGGTCCATATCACTTAAATTGTAACTGCAGAAATAAATTTAACTTCTCCTCAGTTGCCAAATGTTCTTGAATTGTTCCAAATATTAAGTGAGATTTTTTTTTGATGATGATTACTAGCTCATCCTAGAACTATTGCTCCTTGATCAACCATCTTATTACACTGGTATTTATTCAACTGTTTCAGTTGTATTGACTCTTCATGACCCCATTTGGGGTTTTCTTGGCAAAGATACCCAAGTGATTTGTCATTTTCTTCTCCAGCTCATTTGACAGATAAAGAAACTGAGGCAAATAGGATTAAGTGACTTGCCCAGAGTCACATAGGTAGTCTGAGGTCATATTTGAACGCTCCAAGATGAGTGATCCAGCACTGTATCACCTAGCTACCCGACTCCATACCTGGATCTCTAACCATCAAGCAATTGTGCTGCCCTTTTTGGGGTGAATGGGGTGTTCAGACAGTATTACGCCCCTGGTGGGAGGAGGTGCCAAGCCCTTATCAGGATGGTTTATCTATCTTTAGTATCTTCCCACACTCATCTCCCACCTGTGACGTGACCATTGGCCATACCCAGTAAAACTGTCTCACTGTTGGGCTAAACCATTTTGAGGGTAAGCCTCAGACCTATGAAGGAGTTAGGGGATGTCTGTCCCATGCATGTTGAGATTCCCCCCTTGGAATGATTGGCTGAGAACAATGTGTTCCAGCAGACATGAAGGCAGCCGAAGCAGATTCTGGAGGGCTTAAAGCCTGGTCAGACATCAAAAATACCAAGGTCACTTGCTGCAAGGTCAGCATATTCAGGTCATTTTACAAGACTCTGGAAGAGAGAGTGAAGTAGACCTTCCTTAAATCCAATCCACAAATGAGTCAAGACCCCAGGATATCATTGATCCTCTTCAAAAGGAAGGACAAAAAACAACAAAATTGGTGTTCTGTAATTAAAGCTTAGGTGCTGCTTGGAAAATACAGTCTGCACGAGAACACACGTGGTTATGGGAGGCAGTGTGGTCCAGTGGAAAGTACCAAAATGTTTGCGTTAGAGAGCGTGGGTTTGAATCTTGACTCTGGCCCTTGTATTCATGTGACCTCAAGGAAATTGTTTCCCTTCTCCCAGGACCTTCATTTCATCATATGTATTTGGCAGGGATGAAAGAATACTCAAATCCAATAGAATAGCATACCATCTCCTCGAGGGCACAGAGTTTCATTTTTGTCTTTGTACTTCCAGAATCTAGCCCATAGTGGGTGCATATTCAAGGCTTATTCAACTGAATTAGACTCTTTTTTTTGTCAGGCATGGAAAGGATTAAATATCTAGTGCTTTATATTATCAACAATTCAATATAAATTCAATTTGTATTCCCAACAATTCAACCAATTTCCTATAAGAAAGGGGGAAGGAAGGAGAAAAAGAAATAGAGAGATAGAGGCAAGAAAGAGAGGGAAGGAGAGGTAGAAAGGGAGAGAAGGAGAAGCAAGGAGAAAGAGTGAGACAAAGAGAGACATACAGAGAGAAACAGAGAGAGAGAGAGACAGACAGACAGAAACACAGAGAAAGAGAGACAGAGACAGAGAGATATAGACAGAGACAGAGAGATAGAGAGAAAAGAGACAAAGAGAGAGACACACACAGAAACAAAGAGACAGACAGATACAGAGACACATAGAAAGAGACAGAGAGAGAGAAAGAAAGAAAGAGGGCAGCGAAGGAGAGAGAAGCAGGCAGACAGATCTGTATATGAGTCTGGGGATCCATAATTGAATTTCCTTCCTAGATTCAGTGATTTGTTGCCATTAATCTATGGCATTATCTTAATGAGAAAGGCAACCTTGGAAAACACAAAAGTACCATTTACTAATGAAATAGCTATTAAATCATTATGTTTGTTTTGGGGTGTCTGTGCTAATGCTGTATCAGACATCTTTCTTAAGGGTTACAATCTATTTTGATTTTTATAGCCTTTGCCTATTGATATTAGGAACTTTCCATGATTGTTAGTATTCAAAGCACTGCAGGATGTGATTTGAGGAACACTGTTCCCAAGTCTCCATAGCTGACAGATATCTCTTCTAAGAGCCTACTATTGTTTTTTAAAGTCTCTGCTATTAGAGAATCATTTTTGTGGGTTGATGACCTTATATTATGGATCAGCAAAAGATTCCCTTCAGATTCAAAGCTGCAAAACAAAGGGCTTGGACCTTCAAGTTTTCTTCTGACATATCCTGTGTGATTTTAGGCAAATGACTTAATTTCTTGGTGGCCCAGACAACTCTCTAAGACTATAGATTGCACGTCAGTTGCTGCTGTCTGTTGGAAGATGGGGTATTCTCAGCAGCGCATCTCTAAATCAGTGCAATTGTAGGTCTTAATAGAAAAAAATGGAAAAGGGAGTAGATGCATTATGCAGCATACCACCAGTCCTTGGAAATCTAAAGTTTGGAAGCTCTGTCTAGTGACTTGGCATTTTGGGAATTTTTGGAGTCAGTCCGACCTTGGTAATGGATCAATGGCCCCACTGGCATTGGATTTTGCTTGCTTCCACACTCGACCCACTGGACCGTGCAGGCTCTGTAAAAAAAAAAAAAAAAAAAGACTTTTCCCTCCGAGACCTAAATCTGTAGCTTTTTATTGCTGGCCTGTTAGCTTTTAACATCCCCGACTTTCAGTTCAAATTAATTTTTGTCCCAATGCTATAAAGTTGAACATGTGTTCTTGAAAGTTTTGTGCCATGATAGTATGATGTAATCAACAGCTGCACCTGCAAACCTGAGAACTATGGACCCCAATGTGCTTCTGTACATAATGATTGCCGCCAGGGCTCGAAAGCTCTCTGTGGGAATGGCATCTGTGAGGATCTGGACCGCCAGCAAGTTGAGGTGGTGAGTTATTGCTCATAGGAATGCTCTTTCTTGGACGTAACTCCCTGAGGAGTTTATTATACAGAACTTCAAAATCTTTCATTCCTATTTCATGAATCTGAGAATCTTGGTCTCTCCCCTGTTGTGATGACTAACAATTACACAATGTGAAAATTATATAAATCTCAATATCACACAAATCCTGATGTTACTGGTAAGGTATGGTTAATATGAATTTCTGGTTTTTTCTAGCTGATTTTTGAGTGTTATGGGAATATTAAAGCCACTGACTTCCCCTGATAGAGTAGTGGCTCTTTGAGAGCAGGAACTGTATCCCAGCACCAAGAATGATAGGTGCTTAATAAATATTTGCTGATTAATAAACCACTTGGAGCTCAGGATCCTGGAACCTTTGCCAACATCAAGGCAAGTTTGTCCTAACTCCAGTAAGATGGGCCTGTGCTTATTCCCAGGATGTATGTAGACATCATATGGCCTAAGGCCAGAAATCCTATTTCATTTGAGTGCTCTTAGAAGGATTACCCGTGGTCAAAGAGATGTTGGTAATTTGTTAAGGATTCTCCTAGCAATACAAAGAAACGACTTTCACTTGGGTGGCAGAGAATAAAATTCTGAGATTCAGAATAATTATATTAGGATAGGTTAGATTGTAAATACTCTTGGAATGAGAAACAATTGAAGTCTTTGTCCCTTCTGAGAGTGCCTGGTACAAAATTAGCACTGTGCCTTGCAAATGGCACATACTCAAAAGATAGGTATTCTGTAAAGGAATAAGTGAAATCAGTGGCAAGGAGATCTCAGCTACTTTCATTCTGAAAGACAGTGACTGTTTTGGTTCTTCCATCTTTGGATATTGATTTTCAGAACATTCCCAGATTCTCAGGGAACATGTTTGAGACAGCAGTACCTTCTTCCCTGAGCTTCTTCTACTGGCTTTGTATTTTTGAATTCTGTTTTTTGAATGTGTTTGGAAGAGTGTGTACTAATGAATTAATTTTATTTTGGTTTGTTTACTGCTAAGGATTGGGTTTGGGGAACGTCATGTCTTAATTATGGTGGCCTATATGCAGAGATGCAAAATTAAATGAACTCTTGTCTTCCAATTTATGAGAGGATGAAGCTATTCTACGATATCCTGGAGGAGAGTTAGTCATTTTGAGACAAAAACATTTCCAGTTCTATTTTTTCAAACACATTCCACATTTTACCCATGTGACAGCCAACTGCTCCCTCCAATTTCCCTGAGGAGAACTCTCTAAAGGAAAAACAACTGAATTGACTTCTAGGAGCCTATGGCTGCATGGGTATTTTTTCCTTAAATACAGAGTAGAACAAGTTGATTAACTTTAATTATATTGAGTTACAGCTCTTGATTGTTGTTGCTTTTTCTCTGGCATTTTTTGGGCAAATGATAGGTTTCTCTTACTTTTCCAGCAAAGATGTTTCCTTTTTCGTATGGTCAGGCAGAAATGCTTAACTATATGAGAAAAAGGGAAGAAGAGAATCCCCTTAATTGGCTTATGGAAACAAGAGCCAGATGATAACAGTCTGTGGCATCTCAATTGAGGGATTGTTTTTATAAATTTTGATATCAATTTGATAATGATCAGTAATAAAAATTACTGATCATTCTCACTTGTGCTCATACTCATTCTCTTAGCCCAAGTTTAGATGCGTCTGTGATGCTGGATGGAAGGCAGAACCCAACGGTATTGCCTGCATAGATGACATAGATGAATGCAGTCTTCCAGATCCTCCCTGTTCTCAGAATCCTTTGGTGGAGTGCATCAATACCCAAGGCTCTTTCTACTGTGGAGCCTGTCCTATAGGTAAGGCACTTATTCCTTCAGCCAGAGGGTTAATGGTGAAGTGTGTTGGTATTCAGAGGTTAGGGAGGTGGTATTCTGAACCAGTTTTATCCCCTCTCACTATTACCATGAAAAAGAGCATCAGAAAATAATTTGAGTTATGTAATGAGCAAAGTGCCAGTGACATATGAATTAGTACAGCACTTTTATGTGGATGAATCCAAATTACATGGGCCATTTTCACTTAATAAGCCAAGTGACAATTAAGGTATGACTAATATAGATATAGATTTGGACCATGATATAACTGGTTATTAGGTGGGTCTCCTATGACTTTGTGTTGTCTTAAAATAGAAAATCACCTCACTAACTGGATCCTGGTTTCCTCAGTTGTAAAATGACAGGTTTGTATGAACTTGTCTTTAAGATCTTTCCAGTAACAAAATGTTGCAGTGAGAGGAAGGGGGAGAAAGAGAGAGAGAGAGAGAGAGAGAGAGAGAGAGAGAGACAGAGAGACAGAGAGACAGAGAGACAGAGAGAGAGACAGAGACAGAGAGAGAGACACAGAGAGAGAGACAGAGACAGAGAGAGAGACACAGAGAGAGAGAGATACAGAGAGAGAGACAGAGAGAGACAGAGACGGAAAGAGACAGAGAGGCAGAGAGATAGATAGAGAGAGAGCAAATGTGTGATAATTAAAAGCCCTAAAAGAGGGGAGAATCACATATAAATTTGTAGAGTTCTTTGGAAGTTGTTCAAGTCTTCCATTAAAAATTCCACAAAGAATCCATCCAGCTTGTTGAAAATCTTCTTATTGGTGTTTGAAATTCTCAGCCCTACAAGGAATTGGAAACCGAATAGATGCCCATCAGTTGGGGAATGGCTGAATAACTTATGGTATATGAATGTTGTGGAATATTATTGTTCTATAAGAAATGATGAGCAGGCTGAATTCAGAAAAGCCTGGAAAGATTTACATGAACTAATACTAAGTGAAGTGAGTAGAACCAAGAGAACATTATACACAATAACAAGAAGATAATGTGATGATCAACTGTGATAGACTTGGTTCTTTTCAACAATGAGGTGATTCAGGGCAATTCCAACAGACTTGGGATGGAAAAGAGCCATTCACATCCAGAGAGAGAACTAAGTAGACTGAATATGGATTAAAGCATAGTATTTTCACCTTTTTGTCCTTGTTTGTCTGCTTTTTTTTTCTTTCTCATTTTTTCCCTTTTGATCTGATTTTTCTTTTGCAGCATGACAAATGTGGAAATATGTTTAGAAGAATTGTATATGTTTAACTTATGTTTGATTACTTGCTATCTAAGGGGGTGGGAGGGAGGGAAAAAAATTTGGAACACAAGGTTTTGCAAGGGTGAATGTTGAAAGCTACCTCTGCATGTATTTTGAAAACTAAAATTATTTTTTTCATTAAATTCAAATTTATTAAATTAAATGTTATTATTATTAAAATAAAATAAACTAGATTAATTAAAAAAGAAATAAATTCTGAGTCCCAGTTCTATCTTCAAACTCTCAACCTGCTACTTGGGGCTCTTGCCATTTGACCAGCTCACTTCCTTTTTTTCTAGTTGTAGACTTTCTGGTGATAACTTTTAGGCCTTTTCTTTAACATGTCACCATTTCTACTGTGCTATAGCATGTTTACACTCATAATAAGAATATCCTTTACCCTAGGGGTCATCTACAGCCCCTTTGGAAGATATATTACAAAAAAGAGCATCAGAGAACAATTTGAGTTATGTAATGATCAAAGTCCCAGTAACATTTTGTGTTGAAAGAAACATCTTTTATATCCCAACCAAATGAACTTTAATTTTAACTGCAAATAGCTTTGTGTTTATAATCCAAGAGTAATACTTTTTCATTGACCAAACATCCCCAGGTAGGACTTTTTGGCCATTGATTATAAGAACCAGAATGTCCAAGTTGTAAGTATCCTTTCTAAATCTACTTTTCATTGTCACAGGCTGGAAAGGAAATGGTTACAGCTGCCACGATATCAATGAATGTGAGAGTGATAATGGAGGGTGTTCTGTAGTACCCATGGTCCAGTGCATCAACACAGCTGGATCCTATCTCTGTGGCTCCTGTCCTCCAGGTAAAGCACAAATCTCCCTGCTCCTCTCACAGCAAAACATACAGCTAGGAAAAAAATCAAACTTAGTAAAAAGGGAATTCATTTGTCAGTCTCCTTTAGAATATATTTCAGGAAACGAATATATGAAATATTTTTAAGGTAGAAATGAATTTAACTTAATTTAATAGATAGATTCAGGGACATTAGTATTACCCTAACTTACAGGAAGGTCATATATAACCTTGTATTGGGATGCTAATGAAGATTGCTCTCTTTGTTCATGTTTTAACATATCCTTTTAAGATTATGTAGCAATAAGAGATTTTAAAGATTGTGTATGACATATCAGACTGGCTTATTTTTTTATATGTGATTCATAAATATAATATATTTTTATAACAATTTGGATGATAAACAGATAAAGACATGGATTGTCTTTTCTGAAAGAAATGTTAATTTTCTAAATACATTATATTATTCAATAAGATGGTCAGAGAGTCTTGGTGTCTTAATACCAAAAAAGAAGCTTTAGGCTTCTGAAGAACCTTAGAGATAAGAACCTTGAAGTTATCATTGCAAGTGGAAAGGACTCTTTAGAATTATAACTTGTACAAAAACACTAGTACTTTTATTTATACAAGCTTTTTAAAAAAAATTAGAAACAATCTAAGCATTTGTCTACCTAATTCAATTATTAATTTCCTATTGCTCTAGCTTTTTTGGTTACTGTTGTTCTGTGACTTTATATGTATTACACTTGGATGAAAGGAGGAAATTTGATTCAGTTGCTTCATGTTCTTGGGTTTTTCATTCTGGAAAATTTATTACTTTGTCTTAAAATAATTAAAAAATAATCATGTTCTTACACTGATCAGGTTACCAAGGAAATGGAAAAGTATGTACTGAAATAAACATCTGCTTAGAGAATAATGGAGACTGCCATCCAAATGCTGTATGTACCCCTGGCCCAGGTAATATTGCCCTCTTCTGATGCTGGATTTTAAAATCTTAATCTTTATGACAACACTGCAATTTAGTGATAGATTATTTGAAATTACATTTCTTTAGCCTGGGGTCTTAGCTTGAGCCTGTAGTGGGAATGTTGATCCTTTGTAGTAATTTATATCCTTGGAAAATAAATGTAGAGTTATTCACAGCTTATAGGCCATTTTACTTTAAGAATGATGTTGTTGATAGTATAATAAACATTAGTAATTCCCATTATATTGCTTTCCCCCCCTCTTTTATGGATTTGTTTGATCACTGGCTTTAATAACCTCTTTAACTTCCCTTTTCATCCTCTCCATCACAATCCCTTCACACCTCCACCCTCAAAGTTTGTGTCTATATCTTTCTCTAATTCCTCCCAAGAGGATCTACCCAGTGCCAGTAAGAGCCTTTATCTGCCTTTTGTAGGTACAGTAGTGCTAGGGTTCTCAATCCATCTTTCCTCACTCTTGCTCACTTTGCCATTCATGACTGGCAAAGCTCCTTTTCTGGTCAGATTTGTCTTTGATGATTTTTGTCTAGGACATCTTTCTGCTTGAAAGTTGTTAATGACGATTTCTGCGTTGAAGGGGACAATAAAGTAAGGAAACTAGTTATTCTACTCAATATGTAGCAATAGAAGACCAGTTAGAATGACAGAATTTTCAAAAAAATCTAAAGGTAAATTGCTGGTCTGTGTTAATAAAGTTCTATAAAAATAGCTAAAATAAGAATATAAAGTTGATGAATAGTAGTTAGGCAACTTTTATAAATATTTATAGATCTGTTACAATTCTTATTCAATGTATAGAAATAGGATGAACAATTAGTCCTCATTTCTCCTTCCCCTCCTTTGTTTCTAGACGCAGAGTCCTCAAAATCTGGAAGGCAGAATTATATTTCCTTTTCAACAATTCCCCAATTGAGTTAGCCTTTTTTAGTCATTACAGCCCAAACCACAGTAGAGCTAAACCAATCTAAGAAATCTGTGTGAATGGGATTTGCTAAACTTCTAAAGGGAAATCTCTTTGTGAGAATTAAGGGGAAATGAAGGAAAGTCCTGATCATTCAGAAGAGAATAGGGATCATTCATTCACAGCTTATGGAGGAGCTTCTGCCCGGTTTTCTTAGTGAGGTTCCGAGCAAACTCCTGGGTTTTTATCAGGGAATTCCTGAAAAATTAATGCCAATTCTGGGAAATGAAATCCTAAATATGGAAATTCATTGCAGTAGCATGATGAGATATGCAATGGGGGCAAAGCAAAACGAGGGGAAAAGTATAAATTATGGCAATGTATTAATGAGAAAGGAAGAAGCAGACTAATGATTTTCTATGGCAAAACCTGTCCTCTCAGCCACCCAGTGAACTGATTCTACTGTAGAGAATGTCATTATTGTGTCTATTGTTTGTTGGTTTTTAGAATAAGACATTTGATTTTATTGGACAAAGTACAGTTTTAAGGCTTTCCTCATCCAAGATTTTCTTCATGCCTGTTACTGCAAGTATAACTTCCTTTGGAGATTTGACTGAAGGTAGTCATCAAGGGAGGAATAAAGCAGAGAGGCAGATGGTCACCCAAGACAGATCTGTTGAACATACAACCTCTCTAACGGTCTGCAAACCTCCCAATAGCAGTCTGAACCAGATCAAAATGTAATTGAGAAATATTTAAGAAAAATAAATGAAAATACAATAGGAGATAAATAACATTACATTTTAAAACTAAGTCAGTATGTGGACCAAGGGATCCTCATCTATGGATTAATGGTTCTCCAGTTCTATTTAAGTTGGACATCAGTGATCTAAGTTGCCTGCTACCTGTCATAGAGAATCTCCCATCCTGAACCTAAAGATAGAAGAGATTTTCCATTTGTGAGGAAGTTCTTCAAATGTTCCTACTTGAAAAATCTTCCACATTAGAATGGGAGGTTCTTGTGGGCAGGAACTGTTTGACTTTTGCCTTTCCAGTGCTTAGTATAGTGTCTAGCTTACTAAAAGTAGTCACTTTATATAGGTTTGTTGAATGAATGATTGGAATGATTTTGTACAAATTATTTTAGTTCCAGCATCTCTCTTTCCTACTATCTGCCCGATTAGCACTTTGAACTATGAAAATAAGACATAGATAAGTGAATTAATGGAAAAGCATGTATTAAGTATTTATGATTTGCAAGATATTGTGCTAAATCCTGGAAATATAAATAGAAAAGCAAAATAGTCTCTTTTTTCAATTATTATTCTAATAAGGAGAGAAAACAAACGAAAGAAGCATAAATTATATAGTACCTGACCTCAAGGAATTTTCTGTTTTGTTAGAGATAAGAAATATACAAATGAAACTATTCAAAGTAAGATTTTAAGTTCCATGAGGGTGGGAGAGTTTATTTATTTATCTAACTGTATCTCCTGCACCCAGCGGAGTGCTTTGCTAAGAGAAGGTGCTGAATAAATGTTGCTTAAATTAAAAATTGTGCAAGAAATTATATGAATAAGGGCCAACAAAGAGAGAATGAAAGTCTGATAGAAACTGGGTTGATTGGAGGAGGAAACTTAAGGGGTCAGAGGAGACGAACTTCATCTTGATGAGTTCTAGGTACTCTATGCTAAAATAGTTACTCAATTTTAATTGATTTATTGGTATAATTTAGATCAAACAACCAACTGGTTGAGTTGCTTAGCATAGCCTAAGCATTGTTACGCTGTCCCTGCTGAGATCAACCTTACCTATAATGTTGGCTTCTTCACAGGAGTTATACCCACCTGCACTTGCCAGGCAGGATATACTGGACATGGTTATGGACCAAATGGATGTGTCCCACTCAGCCACGTTTGCCTCACTTCCTCCCCCTGTGTTAATGGAGAATGCATTGTAAGTATTTTTTTTTCTCATTGAAGACAATGAAATATCTGCTACATAAAAATAATCTGCTACTTGAATATATTTTCAAACTAGAAAAACATTCCATTCTAAAATACCACATGTATTTTAGGGATGTCCTTGTAAACGTTAAAACATTGTATAAATGTCATGTTGTTATTATAGTTGTTACTACCACCTACTTTTACAATACGATTAAGAGATAAAAGGCAATTTCAGTTCCCAGGAAAGAGACAGAATGTGGAGTTTTTCTCTCATTAATTTATGAGACCATTGCAAAGATACTAGAATGAGCAATCTTTATCCTAATCCAGTTAAGCCTCCTTTTTATATTTAGCAATCAATATTTAAGTTCATTAATGATAATTCACACTATTGGGAGGTGCATTTATCTTGGTTTAGTACCTGCTTAAAACATTATCAAATAGTATCATCTTGTTTGTCCACCTGATTTATTATTGAAATTCATTCATATGTCCTATACACTTCTTGACTGTTTTTTGTCCTACAGGAAACAGTTTCTGGCTATCATTGCAAATGTAATCCAGGCTGGGAAGGCACCAACTGTACAGAAAACATCAATGAATGTTTAAGTGCCCCCTGTTTCAATGGTGGCACCTGTACCGATGGCATCAATAGTTACACCTGTGAATGTACGAGTTCTTGGACTGGCTTCCAGTGTCAGACTCCCCAGCAAGGTAAAATTCAAATTCTGGACAACAGATTGGATATTTTTGGCGTATACTTTTATATAATAATTATTTAATAAGTACTTCTACTAAACCTAGGGGCAGCTAGGTGCCACAATGGATAGAATACTGGGTCTGGCATAAGGAAGCCTCATCTTTTTGAGTTCAAATCTAGCTACTGACATTTCTTAATTGTGTGATCCTGGGAAAGTCACTTCAACCTCTTTGCCTCAGTTTTTTCATCTATAAAATGAGCTGGAGAAGGAAATGGCCAACCAGTCCAGTATCTCTGCCAAGAGAATCCCTAATGGGATTACAAAGATTTCGACATGACTGAAACCAGTGAACAACAATAACTGGAACTAGGGTAGGAGCCATCATCTCTCAGGGAAATTAATACTCACCCCAATGTGTTACCCTTCTATATTCTGTTGGGTGATGAAGCCCCAAAAAAGGGAAAACATTTGTCAGTTGCTTAAATGATTTTGTTTCAGTGATCTAACATGAATGAAGTCAAGATTTTATTTTGTTTGATGATGGGGATAGTTCTATATCTATTATTTTGTTGTTGTGGACAATTGCTGACATAAAAATTCCTTCCACTAATACAAGTGATCATCATTAATTTCGTCATTGTCATCATCATCATCACTATGTAGCACTTTAAGATTTACAAAGCATTTTATTTAATCTTTATAGTGACCCTGATTATCCCCATTTTACAGATGAGAAAACTGAGGCAACCAGCATTTAAGTAATTTATCACAGAGTCAAGTATCTGAGGAGGATTTGGATTTAGGTTTTCCTGATTCCAAGTCTGGCACTCTTTATACTGTGCCATATAACTGCTCAATAAACAACTCATCGATAATCTGTAATCTTAGCGAGTTGCTGGGGTGAAGAGATGTTGAGGGACTTGCTTATGGTCACTTAGCATGTGTCAGAGTTCAGATTTAATCCCAGGCCTTTCTTAAAACTGTTTCTCTACCTATTTTGCCATGCTGCCCCTAAGGAGATTAGTAGCTTTAAAATAAAAACTGAGACTATGTTTTATAGAAAAGAATTCTTTCATGCCTGGAGGTAAGCCAAAATGACTTTATTTTTAAGCAAGAAAAGATCCATATGAGTATTTTCCATTCCCAAATATTTCTTCTCTGACAAACTAAGCCACATGTTTACCCTCTCTCATCATGTGGAAGATTTATAATGTCTCCAAATGCCATTTTTGTCAAATCACTCTATGACTCCAGAATTTACAGGGGCTCCTTATTGCCTCTTGAACCTACCTGTTTTCAAGGACTTTGATAGTCTCTTCCCTGATCCTTTTCCAGCCCTGCTTTTAACAATTGCCTCAACATATAGCCTCCACTCTGGTCAGGCTAGACTCTAAACCATCATGTACATGCAGTATGTGTGTTTTATATATATATATATATATATATATATATATATATATATATATATATCTCCCATGCTTTTACTCCTGCTATTTTCTCTCACCAAAATTCACTCCTTTAGTCCCTCTATCCATCCAAAATAATCCCCACTTCAAGGATTTCAGTTCAAGGATTAATTGATAACATCTCCCACCATTTTCTCCTTTCCTATCTTTTGACAAAGATGTGGTCCGTCTTGCCAAGTCCAACCACATCTACAGCCTTTGATCCCATCTTCTCTAGCAGATCATCTCAACCTCCTGCCCTCTCCCTTGCTGTGTACACATGAGCCCCATCTCTCTTTTCCATGCCTTTGACCTTACTACTCCTTCCATTTCCCCAATAAACTCCCTCTCTACCACTTCCTCTTGGAGATCCTGCTTTCCTTCAGTCCTGAGTTCAGTTGCTACCTGCTGATGAACCTTTCCCGATGTCCCCAGTTGCTAGGGCACTCCCTCCCCCAAATTATCTTGTATTCACTCTGTATAAGTATATACAACTATACCTAAGTATATACATGCCCATTCTCTCCTTAAAGTGTAAGTTTCTTGAGAAATCAAACTATTTTCCTTGTCTTTGGATCAGTACTACTTAGCATGTTCCTGGTACTTAGCAAGCATATGAGTAATAACTCATATTTAACTATAATAAGCATTTTAAAGTTTATGAAGTGTTTTCCTCACAAGTACCCTGGAAGTTGTCCTTAGCTTTTAGACAAGGAAACTGAGTTGTCAATAATCAAACTGCTATTGAATATTAGAATTAACATGTGAACCCATAGCCCACCTGACTCAAAGTCCAATACTTTCTCCACTACCTCATGTTGCCTCCATTAAAATAAGTCATTTTAATGATTCAATGAACATTTATTTGAGCAACTACTATGTGTGTGGTACCTCTAAGTGTCATGAAGCAATACATAACACAGAACACAAAGCAGTTTAATTGAGTCAATGACAAATGCAAATAAAGCAATGAATAATACAAGCCGGTATGTCATTCAGTGCTAAGTTCCATGGTAGAAGGATCATAATGAATGACAAGAAGGCTTTCTGGAGAAGATGAACCTTGGACTAGGGTGAGGAGGTTGAGGACAGGTGAAGGGCAGAGGGGAGAGAATTCGAGTCAGGGGGAACAATAAAGCCAAAGTAACAGGGAATGAAATATTTTATTTGGGAGGCAAAAAGGAGAGGAATAAACCAGACCATAGTGAGGAGTCCCAAAATAGAAAGTTGGATTTATGGAATTATAAATTAGGATGGACACCTTGAAAGCCAGCCAGCCAGTTTTAGACTTTGTATTATGTTGCGTTTATTCAGCCTCATTCAGCCTCGCATTTTAGCATTTATAGCTTCTCTTAATTATTTCATATGTACTAATTGTGTCTACTTAACTAAATTGTAAGTTCCTTAAGGTCAGGGACTATGTGACCTATTTCTACTTCATTCTCCAAGATTTCCATTATAATGTAAAAAAAGTCAATAAATAATTATTAATTTGTTGATTGTATTAAAATATGATCAGTAATGGCACAGGATGGGCATCTGAACTGAGGACATTTCAATACATGATGATATGCGCAATGTCTCCATAAAATTACTGTACCCGTATGTCCTAATCATAAGGAAATGACTTTGTTCTCTTCCTGTCAGCTACTGAGTCAGAGATGCTTAATTTTTAAAAGAGAAGACTCAGAGAGGCCATGGGAGCTTTTTTCAAATTATTTGAAGGACCATTAGGTGTATGAGGAAACTGACTTTTTCTACTTAAATGCAGGGGAAGAATTAGGACCAGGGATGGAAGTTATATAGAGCAAAATGTATTTTTGATGCAAAGAAAAATCTTCCCATCAGAGCCATCCAGGAGTGAGATGGATTATCCTGACAGGCAGATGACCACTTGTTGGACATGTTATAGGACTGATTTTTATTTCAAGTAAACCTCACACTCAATTTCTGAGGTCACCTTGCAATCTGAGATGCTAGTCTCAATAAGAAAAATTGCAAGAAGGAGTAAGTAGCCTAGAAGTCCCTCTCTTAGTGTGTCAATGAGAAGGAATGTTTCCCAAATTAAGGGAAGAAAATGGGCATTCTGGCTTTCACGGAAGGAGTAGTTTCCAAGCAATAATAGAAAGGATAGAGACTCACTCACAGGATCAGGATAGAGAGCACAGAATAAGGGAAGGAAGGGAGGGGTACTGGAGGCTAAAACTTCCCATTCTGGACCCTAGAGAAAGGGGATAATTCTTCCTAAACCAACATAAGAGGCAGGTGCCCCATTGGAGATTGAAACCAAGGTTAGGATGCAATAACTGGTAGGGAACCGGGGTGGCTGTTCTCAATCATTTCCCAGACTTACTGATTAGGAGCCTGGAAGCAAAACCCTATGCTGGTGATCATTAGAAGCCCAATTAGTCTAGAGGAGCCAGAGTAATTTCTGCTGGGCCACATGAGTAATTTATAACTCAGTAAACATGAACAGGGTCATGGATCTGGGGACATTACCACAGAAGTAATAATGATGCTCTCTTCTCAATCTTGAATTTTAACTCCTTCAATTTCTTCCAGTGAGTTCAGAGCTTAAAATTTTGTCCTGTGTGTTTATGGGGCTGAGGGGTGGGTAATAGAGATTGTGGGGCTACTCTGTCTTATCTGTATATAACTTGGGGGAATGAATAAGCTATGAACCCAACTTTCTGAGGTCACAGAGTGAAGTCACCTGCACTTCAAAATGGCATTCAGACGTGTGAGCTCCAAACAGGGTAGGCTGGACCATTTTGTATAGTCATTGTAAAAGGCAGTATTATCTCTCTTTTTCTCTTATTTTTTCTCTTATTTTCTTATCCCTATTTTCTCTTTAGGGATTCTATTTAAAAGCATATTCTTTTGTGTTTTTTTTCTTTTCAGCTTGTGGAGGTTTACTTTCTGGGCTTAGAGGGTCCTTCAGCTACCCCAATTTACAGGTCTTTGAGTATAATAGCTACGCTAATTGTTTCTGGATTATCCGAACAGAAGAAAGAAAGGTGAGTGCTGTGGCTGGCTAGCCATTGGCAGCATCTTGTGTTGGAAAACCTTCCCCAGTCTGAGGAACCCAAGAAAATAAGATGAGCTTAATCTGTAATCACATATGATCCATACTTTCATAGATAAATATCATTGTAGTCAGCAGGTGGGTGAAATTTGGCTTCAGCTCTTAAGCAAAAATGAGAAAAAATAAAGCCATCATGCATACTTTCAACCAAGCCCTGGTTATAAGATTCTTATTCTCATTAACTCAAAGATTTAATATTTACAGTTCCTTGAAACATACATTCTTATTTCTAGACCACTCTTCCAACTCAAAAAGTACCATATTTGAAAGCAGAAAGTTATATAGCAGATCTTTTATCCTATGCAAACCTTTTTAATTTATGCCCTTAATTTGAAAATCATTTTAGAAAGTTGATTAATAATTAGAATAATAGCAACATTAATATAGTGCTTTGAGGTTTGCAAAGCACTTTACATATATTATCTTGTTTGATCCCCACAATAATTCTGAGATGTAAGTTTAATGATGAATAATGAATCTTTATTTTTTTTCCCTTCCAGAAAGGCTCCTTTAGGGCCTTTAAAATCCAAATAGACAAAATAATGAGAAAATGCTTTGTTTTCAGAAAAATATACTGTTGTTTTCTTCCCTTTAGCCTCTATTGATTTAGATCTTAATCATTTTTTATCTGTTCTATTCTGTAATACTGAGAACATTTAATTTCTCTGTGTAAAAGGAATTTCTTATTTTGACATTGTCTTAATAATTTTATAGTCTTCATGTTGCAAGGAAACTAATGAATAGGAGTTTTTTCTTTATCACTGGATTTGCTGCGAGATATATCATTTAGATCAGAGTGTAGGGAAGAATAAATTCATTGGGATGGAACCAGTCCAATACATTTCATTTAGATATGGCATAGAAAATATGCCTGAGGGGGGAAAGGAAGGCCCTGATGTTAGTTAATTTTAAAACTCTAGCAAAGCTCAGACAGAAAATGTAAAAAAAACGATTTCCCAACCACCCTATCTTTAAAATGATGAACATTATACTGTATAATTTCATGATTCCAAGCCATGATTATAGAGGAGGGAATTTCACAAGCCTATTGGCTCATGTGTGTGTGAAATAAAACATTATTTTCTCATCTCACTTGCTTCAAGGTTTAATACTAGAATACTTTCTCTATACTCAATTCACACATATACTTCATTCTTCATATTGTTTCTTTCCTTTCCTTTAGGTCTTGATGTCATCCTTCCCTTAATTATCCAACCCCTAAGGATTTTCAAAGGAAATTGTACAAATGTTAGGGCTAAAGTCTAAACTCTGGTGAATGCTGATAGTAACCAGCTAATCTTAAAATAAACTAAATAAATCTGGCTAGTGTTGAATCTTACAAAGAATAAATACAATTTCAACAATTTAAAACCTATTTGTTTAAGCTTTGTGCCTTACCCTGAACTTTGCACAGGGTTCCTCACACCATATGAACTTAACAAATAAGTTTTAAATTGTTGAAATTCTAAAGAGGATTTAAAAAGTACTCAGATAACTAAAATACAAACTATACATAATGGGGGAGAACATACTACTTTGTGAGATGTGAAGTAGACACAGTGAAGTAGACAGACTTCACTGAAAGTAGAGGAAGACATTGCTTTGGGGTTGGCTCTAAATTAACCAGTTAGAAATATTAATTTTACAAATCAATTATTAATATTTGCTCGACTTTAATGATGATAAATTAGAGAACTTTAACCAGACTTCTTTTAGTAGTGTTAGTATTTGTTGGTTAATTTTAACTATCTAGACTTTGTGGCTACTTTTTGACAGGAAAATTAAAAAGTCAACAGAATAGTCATTAATAAGAATGGCCATGCTTAGCGCTGGAATTTAAATTGTACTTTTTTTAATTTTAGAGTTAACCTGGAAAAGTGAAAATAATAAATTTTGACTTTTTTCTCTTATAGGTCTTACGTGTAACTTTCCCATATTTTCAACTAGATTCAAGAGACAATTGTCATTATCAGTTTCTTCAGATTCATGATGGAGATTCTTCTGGAGCACATCCACTTGGAAAATATTGTGGCTCCAGTCATCCTTCTGAACTAATCAGCAGTACTAATGCTCTGTATTTTTATTTCCACTCTAACATATCAGTGAATGAAAAAGTCTTCACAGTTAGATGGGAAACTCAAAAACCCGGTATGTAATGTATAGCAAAAGATCAAACAAAGATTTAAAAATCCAAAAGATAAAGTCATTAAAATTTACCTTTGTTAATCAAAATAAGAGTGTGAATCATAGAAGATATTTTGAAATCAAGTCAGCTTTTTCCCCCTAGCAAAATCTTTAAGAACTTGAAATTTGCTATTATTCCAGTTGATTATAAACTCTCTCAAGTCAAAGACTATTTCATGTTTGCTTTTATATCCCCACTTCATGTTTTGCCCATAAAAGGCCCTTACTAAATGTTGTTGAATTGAATTGATGTTTAGGACAAACAGGGCTAGAATTAAAATTAAGGATACCTAGAGCAAGATTCTTTCAGGGAACTCTAGTGTTCCCTGAAACATAGCATGCTACAATTGAAAGCCCTCCTGACTGGAGTCAGGAGGACTCATCTTCCTGAGTTCAAATTCAGACACTTGCTAGTTGTGTGACCTTGGGCAAATCACCTCATCCTGTTTGCTTCAGTTTCTTCATCTGTAAAATGAGCAGAAGAAGGAAATGGCAAATCCTTCCAGTATCTCCACCAAGGAGACTCCAAATGGGATCACAAAGAGTCAGACAGGACTGAAAAATGACTGAATATCAATAACAAAACCACTTGTTCCATAAGTATAAGTATTCACTTGGAACTTGACTATGAGTATTTCAGATATACTTCATGTCTATACTCTAAGAAAATTAGGATATTTATTTGATGAATGTTCTAAAATAAAGACACCTTTTCTAACATTACCAGTCCCATTCCTTTGCATAAATTATCGTTTCAGTAGAAATGCTAAATGATTTTTCTCCCTCTTCCTTTTAGAATGTGGTGGTTTATTGACTGGTACTTATGGCTCCATAAACTCTCCTGGATACCCTGGGAATTATCCTCCGAATAGAGACTGTGTCTGGATCATTACAACTACTCCTGGCTTGATCCTAACATTTGCTTTTGGGACCCTCAATTTAGAACATCATACTAATTCCAATGAAGATTATCTTGAAGTAAGTCATCATTTTAAATCTTAAAATGCTATGTTAATTGGGTTCACAGATTTTTAATTATGCCAATGATTTGTTGGCACTCTCACTAACCTTAATTACTCATAACCATGTTTCAATAACCTGTTTTGTCATTCTCTAAGCCTTACCTAATTCTGTTTCTTACTTTGTCATCTTATTACTTGAGCTGGTTATTGATCAGCTGATGAGAGATTGTGAAACAAAATGGAATTTTGCTCCCTGAACCTTCCCTGGGAAACCCAAGTAATTTAATAAGAAAGTAGAAGCAGCAGCCCTAGGCTAAAGGTGCCATTTATAAAATAACCCCAAGCCCTGGTTGTCTATCATAATCCAGGCAAAATTTTAAGTCACATGAGATGGATTGACCTTGGCAGAATGAAGATCACTTGTTAATAATGATAAAGCCTCCTTTTAATATGAAATGCCATACAAATGGAATCATTCAATGCTATTATAGACTTTTTTAGGAGAGAAAAATAGGCCTTCCTAGCAACTTATCATGGAAAAATAATTCAGAAATAAGGAGAATGGAGGCTATTTTACTATAATACCAGATGTTTATAGGTTGACAAAAACATTCAGAATTTTTAGGTTTTTCTCCTGAATATGTCTTTGATAAGACTAAATTCTGTTTAGTTTCTTTTTCTGTTTTTTTCTATTGTTTTAATTCTAATAATTTCCAAAAATAAATGTACTTTTCCTAGACCATTAGGAGGAAATAGTATAGAATTATTCATAAAGAATGGAATGATGAAGACTTAAGATAGCACTCTGGACACGTTAAAACCATTAGTAAATTAGAAGTCAGAATAATGGATTTGAAACCTTGGGGGATAGCTGATACAGCTATCTCTCCGTGGAAAATAATGGAGTACATAAACTCTTTAAATTGAAATACTACAAGGGAGTTGTCCTGAGCTGGTTCCTAAAAAAATCTCTTGAAACCACAATGCTTGAGCACTCCTATAGATTCCTGAGAATAATTATGAGCAGAAAGCTTCAATCATTGAGACAAAGAATACAGAGAAAGCTAGAAATGTGATTGTCACTTCTCATTGAGTACTAATCCCTAACAAGATCATCTTGATGTAGGGTAGTGATATGCTGTCAGAAGTAAAAGCTAATAGGAATGAAAGAAGGATGAAAATGATTTAATTGGGTAGCTCTGTTCCCATTTGTGCCCTTCCTTCCATCTCCCCTTAATGATGACAATTTTATTTACAACAGAATCCTGAACAGTCCTAAAAAGTTAAACAACTTAAAATGAACAAAGGACTTTCTAAGGCAAAAATCTACAAAAAGATTTCTACTTAACTGGTACAAAAATTGTCCTTTTTATTTTTATCTGTCAGACTTCATCAGTCTGGCAGTGCCTCTGGTTCCACTTCATGTTCCTCTGAGTGCACAAACCAAGTTGGGAAATAATGGGCAGCGCTGGTACCAGATTTTCAAGTTTCTTTGCATGTGCTTGATTCCTGATGCTTTCATCTAGCCTAAAGAGTTTACCACATTCAAAGCATATGGCGTTTAAGAAAAAACCCCAAACAACCTGATGTTTAGAAAACAAAACTATTCTAAGAAAGAATGGAAGGAGCGTTGGTAAAAATCAAGATAAAATAATTTCCAGATATAAAATGGTATTTGGGAAGTTGAAATAGGATCCCTAAATAGCATAAAATTATTAGATCATCTAGATTGGGAGCTGGATAAGGAGAACATAATTTTATTGATGAGGGAACTGGGGCCTTGTGAGGATAAATTATTTTTCCACACTTTGATCCAGGGATATTGGGCTTTTTGCTGTTCCATGAGCAAGACACTCTCTCCTGGCTCCAAGCATTTTCCCTAGCTGTCCCGAAAATCTAGAATCTTCTTCCTCCTCTCTTCCACCTATTGACTTCCCCCAACTGATACACCATCTTCTTTTTTTTTCTTTTCAAAACGTGCATGGATAATTTTTCAACATTGACCCTTGCAAAACCTTGTGTTCCAAATTTTCCTTTTCTTCCCTCATCCTAATATATGTTAAATATGTTAAAATATGTTAAATCCAATATATACATACATATTTATACAATCATCTTCCTGCACAAGAAAAATCAAATCAAAAAGGAAAAAAATGAGGAAGAAAACAAAATGCAAGCAAATAAGAACAAAAAAGTGAAAATGCTATGTTTATACCATCTTCTTTAGGAAACCTTTTCCCAACTCATCTTAATTCCAGAGCTGGAATTTCCTATGTGGTCTGCACATAGCTTGTTCACATGTATTTATTTGCTTGTTGTTTCCCCCCAGTAGATTATGAGCTCCTTGAGGGGAGGGGCTGTTCTTTGTCTCTTTTTGTATCCTCAGTCTTAAGCACACTGCAGAGCACATAGTAGGTACTTACTGTTTATTGACTGACTAATACAGTAGCAAGTGTCAGAGGCAAGATTTGAATTCATTTCCTCTGTCTCCATATGTTCATATTTATGTATGACTGTATATATGATATTATATATTAGGTATTAAATATATTTATGTATTAAATATCTTATATATTAAAGAATCAATGCAAAGGCATTTATCAATGGGCTTACTATGTGCTGCTCATCACTGAGAGTGCAGGTACAAAAGCCAGAAAGCCTTGACTTTAGGGAGCTTAAAGTGTAGTAAAGTAAGACAATGCATGTAGGGGAGAGAGAACCAAGGAAGAGTGTTTGGGCTGCAAGGGTTTTTCCAACAATCTGATAGAGATGATTTGATGACAGTTTTTAGAACAAGGGGGGAGGCTCTGTGGGGCCATGTGGGTTAGTGGTGGGGATATGCTCTGTCTTTGCCACGGTCTGCAGACCAAGTGTGGAGGGTGGAGGTGCAAAAGCAGTAGTTAAAGGACAGCCTTACCTACGCCAGCCAAAACACATCTAGGTAATCTAAAAAAATCTCCTGGAGCTATTATTTAAGAGCATGAGTGGTCCCAAGGTAGCTTCCCTAGCCAAAGGAGTGATGCTGTAGTAATGAGGAGTCGTTGACTTTACTGCTCAGGAAATTGCTCCCTGGAGCAGCCTCTAGGATTATGACTTGGCTTGGTTGGGCTTGTTTGTCTTGCCTAGGAATGTTTGTTGCCAACCCTCCTTTGGTCTGCAAAAATAAGTCCCTAGGAATGATCCCATCTGGAACAGTGACTGTGCCATGCTGTGGATTTTGGAAGGGAGAGGGGTGATCAATCAAGCAATTTTATATTGTATATTTACCTGCATGTATGTGTGTGGTTTTCCTGATAGAACAGAAGCTCCTTGAGGACGAAGGCTGATTCACTGTGGCCTTTAGGTACCCCCATTTATAGCAAATTGCTTGGCACATCATACTGGTACTTAATTGATGCTTATTGGTTGATGATTGATTAAAAAATCTGCAGGCTCTCATTTTTTCCTTTCTTTTATCTTTTGTTTAGATTCGAGATGGACCCCTGAGTCATGACCCTGTGCTTGGGAAATTCTATACCACCTTGTCAGCGCCGCCTCTGGAGACCACTGGTCCCTTTGCCTGGATTCATTTTCACTCTGATTCAATAGGAAGTGATAAAGGCTTCCATATCACCTATATCTCATCCCTTGGTAAGTCATCTGCTTATATCAAGTTCAATATAAAACTGAAGGTGCAAGGGGACATTTGCAAGGATTGTTCAGCGATGAAGGTAAATGATAATTTATTAGAGTGCCTTTTTCTTGATTGCTTTTATACAAGTCTTAAATATTTTTCCAGTAATGTTTCAATTGCTCCAGAGTTTATGATTGCCATTTAACAGACAGAACCACAGGGTATGCTGACAGATGTAAAAGGAACAGCAAATTTGTGGTTGTGCTGTGAACTAGGGAGCAAGGCAATGTCTTTATCTAATTGGACTAGAAATACTGAGCAGAGCACTCATTCTCTTATTCATCTGTCTTGTCACCATACACACTTAATAAGAAGTCAAGTCAAACTGGAAAATGTATATTTTAAGGCATGGCCCTCTGAAAGATATATATTATATAATATTATAATCTGTATTAATTGATGGATGTGTGTACCCTTATTGTGAACTAGGCAATTCCCTGGATTTTGCACAAACATTTCTTTCTTTTGATTTGATCTCAGTGGACTCTGAATGTGGAGGAAATTACACAGCTGCTGAAGGGACCCTCATCTCTCCTGACTGGCCCAGTTCTTACATTCACAACAGGCAATGCCTTTATATTATCACCCAGCCTCCTGGTGAAAGGATCCGTCTCAACTTTACCCACGTGGAACTAGAAGGCCAGAGCCACTGCTCACAAAGCTCCATCGAGGTGAATTTTCTTAATTGACCTCCTATATGTCCTTATCAAAGTGTTGATTTGTTTGAAGGCACAATGGAATCTTTCCAAGATAATTTATCTAAATTAATTATCCTTTGGGTTCAAAAGCCAAGAGAGACAAGGAGGAGAGAGATAAGGGTTAGAAACTCTAAGTGAGGATAGAAAAAAAAATGTGATAATGATGAACCTCAGACTGTTGAACTGAATGAACCTTGAAGAGAATGAATATCAAGAAAAATAGTGATAATGTTAGGAACAAGAACTAGCCATTGAGATTATCTTCCGAAGATCATAAAGTGAATTTTATGGATGAGACTCTGCGTCCCATCTAAGTTAAATGATTTGTTTGTCTTCCACCTCCTTAGGTTGCTTTCATTAGTTTTTTTTTCTTGTGGGGCAGGTTCATCAAGGTCAAAGGCTCTGTATGGTTTCTAACGCTTTCTGACCTGGAAAGAACCCAAGGGATCATTTAATCCAGCCCAGCTGTTTTATAGAGGAGGAAGGGGGATCTTGGAGATAATCAGGCAATAGAGCAAATGAGGTCATGTGGCTGTTAGTGACAGAAGCCAAACACAGGAGGGCTAAAATGGACCTTGTTTTAGGATTTTAAAATTTGCTAAGTGCTTTAGATAATTTCATTTGAGCCTCACACTCACCCTTTGAGGTGGTTGTTATAGGTAGTGTTATCTCCATTGTGTTAGATGGGGAAACCAAGGTTGTGAAAGATAAAATACTTATGCATAGATAGCTAATGTCAGAAGTGGGACTTGAGTATAAGTCCTCCTGATCATGTTCTCAGCACATGGATCAATGTACCCTTCTGTCCTGCTACAATCTGTGGCCTCCCTCCATTTCCATACCTGGAATTACAGCATGCTGGAGGAAAAAGGCACCTGAGGGAAGAGAGAATGAGATTCAGAGTTAACTGGATTTTTTGTAGGTATTTAGAATCACTCTACTGGCACTGATTTTTGATCAGAATGGAAAATTTTGATTAAAATGAAAGAAGGTAGTAAAACAAAACAGACAGGCTTTGTGTGGTGGAGAATGTTTTTGTCTAATGACTGCTGGAACCACAGTTAATTGCTGTAGCATAAATGAAAAAAAGGTTACTGGTGATGATCCATTTCTATGATCTTAGCTGGGTCCTGATTATTTTGTTCATTCATCTAGCTTGAGATTAATCCTTTTTTTCTGGTGACAAGCATACCATTCTACAAAACTTCCCTTTCCCCTCACCCCCCCCACCTTATTTAATTTTGAGTTAGAGAGCTTAAAGAGAGTCCTATTGAGAAAAAAAGTGATATTGGGGATTTCTTTATCTCTTTCTTCTCTCTGTCTTCATTTTTCTGTCTTTCTGTCTTTTTTAATAAAGTTCTAAAGTTAGGTTCTACCTCACTTGGTGAGGGAAGCAGTTTAATTTTTATCCCCAGTCTCCCGGAGGGCAAAATCTACACTATGGAAAAATTTTTTGCCTTTTGCATTGCCAACTGAAATTAAATTTCTGACGTCTATTTTCTCCTTTTGAGAAAAGACAGAGCCACTCATGGAACACCATTCCCGGATTAAGGCAGGAAAGTTGTAGTGTTGTTTTGGCAACAAGACACAAGCCATTCAACTTCCTAAGAATAAAAGTTTTATTTACCATTTTTAAAAAAAAAAAAAAAACAGTGTCCAGGTCTTGGGGACCACAAATAGAAAGAACTCTGGATTTCAAGTCAGGAAGCTTGGGGTCAAAGCCAAATTTTGCTACTCTCTACTTATCTGGACTTGGAGCCTTTGTTTTCTCATCTATAAAATTAGGATAATATGAATAAGATCAGCAGATTTACTAGATCAGAGAGTCATTGTAGAGATGACATGGGATCTGTATAAAGTTCTTTAAACATCTATAAATCTAAATCTTCACATTATGCCTTATGTATAGTAGAAGCTTAATGAATGTATATGGGACAGAATGAAATTGAATGAACATTGGTTTCTCATCAGTAAAATGAAGGATTTATCTAGGTTTTCTGTGATCCCAAATTGTACTTGGAAACTAAGATCATTGATTAGGCCAATGAGGACCCTTAGAATCCAGCTCACTCAGTTGTTCCAATGAGAAAGGGAAACCCAAGGAATGTGGGATGAGTAAATGGTATAGTTGGGGTTTGAACTCGGGTGATCCGACTCATTGCTCTCAAAATGGGAAGGTCCAATGACTTTTTTCCCTTCAGTTACAAGTCTGAATTTAGAGACACTTTCCCACACCCTTCCGTTACTGGTCAATTGGGCATCCACAGAAATGCTGAAATTCCTATCTTTTTGAGTCTTCAGTTCTCTTCACATTTCAAGGTTGGCCTGGTCTATTTAACTTTTATGAAATGTCCTAGAAAATCTGTTTGTTTTGAGATGATTTTCTTACATCAATGTAAAAAATATACATCAGACTATGAGCTCCCCAAGGCTAGAGTTTGTTTTTTTTTCCCCTTTCCTAATGTCCTATGCTTAGCAGAGTACATGGAACATAGTAGGTGCTTAATAAGTCCTTACTGAGCAACTAAAAAAATTACCTTGCAGTTATGAAATGAAAAATTTTGCCCAAATCTTGTATTTTCTCTGGCACTCAGTATAAAGCTTTGTACAAAATAGTTATTTATTGCTTATTAAATTGAACTGGTTCATGAACTTTCTTGTTGTCTGGGAACTTGCAGAGACAGTGAGCTGATGGATAGGACAATCAATTGCAGTGTGTTTCCAGCAGTAATGGTTGTTTTGACTACAGTGCTCAGAACAAAAGGTGAAAAAAGGGTAGGGAGTGAAGTCCAGGGAATGGACACATGGCAACAGGTAGAGACCGAGAAGGTTTGGGTGAATGACTGGAAGCTTGCTCAGAATCTGAAAATGGGACACTTATTAGTTATAGTGAGTATTACTACAGGATAATTCATTCAGGAACCAATCACTGAGACTGCCTCTTCAGGACCAGAAGCCATGGATTCTGGAAGTCCTGGAAGAGGAAGGGGCACAATTATCTTGCCATCGGCAAAGAAATTGCATTGGAGATTGAATAGATTGGAGAGCTCATATAACTATAATATTGGAATAGCATGTTAGCTGCTAAACTTACCCTGAAATGTTCATAAATGAATGTGCTACCCCTCATAGGGATATTTGTATTGTAAAGGAAGACTAATTTAATGAGAAGAGTGGGTAATGGTTAACTCAAACTCAAAGGATTGGAAAACCCAATGAAGTTCTTTCAGGCAGTGGGATTCCCAGATGGGGGCTGAGTAAAGGGAGGGGAATTCTTTTGGGCCAGAGAGCTTTCCTGGAACTCTTACTATTCCAATGACATTTTTAGGGATACACTACTCTTAAATTACCTGATTTTGTCTGATTTTGGAAGCTAGACAGGCCTGGGCCTTGTTATCATTTGAATGGGAAACTACTTGTGAATATTGGAGGATTTCAACTTTTCCTTGAGATACTGTGGTAGAGTGAATTGGGTACTTTAAGGCATTCAACTCCTTGAACCATAGTTTCTTCATCTATACAAATAAAGGGATCAAATTCTCCCTTCTAAATCTATAATCCCAAATTTTCTTACTCTAACAATGTTTAAGAAATATATATCACCAACGCCTTGGGTAGCATTGAGCTTCTTGATAATGTGAGAAAAGACTAGAGATCTTATAGCTATGATTTTTAAAAAATGGGCTGTCAGCTAAGAATTGTTATATATACAAAGGATGTTAATATTTCACAATTTTCTTTTTATTTAAAAAAAACTTTACAAACATATCCTATTTAGTAAATACTTAAGATACAATTTCCTGACATAGAATTGCATCCTTTATCAAGATATATTGTTTTTGAAGATATGGCTTCTACTTAGTAGGAGTATTCTTTATGTGTTCTCAGTCTTCTGTGTAGGTAATAGAGTGTAATTGTTCTTGGACTTAAGGTAGTCTGGTTTCCTTATCTGTAAAATGAGCTGGAGAAAGAAATGGTAAATTACTTCATTATCTCTGCCAAGAAAACCCCAAATAGTTATGAAGAGTTAGATACAACTGAAAAATGATTGAACAACAAATGGATTAACAATAAAATTAGTGGATTGTTGAATCATTTTCCTCTTTTTAGTCCCTACTTCTCTTCTAAAACCTCTTCAGAAAGAATATAGTATGTGATGTGATATAGAAAGCAGAATCTGACTGGTGGAGTTAGGGCTGGAGATGGGTAAAAAAAGGAAAGAGGATCCTAGTCCTGGCCCCAACTAGCTGTGTCTTATAGGCAAAAACTGTAATTCTTTGGGCCTTCCTCTGTAAAATGAAAGGTGGTTTAGAGCAAGTGTTTTTAGCTTGAAGTCCATGAACTGATGAGAAAACTTTTATAATTGCATTTCTATACAATTGATTTCCTTTGTAATCCTAAATATCTTATTTTTACAAATTAAAATAATCATTCTGAGAAAGAATCCATGGGCTTTAGCAGACTGTTGTCAAAATCTGTCCCAAAAATCTGTTAAAACCCTCCAACCTGGGAGATCTCCTTCCAGCTTTAAAACTCTATGAATGAATTTTGCCCTTTTAGGGCAAAATTAGTTGAATCAGCAGTTGAGTCAGTCATAAAGAAGACATTTTCATGATGCAAAGCATTCCAGTGAATATGACAGGCATGCTTTTTCCAAAGTACAAGGCAATATGTCTCATAAATATTTTATAATGGCTTTAACCATAAGAATGGAATGAAGGACCTATCAATAATGAAAGCTTAATTTTTAATCTCAAGAGAGGCAAAGTATTTGCAGAACAATACTTCTAAAAACCATCAGAGCTAGAGTTTGAGCTGTGTGGATAGGGGAAAGAGGAAGGAATTGGAATGGTTTATTCCACAAACCTAAATATCTTCACTCAATTCTGGGCCTATCTTTTGGTCATTGTGGGGAGCAGGAAGGAAAAAAAGGAAAAGAAAAGCAGAGAAGGAAAGAGAAAGGAAGGAGAAGAAAGAAAAGCAGAAGTATTCAAAGGTGGCTTGTACTTGCTCAGAAGGGAGGGATAATTGGGAAGCCCAATTGAAGTCAAAAGAACTGGGGCTCCATCCTTGTTCCCCAACTTCCCCATCTCCCAAGTTCAGCAAGGACCGAAATCCCTCCTTTTCTCTTTGTTCAGAGCTTAAATAATTTGTCTCTGACTGTATGAATGGTCAAACGTAATCGATAGATATTGAGACTCCATCAACTGCAGGGAATTCCTTGCTATAGTTTCCTGTATGTTCTTCACAGTAGGTTGAGTTTGACAATCCTGCCAGGGCTCAGAACGCAGGAGTGAATCTGGAGGGCAGCTCCAACAAACTTTCTCGGTAGAAGGCGGTCTGAATCTCACTTGTTTGTATTTTACCATAGGGATTCATCATTAATGTGAGAGAAAGAGGAAAGTAGAGGGGAAAAATATGGTAAGAGATTAAGAGCTTGCATTATTTGGTCCATTTAGTCAGAAAGTTTTGTCAGACACCAAAAGCAGAAGCCTAGCTGTTTCCTTTGAAGACAATCATTAATTCTATTATTATTTTCAAATCTTGTGCTGAGTTTCAGTAAAGATGGCAGACAGACCTTCACATGATTGTTTTTTATTATTGCAAATAATAGATCTGAAGAGTCTGAACCTTTAATTTTATTTACTTATTTTCTCCCCCACCTCACTTAGTATTTTGCTTTTTCCAGTTACATGTAAAAATGGCTTTCAGCATTCATTTTTATATGATTTTGAGCTCTAAATTTTTCTCCTTCTCTCCTTCTCCCCACTCCCCAAGATAGCAAAAATCTGAGATATAGGTTACACATGTATAATCATATAATCGCTTTTCCACATTAGTCATGTTGTGAAAGAAGAATCAGAACAGAAGGAGAGAGAAAAAGCAAAAAGCAAAAAAAAAGTGTAAATGGTGTGCTTCCATTTGCATTCAGACTCCATAGTTCTTTCTCTGGATGTGGATACCATTTTCCATCATGGGTCTTTTGTAATGATCTTGCATCATTGAATTGCTGTGAAAAGCTAAGTCAGTCAGAGTTGATCATTGCACTGTGTTGCTGCTCCTATGTGAAATGTTTTCCTGTGAACCTCTGATTTTATTGGCATAGCAAATGGCTGGTGTGGAAACCACTCTGCCAATGCATTAGTCAACAAGCATTTGTTAAGCATCTGCCTTGTGCCAGGCACTGTGCTAAGTAATGGAAATGTAAAAAAGGCAAAAACAATCCCTGCCCTCAAGGAATTTATTATCTAGGAGGGGAGACAATATTCAGACAACTATGTAGAACAAAGGGATCCATGGGATCAGTTGATGGAAACCTCAGAGGGAAGGCATTCGGGGGATGGGGAAAGGTTCTTGGCCGAAGGTGGGATTTTAGCTGGGACTTGGAAGTAGAGATGAAGAGCAGAGAGTCTGAGGTTTGGGTTATGACCAGTGAAAATGCCCAACGTCTGAATATGGGGGGGCAAGGGCTGGTAAAAAGTCCATTGTCATTGGATCTTAGAGAATATGGAGAGGGAGGAAAGTGTAAGAATAATGGATAGGTAGGAAGGGGCCAGATAAGCAGAAGATTTACTGTTTAATCCTGGTGGTAATAAAAGGCCTTTGGAACTGATTAATAATGGGATGCTATAGCTTTAGGAATATCACTTTGATAGCTGGATAAAGGATGGACTGGAGTGGGAAGACCCACCAGCAATCATTGTAATCCTTTAAGCATGATTAAGCATCATCATTATCATGTACCTGTACCAGAATGGGGGCTGTGTCAGAGGAGATGAGGGGACATATATAAAAGAGATGTTGTAGAGGTAGAATGGACAAGACCAGGGAAGAGACTGCATATATAGGAGAGAATGAGGATTTGAGGGTGATACCTAGGTCATGAGCCTGGGCAACTGGATGGATGGTGGTATCCTTAATAATTATAAGGGAGTTAGTAAGAGAAGGAAGCTTTGGTAGGAAGTTGAGCTCACATTGAATTTAAGATGTCTGCTTCTTTGAGAATTTCTAAGGAACCAGGAATCTAAGGGATTTGCCTGTGGCCACATAGCTAGTCAAGTCAGAGGGAGGTCTTGACCACAAGGCTTCCTGGCTTGCTAGCTGTTCCTACTTATTATACCATTCTGTCTCTCTGCAAATGTAGAGTGTGAAAACCACTATAGGAGTCGCTGTAATGTGCAAATATCATAATTCAAAAAGAAGCAAAAGATTAAGAAGAATATTACATGGTAGTACCCTATGGTACTCATTCATAACATTGTTCATATTCAGAAGTGTTAAACTTACTTCCCACAAAACTCCCAAATTTTGCCAAACCAGATTAAAATGCATTTGAGAAATATTTAACAAAATAAGTAAAAATACAAACCAACATAGATAATATTAACTTGTGGTTTTCTAAGTCAATGTGCCACCCACAGAGAGTTTTTCATCCCTGACCTAAATAAACTCAAGCCTCATCATTCCTCAAGGGAAACTTCTAGGGGTTGAAGGAAGTTGATCAACATCATGAAATCCTATCATTTTTCAGTTTCCTCATCTTTTAAATGAGGAGCTTGGACTATTTGAGCTCTGAGGTCCTTTCCAGACCCCAATCTCTGGTCCTAAGATTTGGAAACTGTTAGATGAGAGATAAGAGCAAAGAATGACTCTAAGATTAAAAATTGCTTTTGTGGGAGGATAAAGATGCTTCTGTAGAAATGGGGATATCTGGATCAAATCACTTAGTTTTTCTCCTCATTTTCTCATGTACAAAAGCAAGGTGATTTTTGTACTATTCACTGTTATATTTGGTTTTTATCTATTTATTATTATTCAATTATATTTTTCCCAATTACATGTAAAATAGCTTTCAACATTCATTTTTGTAAGATTTTGAGTTCCAGATTTTTTTCTCCCTCCTTCTCTTACCTGAGACAGCAAGAAATCTCATATGGGTTATACAGGTAAATCATTTTAAACATCTCTCCATATTAGTCATGTGTTACATTTGTTTTTAATTGAGACTCTAAAAAAAGTTTTAAAATTAAAACACTGAAAAAGGGCATTTTCACATACTAATACAAAATCAAAATTCTATATTAAACTATGAATTTCTATTTCATACTGTTTGCTTTAAAAAAGTATATGATAAATTCTACATATTACTTTCAAAACTGTACTGTTATCTGCTTCCTTCTGAACTCCCTTTTTTCTCTTCTGTATATTTAAAAACACATATTGCAAAGGTCCTGAATTTTTGGTATCATTATTGCTATTTTTTTCTTTCCATTCAACCTCTCTCCATTAGAAACTGACAGAGAAAAAATTTTTATAAGATTTTTGTAGGAAATCTCATGATAAACTGTAAAAATGTAATATAAATGAATTAACCCTCATCGCCATCATCATCATTATCATTATTTCACTGAGTGAATCACATCAAGAATGATCGCTTTGTGTGTGTGTGTGTGTGTGTGTGTGCGTGCATGCATGTGTGTGTGTGTGTGTGTATGTGTATGTGTGTAATGCTGCTAAGCTAGGAGACTAAGCTCATACTAAAGACATAAATTATCAGGTTTTCATTGAGGAATATGACAGCATCCATCAGGTTATTCATATGAAAAATATTGAAAAAGGTGTAGAGGAAGAAAATATATTTAGGTGGATTTAAAACTGATTGAACAATCATTCCCAAACACTGCTGATTAATGGATCTGTGTCAAGTTGGACTGAAGTCCCCTGAATTATGCCTCAGGTTCTTCTCATAGGCCTGTCCTTTTCAATATTTTGTTCAATAAATTAGTTGAAGACATAGAAGGTGTGCTCATCAAATATGCAGCTGGTGTTGGCCAGCAATCAGGATTCAAAAATGTCATTCATAATTATGGTTCTTACTTCCCCAAAATGGAATGTAGCAGGGATAAATTAGAAATCTAAAGTTGCAGTTTTTTAATGTCCAGCAAAAGCAAAATAAATAACTGCAAAAGTATAGTTTGATTCAGGACTGACCTAGGAGTGAAAATGATCAGCAGTGATTCTGGTGATCACAACTTGTGCTACATGACTTCTAAACAAATTAATATAATCCTTTTGGCTTCATAAAGAGTCAGATATGACTGAATAACTAAATAACTGAGCAACAACAGCATCAAGGCTGCCTTAATGGAAGTAGGAAAGTAATAGCACTTCTCTACTTTCCATTGGTGAGTCTATGGTGGAGAGTATCATCATAAGAATAATAGATTTGGAGGCACGGTGGGTAAAGCACCAACCCTGAGCTAGAGTACCTAGGTTCAAATCCAGCCTCATTTACTAGCTATATGACCTTGAACAAGCCACTTAACCCTAGTTGCCTAAAAAATAGAATAATACATATATAACTGAAAGGAACTTTGATGATCTTAGTTCAATCTTCTTTTACAGATGAAGAAATTGAGATCCAGAGAGGTTCTATGCTTTGCCCATAGTAGCACAGGTAGTAAGGGGCAGAGATGTGATTTTAACCTAGAATCATGAGTTCTACAGCTAACATCCTTTCTACTGACCTATTCTGACCATTATTTCCAGTTCCATTTAAGGAAGCACAATGATAAGCTAGATAATGTTAAGGTATTGCTGAATAGGGTACTAGGAGGTCTTGATGTTATGTCTTATGGGGTTATGAGGAACAATTGCTGGAATTGGTGATGTTTACTATGAAAAAGGTTTATTTGTGTGTTGGGGTGGGGGAAAATGAGGAGAAAGAACACAACTGCTGCTCCCAAATGTTGGAAGTGACATTCTATGGTACATAGAATAGGTTCAATGGATAGAGATTATAGGTGGTCTTATTTGACTTATATAAGTTATATATATATATATGCATATATATATAATTTATATAGCTTTTGCTTTTTAAAAAGCTTTTATATATATCATATATAGAAGACATAGAAGAAAATCTTTTATATATGCATATATAAAAGATATATAAAAATGAACTTTATAGCATTAGTGCCATCTGACAGTTTAATGACTTCCCGTCACTAGAAATGTTCAAGAAAAATCTGAATCACTGACCCACTTAAATGCCAACTTTGACACTTACTAGCCATGTATCTATAGGCAAGGCTCTTAAAGAGTCTCAGTTTCCTCTTCTGGAAAAATAATATTTTTCATTACATACCTTATAGGGTTATTCTGAAACAAGGGCTTAAACTATTATGTAAATATAAATCTTAGTGTTTCAAGCTCTTCATTTTATTAATGAGGGAAGCTAAGCCCAGAGAAGTTGAGTTGTCCAAGATTATGGAGGTAACATATGGTGGGAAAGAGATAAGAAGCGGATCTCTTGCCTGTCAGTCTAATATTTTTTTTTTCTGTTACATGCTGCTAATTTTGAGTCACTGTAATACAAACAGTCCCAGCTCACTTGTTGGGCCTCTCCTTATTACTTCATTTGTTATTGTTGACTTTAGGAAGTGAGCAGAGAAGATTCCCCTTGATTGATTCCCAGGCTGCAGAAAACACATTGTAAACACTGTCTTTAGACAGGCTTCTGTTGGCCAACCAAAGCTTAATTGCTGTCATGTCTGAAGCTAACAATCATTTCCATATTTTTTTTAAAGATTCTGAATTTGTGGCAGAATCTCATGACAGAGCCCACTAAGACAAGGGTTGGATGAGACCATGTGTTGTAGAGGAAAAGGCTGTGTTTAGAATATCTGGATATGAGTTTGGGTTCTCCATCCAAATTCCCCAGGTGATCTATATATGGCAAGATCTCAGGTTTTTTTTTCTGCAAGCGGATTTATAATCCTATAGACATGATCTCTAAAGCCTAAATGTTTAGGCTTTCAAAGGTATCTGGGGAGGGAGGAGACATGTATGCTGACTGAAGAACAAAAGTAGAATTTTGATATTGCGCTCGTTCCAAGTATTCCTGGATACTGGGCTAACTACATCATTTTATCTGCTTGAGATGAATTTTTTTGGGGGTCTAATATGCCCTCAACTTGTGCTACATGACTCTTTCAGCCCTCTCTAGAGGGAGTTAATATGTTCTAATAATTTTTCATTATTATGAAAACAATAGGGTAGAGCACAGAGTGGCAATCTCAGGATCTAGATGATCTGGGTTCAAGGTACTTTGGGTCCTATTGGCTATTTGATGCTAACAGATCACGGAACCTCTCAGTGCCTTAGGCAATGATCTATAAGTTTCATAGGAAACTAATATGAGATCACACCTGTTTGAGGTGTCCCATAGCTGAAGCTGGGAGTCTTGGCTGGTAAGTAATTTCCAAAGTCTTAAACTGGCTTTGATTCTCAGAACCCTTGAAAAACAATCCATTGGTCATTTCCCATTAAGATCTAGATAACCAGGTATGGGCTAGAGTAAATAACCACTAGGTTCCTTCAAGATCCCAGATTTTATGATTCTAGTTCTAGACTTTCATTATCATTTCTAATCAATAACTCAATTAACATGTTCTCTCGAGGGTCTCTTTTGTATTAGCTATTGTATTGTACTGATTGTTAGGGATTCAGAGACAAAAGTGGAGTTTGTGTGACCTTGAGAGGCTTACATTCTAGTGAGGGAAATGACCTATATTTAAAAATATTTTTCCCCATGTGATTGACAGATTGGGTAACATTTTGAATGTAATGCGAATTTTGAGTTTGTTTTTCTATGCTTTCTTTTGCAAAAATCAGGGAGAAGGCAGAAAACAGCACTAATTTATAATGCACACAAGCTACAACCTTTCCACTTCTATTTCCACAATCTTTAGGTCTTAGTATTGATTGTGCATCTTCTCATGCAATCAGGGAAGCAGGGAAAGACTGGTCTTTGTTGTTCCCTCTGTTTCCTCTGCATTGGCCTCTGTTTTATATAGTCCTATACAGACCAAACAGAAGGGTCACTGTTTATTATAAAATTTATGTATTTTAAACATTTAACATACATACATATATATATATAACTGTGCTATTATTTTTATCAGATTCTTTTCTTTTTTATTTATATGTTGCTATTTTGAGTGTTTTGCGCCTTATACCATTTCCCCCATAAATTTTGCAGTTTTATTATGTAATTTTGCATTTTTTATGTAATTCATTGCCTTTTGGGAATGCACATATTGTGTCATAGCAGAGCTGCTTTCATATATAGAATATTTATTACAAAATCCAAGTTGGGTTTGGGAAGGTGAATGTCAGCCTCTGGGGAAATTAGGAAAGACTTCATATAAAAGGTAGCATTTGAGCAGAAGGGAAGGAGGAAAGTCAGAGAACCTGGCTTCAAATTCTGGTTCTACCACAGACTAGCTGAGTGACTTTGGGTATATCATTTGAATCTCCTTGAGTTTTTGTTTCCTCATTTGTAAAATGAAGGTTGTTGGACTAATTGGTTAGGTCCCATACATCTCTAGATTTATAATAAAAAAGAAATGAATGCCATTGAATGTTAGCAAGCAACCACAGTGTTTTTTATGCCTGTCTTTCTAAGAAATGATGTGTATTTGCTGCAGATATTTACTGAGACAGACAAGAAGGAGATTCTAAAATCCAAGGGTATTGTGTGAGAAGAATGGAGTGTGAGACAATGTAGGGTGTTCTGGAACTGTTTGGGGAGATACTTCCTCTGCCTGTTTCTCAATAGGTTCCATTTTTTTGTTGGATCCATTGAGTTGTGGTTAAGATATTGCCATATCAGAGGCCTCTGGAGAATAGTCTTTCAGCATTAACAAGATTGCATCCCCACAGTGAGAGAGATGCAGCCAAAATCAATTGTAACTTGAGGGTTTAGGGCTCTAGGGGCTTCTAAGTTTCTTTTAAAGCAGCTGGGCTGCAGCTGCCTTTTGGCTTGCTAATGGCATTGAATTTTATTATCTAAGGCCCAGGAGACACCCTCACTTTATCAAGCTCTGATGCTATATGGCTGTTTTCCCCCTTTCCTGTCATTCTTTAATAGGTAAAGTGAGAAAGAGAGGGCCTTTAGTATTCTCTCTTCTCCTTCTATAGCTGTCTGGACTCCATAGTCATATGGGCTTCTCAAGGAAAATCTGAAGGGATACACAGTACATTCAAATCAATGAATCATGGGATATTTGTCCACCATTAATTACTTTTTCAATACTGCACGGTTTACTTTGAAGGACTAAGGAAAACATCCTTACCCTCAAAAGAGCCTATAATCTGTTTAGCAAGAGAACATTTATTTATGAGGAGCAATTCAAACTTAGGATAGCATAGGGTTAAATCCTAAATGTTGCAGTTATAATAATCTAATGATAAAGGAGTTCAGAGAAGGCACAATTAGTATGGGCTAGCAGAGTTGGTGGAGGCTTCCTGAGGGAGTAGTTTATGAGCTGGGCTTTAAAAGACAGGAAGAACAATTGATCCTTACCCATTCCCACTTCATCTTATGCCTTCTGAGCAAGTAGGTTGGAATTCAATTAGTTAATTGACAAGCACACGGAAAAGACAGATTCTTTGTCTTGGAGGATTTACAAACATCTGTAGTTTTCAGATGATTAGACTCAGTGATACTGTATTGTCACTAGTGAGATGTTTAAATGACTGAAATGACTAGGTGATTCTATTTACAGTTATTTCTGTAGACCAGGCACAGGGCACTTTCCCCCTCATCAATGGCTACTGACTTAAAGAAAAGTTATATAATAGTACATAATATAAAAGTAAAATAATAATACAAACAATAAAATAAAAGTTATAAGCAAAGAAATTATTTTAGTAGTTTTAAGAGAATGAAAAAATTTGAAATGTATTATTACATTCTTTTTTCAATTAAAAAAAGGGAGCACAAAATTTATTCAAAAATGTAAAAATTCAATAAATGTAAAAAAAGTGGATAGTCCTATGTTACATTCAATTAAGGGTGAAGGACATATGGTAGGAGAGAAAGAAAAAAGAGAAAGAAACAAAATGGGAGAGAACGACACAGATATATAGTTTTCCCTTCCATATCACAACTTTCCCCATCACAGTTTCAATATGTCATGGGTTGGCAAAAGAAATTAAATGGGAACTTTGGGGAATTTTGTGGAAGCTGCAGACAACATGTAAAAGCCAACAGATGACATGGAAAAAGTTTAGAAACTCAGAAATGCATAAAATATATGTATAATATTGTATAATATCAACCTATTTTGTCTTTTACTGTCATAATAATGTAAACTTCTTCGTTGGACAAAGGGAGGTGTAAAAATATCTTACACAGATTTTCCAGATCATGGAGACCCTGTTCCCCTAACCCCTATGATTTGGAAGGGATAATTCTATTTACAAAGGAAAACATTCAGTGAGACACAAATATAAAAGAAAAAAAATGTCTACTGAAGAAGACTTACATAAACACACAGATGGAGAGGAGAGAGTTATATGGTTATGAATCTAAAAAACTAAAGTCAGCACACATTGATTTAACTTTTTCTTGCAAGGCACTCTATTGGGCTCAGGAAATACAAAGAAAGAGATAAAGCAAAATAAAACAAAACCAGTTTCTATTGTCAAGGAGTTTATAATCTACTGGAGGATAAAACAACAGACAAATCAATGTAGTCAATGCAATATAAGTCAACATATTATGAATATATTAAATATATTATGAATTTATTCTTTGTGATTATAAAGAGGAAGGAATAGCAATGAGGTTATTCAGGAAAGGCTTCCTATTGTGGATAGTAGGTCATCTCTGTCTTGAAGATGAATAAGGGTTCCTAAGGTGAAAGTAAGGAGGGATCCTATTAAAAAAAAAAAGATTTTTTACAAAGACATGGAGGAGGAAATTCCAAGTTTGGGGAATAGCAGATAGTTCAATTTAGCTAGAACACAGAGTGTACGGAAAGGTTGTTTAGTCATTTTTCAGTCCCGTCTGATGTCATGTTCATGACTCCATATAGGATGGTTTTTTGGCAAAGATACTGGAGTGGTTTGCCATTTCCTTCTCCAGCTCATTTTTCAGATGAGGAAACTGAGGAAAATCACTTGCCTAGTTAAAATGTCTGAGGTCAGATTTGAACTCAGAAAAGCACTATATCCACTGTGCTGTGTAATAGCTATACTTTATAAAAGGGAGTAATATGAAATAAGTCTAAAAAGATAGGTAGGACTCTGCTCAGAATTTTTAATATCAAGGGTGTGTGTGTGTGTGTGTATCTCACACAACACAAGAATTATTTTCTATGTAAATCCTTTCCTAAATTCCTACTTCTAGTGCTGTACCCTCAGTTCACATTGTCTACTATTGATCTACTTTCTGTTTATTTGCATTTATCTTTTTTATAGTTATTCTTTATATACTCATATATTACTTTATGAGTCTCCCATAGCATGTAATCTCCTTGAGAATAGAGGTTGTTTCTTTCTCTGTATTGGTATCCCATATACTTAATAAATGCTTGTTCTTTGCTTGGTTATTGCTCTTATAATGAGTCCTGGTCAGCTTTTCATTACAACAGATTGACTTCAAATATGGTATTACGTCTGTATTCCAAATCTGAAATTGTCATTCTCTTGACTATTACTATAAATAAAATTCCTTAATCCCAATAGAATCTCATGCATATTAAAAGAAACAACTTTTTTTTTTTATGTTTAGGTTCGAGATGACGAAACCTTACTTGAAAAACTGTGTGAGAGCAAGATTCCTGCCTCTATACACTCCATTTCCAACAGCATCTGGATCAGGTTTAAGTCATCTCTTTCAGTACAAAAGGCCAGTTTCCAGGCCTTTTACCAAGTTGGTAAGAAAACTGGTGACTTAAATTTTGACCTTTAGATTGCCTAATTCTAAGATATCAGTATCTCCAAAGAACTTTGTCATCATATGAGCTCATATTATGAAAATAACCATATTTTATGTGTAAGAAAATCCAGGTAATTGTTTATCTAGGTCTTCATGTCCAGTCGCAAGCTGGTTACTACTATTTCTAATGAAATTTCAGATACATTATTCTTGAGAGTTTAATGGAAAACTAGAGCCAACGATTAGCCAAATGTTAAATCCTGCTTTTCTTTTTTGTAGTTTGTGGGGGTGAGCTAACGGGAGAAGGGACCATTCGCACACCATTCTATCCCAATGCCTACCCTCATGAAAAAACCTGTGCCTGGAAAATCATTCAACCCCAAGGCCAAGTCATCATCCTTAACTTCACTGATTTTTGGATTGGCAGTTCTGCCAACTGTGACACTGATTATGTTGAGGTAACTTGCTTGAGGTTGGGGAACTTTGGGAATGCTACTGATGATCATATTTCATTAAATTAGAATTTGTTGCTCTCTAGTCAGGTACAGCAAAGAGACAATTAGGAGTAAGAAATATAATTAATAATTATAATAAATGCATGAATAGTTATATAGGTCACCCTTTTCCCATGGGAAAACCTTTTAATGATATTTTGAGAAAAATACTATCTAACACAGACTTACTTTTGTACTGTTTTTTAAAAAAGAATCAAAATAGGAAGCAATGTAATCCTAAAAAATTATGCATTTTATCTATTGTTATTGGGTTCTATCTAATTTATCCATTTAACTTCTGGAAAAGGTAGGAAGATGTTCCAGCAAATTATTATTGATAACAAAAATAATGGCTGTTATTGATATAGTGATTTAAAGTTTATAAAGTGCTTTGTATATTGATCTCATTTGTTCTTTGCTGCTGGGGGCTTCAGTGGAGGGCAAGACAGCCCTTTTACAATGAGAAAACAGTCTTGAGAGCTTGTAATTTTCTTGTGGTCACAGCTAACAAATGTCTGGGACCATTATTTAAGTTCAGTTCTCAAAAGCAGACAGTCTTCATCTGGCTGTCTTCAAATAGACACGTTTCTTCTTTCCTTTTCATTTTCTCCTGTCTTCCTCTTCTTCCTCTTTTTGTTTTTTAATCTTTCTACTTGCACCTTTGTTTCTATGTATTATAAGGATCAGAGTTACTTTGGTTGTGCATATGAATCAAATTGATGAAATCAGAGATACTTCAAATATTAAAGTATTAAAGTTGATCTCCATATAGAAGCGGCAGGCAGCATAGTGGAATGAAGGCAAGAGAGAGCTGACCAGAAGTCAGAAGGTCTTGGGTCAAGGTTACCTCTGACATGTATTGGCTTGGTGACCCTTCTTGGTGATTCCATGCAGCTCTCCAAGATGACATTCAGAGCAAGTGTTGAGATGTCCTGGTAAAGGCAATTCCTCACTAGGAGGAATGAAGTTACTGTAAAGAATCCTTATCTTGACAAAGATTTTAATATGAAAATGAAGAAAGTTTATAATTATGAGCTTGCAGTCATAATGTACTTTTCCAAACAGTACATTTAGTTTGTAAATGCTAAGCATTTAATAAGCCTTAAAGATTGATTGTATTTCTTCTCTCTCCTTTCTTGCTTCTTTCTTTCGTTCCTTTCTCCCCTCCCTTGTTTTTTCTTTCCCTCCCTTTTCCTTCCTTCCTCCCTCCCTTCCTTCTTCCTTTTCTTCCTCCCTTCCTCCCTCCCTTCCCCCTTCCTTCCTTCCTTCCCTTTCTCTTTCTCTCTCTCTTTCTCTCTTTCTTTCTTTCTTTCTCTCTTTCTTTCTTTCTTTCTTTCTTTCTTTCTTTCTTTCTTTCTTTCTTTCTTTCTTTCTTTCTTTCTTTCTTTCTTTCTTTCTTTCTTTCTCTCTTCTTGTCTCCCTCCCTCTCTTTCTTTCTGTCTCTCTCCATCTCTCTCTCTCTCTCTCCTTCTCTCTCCTCTTTAGATTGGAAACAGCCTCAGTATGGACCCTTCTCATACCAGAAAGTATTGTGGCACAGACGTTCCTGGATTTGTACCTTTTGTATACAATATTGCCTATATCAGATTCAGGAAAAGTGCCTCTTCTACAAATTATGGCTTCCTAGCTCACTACAGTGCTACAAACCTGGGTAAGAATTTTCCTCTGTCATCCCTTTGCCTCTCAGATGTGTTTCTGCTGATGATTGGACTGAATGAATAAATTTGTATTGTAACTTTTATCATGGTCCTGGCAAGGATCAAGTCAGGACCAGATGATATAAAAAGTACCTATGTCAATGCTAGTAGATGGTCCCTAACAAAATTCCAGGATTAATTTGTGTGAACATTCAGAAAATAGAAAGACCTTCCTGGTTGGACCTTTTAATGAGTTTGCTCAAGTTATTTTACTCTGAAAATTTGTTGACCATTTCTTGTGACAAGATGTTTTCTAAACTTTAACAGCATGTGGGGAAGTTCTTACTGCTCCATCTGGCAGTTTTACCAGTCCAGGTCACCCAAATATCTATCCACATGGTGTCAACTGCACATGGTTAATATCAGTCCGGACTGGTTACCGGATCCAGCTATCATTCCTAGAATTTCATCTGGATTTCCATTACAATTGCACCAATGACTATCTTGAAGTCTTTGACAGTGGCACTAGAAAAACTCTTGGCAGGTAATTATTTTTTATTTTTTCCTTTTGTGAGAAATTTATAGGTTTAGATAAAATTTGGTAAAAAAAATACAGAAGCCAAGTTCTTATATAAAAATCTTGACATTTAACACTTCCTAGCTGTGTGACCCTGGGCAAATCACTTAACTCCAATTGCCTCAGCAAAAAAAAAAAAAATTGGTGAGATCACCATTCTTCTTTTTGGGTGTTTCTGTGTAAGAGAGGAATTATATACTGTCTGGCACATAATAGGCACTTAATACGTGTTGATTGGGATTTCTAGGTAAGTGAGGGGTTATATAACGCCTAATACAAAGTAGGCACTTAATAAATATTGATTGATTGATACAAGACTTAGTTCTCAAATACAGAAGGATGGGGCAACATCCATTTGGCCATTTCTCAGACCCTACTCTATACTTGACTTGTAGTTCTCTTTTCCAATTTTAGAACTGTCTCTGACAATTTTGAGAACTGTCAAGAGATACAAGAGATAGCTTCCTAAAGTGAGTGAGGGATTAAATCAGGCATTTTCTCCCTTTTCTTCACGCTTTCACTGATGTTTCCCTTTCCTCCCTTATTTACTCCCTACTTCAAACTTTGTTTCTTTTTTATTGTTTTAAAATTACTCTCTATTTTTATGTTCTTAGCATTTATTTTCTTCACTCCCTATTTCCCTGCTCCTTCCCTCTTTCTTTTTCTTTTCTTTTATCCCCTCAAAGGAGGAAAGATACATTCACTAAATGCCTATTCTGTGCCAGTAACTGTGCTGAAAGTTTTACAAATATGACCTCATTTGATTCTCACAACAACTTCTGAGGTTCCTAATAATTACTTGCTTTTTTCAGTTAAGAAGAAGGATTCATGGTGTAGATGGCGCAATGGATAGAGCACCAGCCCTGAAGTTAGGAGGTCCTGAGTTTAATCTGACCTCTGCCACTTAACATTTCCTAGTTGTGTGACCCTGGGAAAGTCACTTCACCCCAATTGCCTCAGCAAAAAACAAACAAACAAACAAACAAAAAAGGAGAAATCAGCCTGGGGTGAAGTGACTTGCCCAGGTTTACACAGCTAGCAAGTTTCTGAGATTGGATTTGGACTCAGGTCTTCCTGCTTCTGGACCTAATACCTCTATCCATTGCCATCAGCTGCCTCTAAATTTCCAGTCTATCTTTACTTTGTCCCTTATCCACATACTAACATGTCATTTTAAGATAACACAAATTGCAAAAAATATTTTAATATCTATTAGCTAATCTACTTAACTTCCCTTCCTTAAGTTCCTAAATGGATGATTATGGTCTTAAATGAGCTGATGTGCTGAATCCACTTTCCCTTCCTGCTGAGGACTGTTCTTAGGTTTTTTCCTAGAAAAGTTTTCCCCATTCACTTGAACCTTATTTTCTCTTTTTGGTTTGGGCTTCCTTCTCCTTTTGCTTGATATCTGTGGTTTGGGATACCTAGTTTCAAGTCAAACCAAGTCAACAAGCATTTAGTGAGCACCTACTATGTGCCAGACAGATCGGTAGTGTGGTGGATAAGATACCAGACTTGGCATCAGGAAAACTTGTATATTCAGACATTTACTAGCTGTATGACACCAGTAAGTTATTTAACTCTATTTGCTTCAGTTCCTCATCTGTAAAATGGAAGAAGACTAGAGAAAGAAATGGCAAACCACATCCCTGGCAAGAAAAGCTCATGGATAAAAATCCATGGATCGTGTGGAATCAGACACAGAACAACCCTATCCATGTGCCAGCCACTGTGCTAAACTCTGGGAATATAAAAAATGGGGAAAACCAGTTCCTATTCTCAGGGTCTCCCAGTTTAATGGGAAAGGCAGCATTCAAACAGTCATGTACACATGAATTATATGCAGAATACATCAGAGAAAAGAATTCCTCAGGCAGTTACAGACTCCCTTTTCTCAGCTTTCCTTTCTGATAACATGGCCATCAGCCCAAAAGCTGGTTTTGGCCTAGTTATGCACAAAATCTGTATCCATGGACCATGAAGCAAACTGCGTGCAAGAATAGGCAAGCCAGCAATGCCAAGGAATTAACCAGAATTATATGCAGGTTTTCATTTCTGGCCCCTAATTTGTTGCCCTGTGGAAGTGTAGATTGTTGATGTTGCTTAGAGATTTAGGGGAATGATCAAGCTCATTAAAATTATTTAGTTATTAAAGTGCCCCCTTATTAAGACATGAATTATTCAGTTATATAAAATCAGCATTGGGTACTGGATATTTTTACTTATTTATTTTTTTGGTAAACAGGTATTGTGGAAAATCAGTCCCCCCGTCGATCACGAGCAGCAGCAACATATTGATGCTGCGACTAGTGACAGATGCTGACATAGCTTATGAAGGCTTTTCTGTGACTTACACTTCAATTGATGCTTCAACTGGTAATTATATCAAACACGGAGGGATACTTAATCCATTACCAATATTTATCATTCAATAATAGATAATGTGGTGCTGTGAAAATGAGTTAGGGTTGGGGTCAGAGCCCCTGGGTTCCAATCTCACCTCTTCCACTACCTACATGAATTACTTTAATATTCCCCTCTTCATTAAAGTAATGATAAATGATAAAAAATGATAAAAAAAATAAAGACTTCAGTTCCCTTGTCTTTACAATGAAAGGGCTGACCTAGATCTGAGCATGGTGGTCTGTAATTAAAATGTGTTGACTTAAAAATGTGTTGACCATTTCAATGTAATTGATTCCCTTTGTAATCCTCTGGATTATATTTTATGCATTAAACAACATCATTCTGAGGAGGAGTCTATAGGCTTCACCTAAATTGTCAAAGGGTTTGTAACATAGAAAAGATTAAAAACTTTGGACCAGATGAAGTCTAAAATCCTCATTGATTTTAAATATATTATTTGTTTGTTAAGCTTCTAAATAGATTGCTAGGTAGTGGAGGGTACACAAGGATTAGATAAGACATAGTCTCTTTAGTCATGGTCTAGTGGGATGCTACAGAGCAGACAGAAATAACTAGAATAAACAAAATATGAGGCATATTCAGGCAAAATTACCTGTGAAGTCTGATTGGGGAAGATCAGACTGGTTGAGTAGATTAGAGAAGGTTTTTTTTTTTGAATATGTTCTTTGAGTTGGGTTTTAACAGACTGGCAGCAATTCAGGGTAGGAATCAGGGAGAGGCAATCCCAGGAGTTGGTACTAAGTCAACTTGTAATGAGAAAAATTCACTTTCCCCACTATGCCTTCCTGTGTTTTTGGTTTGCTGATTCCTCTTCCCTGGAGGTTTCAGAGTCTGAATGTCTACTTTGGGGATGGCATAGTGGAGATTTTGTTTTTGTGTTTGTTGATGATTGGACCAGTTAGCTACTGAAGTTTCAGTTCTCCAGTTCTGTAATTCTGTGCCTCAGGCTACTCTCTAGAACTTATTACTAAGTTTTAGATGGTCTGTATTTGTTTCATCATATGTCCTTTGGATTTGTGTTTGGTCATTGTATCGATTAGAATTCTCAAGTCTTTCAAAGCTGTTTTTCTTTACAATACTGTTGTTATTACATTAACTATTTTCCTGGTTCTGCTCATTTCACTTTGTATCAGTTCATACAAGGATTCCCAGGTTTTCTGAAACTATCCCCTCCATCATTTCTTACAACACAATAGCTTGCCATCACTCTCATAACTTGTTTAGCCATTGTTCAATTTATAGATACTCCCTGAGTTTTCACTTCTTTTCCACAGTAAAAAGAGATGCTATAAATATTTTTGTACTTATGGATCATTCTTCTCTTAAATCTTTGATTTCTTTAGGGTTTAGATCTCATAGCAGTTTTATTAAGTCAAAGGGTTTAATGGCTTTGGGGGCATAGTTACAATTTGCTCTCTAGGAAGTTTAGATTATTTCATAGTTCTACTAGCAGAATATTAAAATATATTTTTCTTATAGAAACTCTAGTAGTTGTCATTTCCCATTTTGTCAACTTTACCAATCTGATGAGAATGAGGTTGTTTTAATTTTAATCTCTTTAATAATTAATGATTTAGGATAATTTTTCATAAGACTTAAATTTCTTTCTCTGAAAATTGCCTGTTCATATCCTTTGACCATTTACCAATTGGGAAATGGCTCTTATTCTTAGAAATCTGACTCATAAACTCTCAGTTTTGGAACAAGTCCCCTTGAGTTCAGCATGAAAGCATATGTAGCAACATACCATTCCAGATTGATTTTTAAAGTCTGGCAGCCTTATGATAGTTTTTAAGGCAGTGAAACTATGCAAGGATCAGAAAACATCCTAAGATAGATGTCAGAAGCAACATTTCGGAAAGCTATATTTATAAATGTTTAAAATATTCTGCAGAAGAATGGACACAGGGCAAGGAAAGACAAAGAAAGGACAAAGGCAAGAAAGAAACAAAAAAGAGAAAAGCAAATGAGAAAACAGGGGGAAAAAGATAATCAAATGGCAAAAAAACTCTTGGGCAGTAAATATAGTGATCCTCCAAAATTGTTAACCTGTCTCTTAAGACTAACACTTCTGGCTATTTTGAGCCCAGTAATTTTGATCACTTGTCAAATAATTGATTTTCTTTCAGTCCCTCCCTTGTTATAGACCTATCTGGATGCTATCAGATTGGCCTTTGCCTAACTCACAAACCACAGGTAAATCATTCTCAGAAGCTGCCAGAGGAATGAATCTTGTATGACCTTCATCAGGAGGCATTTCATTTTCTCCTTTTCTGGAAGTGCTGAGTAGCTGGGAAGAATGATTGGTCAGGGAAGATCTGAGATTAGAAAAATAAATTCACTGTCCATAGGCTAAGTACCTTAATTCTGCCCAAGGTCTAGCAGACACAGAGATAGGATGGGGGCTAGGGATCTTGCAAGCCTTTAGGTGGTAAGGGGCAGGACAGAACAAAGAGACCTCAGAAATCAAAATAAATCTAGTTTAAGAATTCAAATGTCAGTGTAGTAGATAGATAGCTGTTCAGGAAAACCTGAGTTCAAGTCTCACTTGTGATTTACATTGGCCAGACAACTTTTCAGTTCTCTTTAAGTTGCAAAGAAGGGACCAAACTACATTTGCAGAGGGAATTTCCCTATCTAGATGCTTTTTTTTTAACCAGGGAAATCCCAGGCACAGTTCCTCTTCTCCTATTTTATATTTCTTACTGGCTCTGGGTAGCCTTGGAGCTATAGAAGTATGTAACAAGGGGCTACAGCAGCTGAGGGAAGAGTTTCAGACCTGAGAATATTCCCTGGAGGAGAGATGGACTGAAGGAGCTAGATTCTTGTGCTTTTTTCTCTACTGTTGTTCTTGCTACCAACTGTTTTTAGATCTAAACAGTATCTTAGTAATAGAAAAACAAAAGAAGAAACAAGCAGCCATCTTTCTTCCCTGCCTTTGGTTTCAAGTAGAAACTATCTCCAAGCATCATTAAAATAGAATAACAGTGAAAATCGTGGTATCTGGTTGATAGTTCCAGTTCCTCAGCACAACAGGTGTGCATTTTTTTTTTGCCTAAGTCTTTCCTGTCAATGTTTGAAAGAAAAGTGTTTCCTCACTTTGTTCTATTTACTTTTCTAGCTAAGCCAACATGGGATGAGTGTTCACATCAGCTCTTGAGGGTATGTGCAGGAGGGAAGAAAGATCTCTGCTTCTGGTTATTGCTTTTTACTTCCCCATCTTTGGGATTCTGTCTCTTGAAGTGTCTTTCTCAGCCACATTCATTCACTAATATGTGATCAGAAAATGGGAAGGAAATCACTAACAAACCAAATACTAGCACAAAAACCCAAGGAGTTGGTAAAACTGAGAACAGTTCTGAAAGAATTACTGATTTAAAGCATTAGCAAAATTTTAATTGTAATAGCAGATCTCATTTAATCTTTTCTAATCTGACAATAATTTAATGTAGAATATGTTATGTGTTGACACCTGTTAAATGTTCACATTACAATTTCTGTTGTTTTAGAAGAAGCATTCTTAATGTGTGTATGATGGTTTCTTTCTCAGAATCATGGTTTATACAGTTGAAGGATCAAAGAAGATTGAAGATTGAATTGTAAAGTTAGAGAGGAAAGCAGAGAATGTTAAAGATTTCCTTCACTCACAGAGTTGTTCTTTGTTGTGTCCTGCCATATTTAAGCAAAAACTAGTTCAGGAAGGCTATTGGGAAGGAAATGGGCTCTAGGTTATGAATATCTGCCTCCCATCTTCCACTCTTGCTCTTTCAGCAAACTTTGTTATACTATAACATAGTTTTAATGAACATTTTAGGATTTGAAGGGATTTTGGAAATCATTACCTGATTTTTTTTCTTTTTTAAAAACAAGGAAACTAAAAGAAAAAAGATTAGATGACCAATAGAAAGTCACAAATTAGTGGTAGAGCCAGGACTCCATTTTTTTTTTTTGGTCTCCTAATTTATAATGAAACTTTTTTGCTGCTGCTCCCATCTCCCATATCACTGCTTTAAAGAGTTTCAAATGAGGATGAAATTGGTGCAGCTGTCGTCCTTCACTCAGTATTGCTGCATAGATGAGAAAACGAGGGCCTTTTATAGTTTATTCAAAGAAAATAAAGATAACATTATGGGATAACATTTGGGCAGTTCCAGAGCACATATAGCCCTTTTGACTTTCCCTACTTCTGTTTTTCTACCATCATCACATAATAATTTTTGTTAAAGCACACACAATACTCAGGAATAAAAATTTAACTCGTATAAGTTCACATAAAAATTTTTATTCTTGAATCTAAATACCCAAATTGTAACTTGGTCCACAAATTCTCATAAAATCCTAACAGAGATGTAGGAACTGTGTGGATTTGGATTTTTTCTATTAATTCAATTCCATAAACATTTATCAGCAGCTTTATAATTATAAAAAGCAAAACCAAAGCAGCTTTTGCCTTCAAGGAACTTATCTTTTAACAAGTCAAGGGGAGAGGGTGAGCACAACATGTACATAGAACAGTGGATGAGCAAAGTAATTTGAATGAGGAAAGAAAGAATACAAGCAATTGGGACAATCAGGGAAGGCTTCAGGGAGAAAGTGATACCTGAGCAGGTGATCCTTGAAGGATGATGAGGATTCTGAAGTGAGGGATGAGGAAAAAGTACCTTTCAGGCATGGGATGGGGTACATCTATAGGGAAGATGGTGCTGGAGCACCAGCTACATAGAACAGCTAAGATTTAGCCCAGTTGGCTTTGAACATAGAAAGGGGTAAGGAGAAGTCTTAGGAAAAAAAACATTTGAAAAGTACTTTGGAACTTGTTTAAGAGCAGTAGAATGAATAATGCTTGACAGAGCTCCAGGAGACTGCCTGACTTTGAGCATGGTACTTGACTTCCTCTAATTTCCTCCTCAGCTATAAAATGAGGTAGTTAATCTACATAATCTCCAAGATCATTTCTAGATTTCTGATTTTGCATCTTTTGTTAAAAGGGCTTATAATCTGTTCTTCTTTAGTGAAGTTTTCTAGAATATGTGATAATCTTTTCTGGAAGTTTCACAATTCTCTACTGTTCTACTCCATGTTTTTCATGTTATTTTATTTTTGCTGGGACTCGAGCATCTTCCATCTTAAAAGCATTACTTAATTTAATATACTCTATTCCTTCAGAGGAATAAAAAAAGTTCCCTAAAACCAACTTGACTGTTACTTCTCTGGTTTCCTACTTCACTGCTGATCCAGACTGGTACATTGCCACCTTTCTTAGCTATTAATTTATTCTTTTTCAACACAATTTTTTTAGTGTATAGATTTATATTTAGCTTTGATGATCTATCAAATGAAAGAATTAAAGATAAAACGAATGTACAGTCATAGTCCACATTGTAGCTAATGTTAATAGTCCCAAAATGTTAACTTTTGGTTGGATAACCTTAATGGTCATGGTGGAGGTAATATATGTATGTAGGAGGGACTTTTACATTTTTTGTTCTCGAAAAGAATCATCAGATCCTAGATTTAGAATCAGAAAGGACTTTGGAGCTCCATTTAGTCTAATTGAAGCCCACAGGGGTTAAGTGACTTAGCCTCAGCCCAAGTAGTTGGACCCAAGTCTGAAAAGTTTGTTTGAAAATGCTGACCTTTTTTTTTTGGAGGGGGGGCAGATTTTGCAATATTCTAAAAAACATCTCTGTGCTCATTCTCATGGAACATATAGAACATGATGCATAGAACTCATTTGATATAATTGGTTAAAATAAAAAGTCAGCCAACTGAAGTCCCATCAAGAACTAGCCCTGATCTGAAGCTTACTTGGGGAATGAAGTGAAACTTGTGGAAATGAATATAGCTGATGAAGGAAATGGGGATTTTTTTCCTCTTTGGAAATGTTCTTGGACCAAAATAAAGGGCCAAGTGTTTTGGAATATGAGTTCTTTCTTGGCAATGTTGGATGAAAGAAAAAGCACAGTAACATTTCCATGTTTACACATTCAAGATTTGAAATTTTTTTATTGATGTAATAAGCATCATGGCAACACATGAATATCCTTTTATGGGAACACATCCAAATTTAATTTGCTGTGCTCTGCTAGGATGCATAAGAGGCAAACAAAGCCTTGTATTGTTAGTTTCCTGTGCCACCAATTTATTTCATCAAAGCCTCTTTAACCATATATGCTTGGGGGAAATAAGTAATGCAAGCTGTTTCAATATCAGGGAGGATGGATTTAGTAACCCTTGAAGGGTGTTCCTTGAGTGTCTTCAGAGAAATTTTCTCTTCATTCTTTCAATGAAATTTGAGTTTTAAGCTAAAAATATTCAGTGAATAATTGACATTAAAACTCCCACCTTTCAATATCTGATCCTGTAAGAAAATCGTCACCTGTATATCAGGCACATATTTATCATTTATTGCTCATCTCTACAATCTTTTATCCAAAAAGCACAATATACTATTTCAAACTCTACTGATAACTTTCAAACTCTACATGGAACTTATACTAAGCTTGATCAAAGCCAAAACAATGAAGAATTTCAGAGAGGTTGTGTCAAACAAAGAAAAGAAAGAAAACGCAATGAAAAATAGAAATGATTTCCTTCCTCCCCTTTCAAAGTTTAGTGAAATCTCTGGCTTTGCTCTTCTGTTTTCATTCACATAACCATGACCTTAGTTGAGCCCCATTTGTCTACATTATTGCAATAGTTGTCAACTGGTTTCTCTGCCTACCCAATCTCCTCCTTGCTCCATTTCATCTCATATATTAGTGATGTTACACTCAAATACAAATGAGGGGCACTAAACTATACACAAAGATTTTTAGCTTGCAAATTGATTTAGAAAAACACATATCAATATTATCTATGTTCTACTATGTTTTTACAACATACTTTATTGGTTATTTCCCCAATACATTTTAATTTGGTTAGGGTCTTACAAGGAAGATGGCCTGCAGACGTTGTGTTAGTATTCCTAAAAGTATAAATTTAATTATTAGTATTTCTTGTCTCAGAAATTTTCAGTGACTCCTCATTGCAATTCAAATGAAGTCTAAACTCATTAGCTTGGCTTTCCTGGCCTTTTGCAATATTTTCTTGACCTTGTCTTCCATTATTCTCCTATATTTACTATAGAATTTAATCAAAAAGACCATTGACTGGTAAGCATACCCTATTTGCATTCCCATCTTCTCATCTCTGTTTATGATGGTCTCAAGGCCCAGAATTATTTGTTTTCTTCTTAATGTCTCTTTTTCAAGAATAAATAGGACTAGTAGAGGACATGATAATGGGACAAGGAAAAAGCACTAAATTCCAGATCAGAGGTACTGGATTTGAAACCCTTATTGACTATTTATTTGCTGGATGACTGCACAAATTGCATCAACTCTCAGGTCTTAGTTTCCTATCTATAAAATGAGGGATATTAGATAACATCCCTCCCTACTCTAAATCCTGTGATTCCATGATATTTTGAAAACCTACTTATCCCTTAGGTCCTAGCTCAAATACATACCCTTCATGAAGATGAATGGAAGGGGAATGTTATGTACATGACTGGAACTCAGTTTGGCTGAATCATAGAGTGCAGGAAACTGAATAATGTATATTGAAGCTGAAAAAATAGATTAGGGTCAGGTTGTAAAGGACTTTAAAAACCAAATGGGAATTACATTATATCTTAGAGACAATAGGGAACCATTGAGGTTGATTGAGTAGAAGAGTAACATGGTGAGATCTGAACTTGTAGAAAATACTTTAGCAGTTGTGTGTAGGATGAATATAGAGGAAAGAGTTAAGGCAGGATCTTCAGTTGTTGTTGTTCATAGTGATCCTTCATTTTCTTTTTTTTTCTTTTTATAATTTTTTAACATTAACCCTGCAAAACTTTGAATTCTAATTTCCCCTCCTTTCTCCCACATCTTCCCCTAGATGACAAGCAATCCAACATATGTCAAACATGGTAGAAATGTATGTTAAATCCAATATATGCATACATATTTATACAATTATCTTGCTGCACAAGAAAAATCAAATCAAACAGGAAAAATGAGAAAGAAAATAAAATACAAGTAAACAACAAAAAAATGATCCTTTATTATCAAAGAAGACCAATAAAAATGACCAAAAGCAGGGATGACATTTTGACTTGCGTCTGTGAATTGGATTTTAGTTCAGATAAGAAGTGAGGAAGTCCAAAATTATGACAGTGGCTGTATGAATAAAGAATGATATTAGATGTGAGAGGTTATAGAGTTAAGATATGGCAACTATTTGAATTTGTGATGTGAAGGAGAACAAAGAATCAAGGTTGTCATAGTTATAAATTTAGGATTTAAACTGTAAGAATAGTGGTGTGATCAACAGAAATAGGACAGTTTGGTAGAAGGGTACATTAGGGGTGTGTGTGGATAATGAGTTCTGTTTTGAACATGTTGAATCAGATTTTTTTTCAGGGCATCTGGTTCAAAATCTCTGCTAGGCAATTGCTAATATGATACTGAACCATGTTAAGAGATTGTATTTATAGATTTGCTAGGCTCTGTGTATAAGTGATAATTAAATCCATAGGAGCTGATGATATTATTGAGAAAAAATGTAGAGAGAGAAGAAGTCCAGGACAAAGGCTTGGAGGACATGCAGAGTTAGGAGGCAAGATGTGGATGATGAATTAGGAAAGATTAATGAGAAGAATCAGTGAGAAGATTGATGGGTAGGTAGATAGTGTCATGAAATCTCAGAGAGGAGAGAATATCCAGGAGGAGAGGGGAGTCAATGGGATTAACTGTCATGGAGATATCAAGGATAGGATGAAAAATACTTTAGAGATTATTGGTAACTTTGGAGAGAATGGTTTCATTTAGGTTATGTGGCCAAAAGAAAGATTGTAAAAAGTTGAAGAGTAACTGAGAGGAGAAATAATAGAGGCAATCCAGTTTTTTCTAAGAATTAAAAATATAAGGAGACATAGTACATCCTGAAGAAATGGTAGGCTCTAGTGAAGTTTTGTTGAGGATGAGGGAATCTTGGACACGTTTGAAATCGGATTGCTGTTGTTGTCATTTGTTCTTCGTTCACTAAGAAGACATGATGTCAGGGAGGTGATGCCATGACATCCGAGTGAATTGGATTTCAGTGAGGCAGGGCTGGGCAAGGTCGCCTGCCTCGGCCATCTGGGTCCAGTGGCAAGCTATAAATCAAGATGACTGGAGATGGCTCTGGATGAAATGGGAGGCCTTCAATAGGTCTCGATTTGATTAAAATCATAAAAGAAGGAACTAATAGAAAAATTGAATATCAGAGATGGAAGATGAATTCAGGGTAATCTGCAGAAGACAAAAGGGAAAGGGATCAAGGGCACATGCTGCCTCATATTCATAGATTGGAGGAAAGGAAAAGAATGAGTGCGGGAAGAGAGTTGGGTTTTGACATTGTGGTGACAGGGAGAAGAGGGAGCTCTCAGCAAGTGGCCTTGATTTTCTCAGTTATGTATCAATTGGGAGGATTTGACTGGTTACACTACAAATTGTTTATAACCTTCCCTGTTACAGCAAGGCAATCCTTTTATTCTTCCCCCATTAATTCCTTGTAACATTATAATATTCCAAACTTCCTCTCCTTCCCCCAAGCCTTCCCTAGTTGGGTGCAAGCAGTCAGCGTATTTTGTGAATTTTTTCAGAATGAAGATGGTGAGAATGATAGAGGCTTGGGTTTGGTTAAGAATGAGAGATCATAGGAAAAGGCAGAGGAAAAGGAAATAAGGCTGGAGAGAAGGTTCCAGGCCTGAGGGGCAGCCAGTAAAGATGACAGCAGGAGGACCAGTCTTGCTGAATTGCAGAATATGTGGGGAATTATAAGGTGTAAGAAGACACCTGTATGTGTATGTAGGTGGGAGGAGAGTTTATTGAGGTGGAGGATGAGCAAGCTGGCTTTTTAGGAAGATAACTGAGAGCTTAATGGAGGTGGATTGACCTGGGGAGGGGGGAAAGACTTGGGACAGACATTCTGGGTCTCAGATACCTCATCTGTGAATTGAGGGACTTGGATTATGTGTCTTTACAGTCCTTCCTGTGATTTACTTCAGTTCTAAAATGTTGTAACCCTTTGATAGCTTCAAGCCAAAAGAACGGCAGCTTCACCAGAAGCCACAGTTCTCTATGTATAACTCAAACATTGAATCCCTGGGGTGTCAACTTATTCTAGATTTAGATATATTTTCATTAAAAATAATGTAACCATTGCATTCTAGACTTTTGTTGTTACTACCAATTAATGGAGGAGAGTTTTCATTTCTGATTTTGTTGCATGATACTGTAAGCAAGGCAAAGGTAATCATGGAATTTTATGTTTCATTAAAATACTATAGAACTAAAGGAAAGGAAATACTGATAAAAATGCCTCCTCCCTGTTGTTGCATTTTGATATCATAGTATTTTGGAAGATGAATTGTACTTTCTTTTTCCTCTAAACATATATTTCCATGTTAACAAAGGGAGAAAAAAGACTCAATTGGATTTCTTTTTAGGTTCACCATATGATTTCCTTTAGTTTAACATGATTTTACTTTTAGGTACAAAGCATATGGGTACTTTCTAATTTTCATAATGGTAATAAATCAAGCAGTTCACCAGATTTACAAAGGAACTTAGAATTACTATAAGTCTAAGTCTAAATAACTCAAATTTGCTAACATCTATGTAACATTTCCTTAATATGGCTTAATCTAAATTTTTAAGTTAATATTTGAGATGTCTGGAAATGTGTTTTTATAATGTAATTATTTGTGTTGTTAATAGAGAATCAATTACAAATTCACAAAGACATAGAATTATATTTTATATATTCATATATACATGTAATCTATACAGTATATGTGAATAAGTTACAGTAATATAATGTATTATATCCTTTTTGAGTTCTTTGCCTTGTCATGTTGGAGGGCTTGCATCACTCAGGGAAATCATGAACTACACTATGCAGGGTTACTCAAGATGGACAGGTCATAGTAGAGAGTTCTGACAAATGTTGATCCAATGGAAAAGGAAATGGCAAACCACTGCCGTATTTTTGCCAAGAAAACTTTGTAGACGGTATTCGATTGATAAAAGAGATGCCATCAGAATATAAGTCCTTTAGGTCAGACGCTGTCCAATATGATGTCCAATACTGGGGAAGAATGGAAGGACAACTCTGTACCTCTGGTACTAATGAAGCAGCTAGACCAGAGCTGTAAGGAAGCCCAGTTATGTTTACACCTAGTGATGAAAGGAAAAGTCAGTGCATAAAGAGCAATATTCTATAGAAACCTAGAATGTAAGATCTATGAATCAAGGTAAGCTGAATGTGATCAAACAAGAGACAGAAAGATTAAACATCACCATCTTAGATGTCAGTGTACTTAAATGGACAGGAATGGATAACTTTAATTCAGCTGATTACTATATATACTATCATGGGCAAGAATACTTTAGATGATATGGAGTAGTTATCATAATCAATAAAAGTGTGAGAAAACCAGTATTAGAATATAATCTAAAACATGATAGAATGATACCTATTCAAATCCAAAGCAAACTGTTCAGTGTCACAGCAATACAACTCTATGTACCAACAACTGATACCAAAGTTAATCAGTTCTGTGAAGACCTATAATATCTTCTAGAGAGAACACCAAAAAGTAATTCATCATAGGGGATTGGAACGCTTAAGTAGGAATTGGAATAATAGGCAAGTTTGGCCTTGGAGTGCGAAAAGGGCAGAAACTAATAGTTGTCAAGACAATTTAATGGTCATGGCAAACACTTTTTTTTCAACAACCCAAAAGGGAACTCTACCCATGGATATTACCCAATGCTCAATGCTGGAATCACATTGATTATATATATATATATATTCTGCAGCAAAAGTTAGAGAAGCTCTGTAGCCAATTAAAACAGCATGTGGAGCTGACTGTGACTATGACCATGAGGTTCTTATTTTAAAACTCAGATTTAAATTGGAGAAAATAAGCAAAACCATCAAACTGTATAAGTATGACTGAAATTACATCCCTTATAAATATTAAGTGGAAGAGATTTAAAGGATTGTATCTGGTATATAGAGTGTCTGAATAACTATAGATAGAGATTTGCAATATTGTACAGAAGGTAGCAACAAAAAAGCATCCAAAGAAAAAAAAGAAAGCAAAATGGCTGTTTGATGACAAAGGGGTGTAGAAAGAAGGAAAGGGAAAGGTAAAGCAGAAAGAAGGGAAGCTACAACCAATTGGAAGCAAAATTCCAAAATATAGCAAGAAGAGATAAGAAGATTTTTTTAAATGAGCAAAACAAAGAAATAGAAGAAAACAATAGAATGGGAAAGATAAGAGATCTCTTCAAGAAAATTAGACTTATTTAGGGAAGATTTTATGTAAAAATGGACATGATAAAAATAGTTAGAACTTAACAGAAGTAGAAGAGATGAAGAAGTGGCAAGAATATATAAAAAATTATACAAGAAAGATCTTAACCTCACTGATAACTGTGATGGTGTTGTTTTTGAACTAGAACTGTACATCCTGGAGAATTAAGATAAGTGGGTCTTAGGAAGCATTGGTAATAATGAGTTTAGTGGAGGTAATGGAATTCCATCTGAGCTATTTAAAATACTAAAAGATGATGCTGATAAAATGCTGCCCTCAATATGTCAGGAAATTTAGAAAACAACAGTGACCACAGGACTGGAAAATACCAGTCATGTGCTTCAGTCTTAAAGAAAGACAATGCTAAGGAATTAACAATTAAGCTTATTTCACATGCCAGCAAGGTTATACTTAAGATTCTGTAAGCTAGCCTTTAGTATTATGTACACTGGGAATTACCAGAAGAGCAGGCTAGTTTTTGAAGAGGTAGGGGAATAGAGACCGACTTGTCAACATTCACTAGATTATGGAGAAATCAAGGAAGTTCCAGGGAAAAAATCTACTTTAGCTTCATTAGCTACACAAAAGCCTCTGACTGTGTAGATCGCAACAAAATGTAGCAAATCTTCAAAGAGATGGGAGTACTAGATCATCTTCCTTGTTTCTGGAGGAACCTGTATGTCATTCAAGAAGCAACAGTTATAATTGATCATGGAAGAGTTGATTAGTTTAAGTTGAGTACAGTAGGGCTGGATGTTGTGACCTTATTTATTTAACTTGCCTTCTGAGGGTAATTTGTGAAATGCCAAGCTGGAAGAATCAAAAACTAGAATTAATGAAATGCCGACAATCTCAGATATGCAGACAATCCCACGCTGATGTCAGAAAGTGAAGAAGAATTGAGAAGCCCTTTGATGAGAGTGAAAGAAGAGTGTAAAAGCTGGATTGAAGCTTGCCATTAAAAAACAAGATCTTGGCAATTGATTCTAGATAGAGGGAGAAAAAAATGGAAGAAAGATCAGATTTTATTTTCTTGGGTTCAAAGATCACTGCAGATCTTTGCAGTCACAAAATTAAAAGACACTAGCTCCTTGGAAGGAAAGCTATGGCCAATCTGGACATCACCTTGCTGACAAAGGTCTGAACAATCAAAGTTATAACTTTTCCAGTCATAATGTATAACTGTGCAAATTGGACTATAAGGGAAGCTGAATGTCACAGAATTAACCTTTGAATTGCGATGTTGGAGAAGAGTTTCCTTGGACAGCAAGGAGATCAAATCAGTCAAAACTTTAAAAAATTAACTCGGCATACTCATTGGAAGGACAAATACAGAAGTCTAAATTTAAATGCTTTGGCCCCAGATTAAGAAGACAGTACTGTTGATTATAATAATTTCCCTTAGTTCCATTCTTTCCTTTAAAGTCCATCCTCCCTACTGTTAACAGAATGATTATCCTCTTTGTTAATCTTATTGTGATACTTCTCTGTTCAAAAATTGCTATTGATTCACTATTTCTCTTCAAGTAAAACTCAAATTTCTTTTCTTGGCATTCAATTTCTCCCATAATCTGGCAGCGTTCTTCCTTTCCAATGTTATTGCATATTACTATTCTCTGTGCATTCTAAATTCAGACTAACCAGTCTAGTATCTGTCTCCAAAATATATCATGTAATCACCCTCCTATCATCTGTTCTCTTTGCCTGAAATGTCTTCCCTTCATTATTGTTTTCTAGCCTATTATTGTAGTTCAATTCAAAGCTACCTCCTCCTATAAGTTTTCCCTGATTGCCTTGGTCAGTTTATTTTTGATTTTCTTTTAACTGATTGTCCAATGCATTTATCACATCATATATGTGTGTATCTATCTATCTATCTATCTATCTATCCACATACACACATATGTTTCATCCCTGAGGGTAGAATCATGACTTGTCTAAATGTTACATCTTCAAGTAAAAAACAGTTCTCCCTAGTAATTGCTGAATAATGATGATGATCTTGACATAACTTATTGGCTGAGTACTCAACCAATTAACTATACTGAAACTGATACCTATAATAACCTATCACATTGATCCATAACAAATTTAAAATGTTTTTATGATGTTATTACATCAAATTATCAGACTATCTAAGCTGTATTGAATGAAAAAAAATTTTTGAAACATAAAAACCTAATAGAAGTCATCAGAATCATGAGGGAAGAAGAAGAGATGCATTTCATCGCTCTTGTCCTGTTTATATCTGAATTTTACTAAAGATGCATTCAGTGAGCTTATAGAAGATAAAGTTACAACTTAATACTTTTGTTCAATTATAAAATGTAATTCTTTTTTCTACCTGTGTAATAATCTTTAGGTCACTAAATATAAAAAATAAAATATTAATTTGTCCTAGACCATTTCTTTTAAATGATGAAAATATGGACTATACTAGTAATAATTAGAAAAATAGCAATGATAATCACAACAACATGGGATAGTGGAAATAAAATTGGACTTGGAATAAGAAAATAGCTGACATTGAATCTTGCCTCCAATACTTAATAATTTTATGACCATGTCACACTTTTTAAAATTTCCTCTTTTATAAAATGGTAGGAGGGAGGCATATCTGTCCTTTCTACTTCATGGGACTATTGTGAGGATAAAATGATATAATTTATGTTTAGCAGTCTCTAAATATTAAAACTGTTCATAAATGTTAACTGTTATAATTCAACTATTTGGGTCATATTTTTGGTGCCTTTATGTTTTTTAATCCCAATGACTTCTCTTTTCTTTCCATAGCATGCTTGGAAGACTATACAAGTGAATTTGGCTTTCTATACTCTCCCAACTTCCCCAATAAATATCCCAATAATATGGAATGCATCTATACAATCACAGTGGAAAGAGATCATCAGATTGCGTTGCACTTTGCCAACTTTTCCTTGGAGAATGCTTTCGGTCCAGTTTGCGTTGCAGACTATGTGGAAATCAAGTAAGCATCTTTTCTTTAACCATTATAATTTATTATCAAATGGAAAAATATGCTTTCTGTTCAGAAGCCCTTAGTAAGTATCTGCTTCTAACTATACAAAATTATAAGATGTATTATAGGATTTGTCCATTAAATTCCAGCATAAAAGAGAATTTATGAAGATGTCATCATCCTAGCTGATTCTCTTGCAGTATCTTCTTGCACTTTTGATAGTTCAGAGATGAATTTGAATTTTATTTTTTTCAGAGTCAATGGATGGACTATTATACTCACATGAACTTCATTTTATTTTTGGAGGACCCACTCCATTTTTGGGCATTCCATTCCACTTTTTCTTTCATTAAGAGGTTAAAGACAATGACAATTTGAATTTCAGTCTCAAGTACAGTTTAATTTCTTTTGAAATTAAAACATAAACACATCAGCCCATACAACCTCAGAACAAACATGTATTTTTCTTTTTTCTCTCTAGAAGTTTCAAGATAATTTTCTAATGCTTTTGATATCATCAGCACATTCATAGGGTTCAATCTCAAAGGAATATTTTATTCCTCTAGAGCTTTATAGAGCATTGACATCTAGTTAAATTTTGGTTTAAGTCAGGCATCTTTAAATACAAAGTGAAACTCAATTTATGTGAGTTTATACTTTATCAGTAAGTAATGAAGTATGCCATTGTATCATATTTTTGGTAAAATTCTGTTTTTCAGTTCTAGTGATCGTTCTCTTCTCTTCAGAGACATGCTTGGAAGACTATGCAACTCCACTTGGGAAAAGCCTGTTGCAGAAAATTTTAAAAGAAATTCAGTTTTAGTACTTTCCAGCATGCACTAGTTAAAAGAAATAACATGACTTACATATCTAAATAAAATGCTAAAATGTATTAAATGGTTAATTGACATAGGCCTGTAGAAGACCATGAAAATAAGTATCCATTATTTGTTCCTGAAACACACGATTATAAGATATAGAGTTGGAAGCAATATCAGATGATAATTAGCCCAGCTCCCCCATTTTACAGATGAGGAGACCAAGAACCAGGAAGGTAGATGATTTGGCCAAAATCAACAGATAATTAGCATCAGGGACCGGATTTGGTTGCAGATCTTCTGATTTCAGGACCATGGTTCTTTCTACTAAAGGAATAAATTTGGAGTCACATGACCTGTATTCCAACTTCAACTAGAAACCATTGATTTTTAAAGATCTAGAGGGATAAAATGGTTTTTTTGAGAGTGAATCCTATAATTGTACTGATAATATTTACTTTCTGGGTAAATTTAGTCAAGTCATTGACTAATGGAGGGTCTCTGAATCTTGGTTCTTTCATTTTGAATGTAGGAATGATAATATTAATATTAGCTACTTCTAGGGATCATTGAGAAGAAAAAAATTTTGGAAAGCATGAAATCCTCTGTAACTGTGAGCTCCCATCACTTACTTTTTTATTGTTTTTAATTAATTGAATCTATAGATTAAAAAATATTCTGATGTTAAACTATGCTTAAGAGCCTGTAAATATCAGTTAAAGGCATTCTTTTTAAATTTTTTACTCTTAGAATAATGTGGTGTAACAATGACACATTTCATATTGAAAAAATAAATTGGATTCTTTTAATTCAATTAATTATGGATCAATATGCCACTTTTAGTTATTTCATAAATAAATAAGAACTCTTCTTCCAAATCTCTGTCAAATCTAGCTCCAAGATTCTTCATTTTTCTTTGTTAAATGTATGATATTAGTCAACTCTGAAACTGAAAATATATGTCCAGACATGAACCAGTGAACAAGAAAGATTTTTATAACTTTTTTGATCCTGCAAGCAATTTCAAAAGTCTACTTCCTCTACTTTTAATTACTTAATATGTGTCTTTTCCAAATGAATGAACATAGTTGGTTTTTTTTGCATATTTCTTGTAGAACAGAGTATTCCCATATGTGAGTGCAATGCAATCTGTATAGCTATTCCTCAACTGTGGGTACTTGGGTACTTTTAGATTGTTCACTATTATACTTACTAAAGCTTTTGTTTTCAGAGGGTAAAAATGAAGCACATCATACCAATTTGAAGTTGGTTATGATTTGGGATGAAGGTGCATAATTTCATTTGCTAAATATTATTTGGTACTACTTATTAAGTTATTTTTATATTGTTAATTGGGCAAAACTGAAATTGTGTTATTATGCATAGCTTTATTATGCTGGAGACTCATGAGAGCTCCGATAGAAACAGATTTGTTTGCAACCACAAGCTTTAAATCTATATAAAATATTTAAACAGCAATATTAATAGTCTAATTGAAATGATTTTTCCTGTATCTGATTATAGAGATGGAGGCCATGAAAACTCACTATCCCTGGGAAAATATTGTGGAATAGATAAACCTCCAAGGATAATCTCCCATAGTAACAAATTGTGGATAAAATTTAGGAGTGATTTTTATAAATCAAGTTCTGGATTCTTTGCTTATTGGGATGCATCATTAACAGGTAAAATGTGAGCAGGCATTCCTCATGGAAAACTAAAACCCAGTTATCTATTGGGTCTATATGTATTGTGTTTATGTTTTGTCTGTTTCTTACTGCTAAATAAACTAGTATTCAGAGACTCCACAATGGGAGCAAAGATTCCAGTGTTTGGGGAAATAGAGAAAACTAACTGAGGGTCAGCAGCAAAGTGAAATGATTGATTAGTTATTGGTTGATAAATTAGTTAAATTGGTTGATAGCATTAGTTAATTGAATTTCATCTGTTTATCTTTGATCTGCAAAATGAATCAATCATTTTTTTCTTTTCCTCTAATGAGGGTAAATTTTCTAACTTTGAGGGAAGAAGAGGGGGATATCTGCAGATAAGACCCAAAATGGAATGAGTTCTATAGATTATATTAGATTTACATCTCATGTCTCACAAACAGACAAAATGTCTAATCCCAACAGTTGGTTACAAGGGTTAATGTTGCTTCTACCAATAACAATACTGAAAGCTAGTATTTATCTAGAGGTCTTTAATTTTTGCAAAGCGCTTTATATATTTGATCCTTACAACAACTCTGTGAGATAGATGCTATTATTATTCCTATTTTACAGATGAGGACATTAAAGCTGACAGAGGTTAAATAATTTTGTCAGGGTAATGTAGCTGGTAAGTATCTGAGGTGGAATTTGAATTCAGGTTTTCTGACTTTGAGTCTAGCACTCTACCCATCTAGTTCATGTGAGTACAGAGGATGAGAAGAATCTTTCAGAGACCTGCAAAGAGTATATTTGTGCTTCTAGCAGTACCATGTAACATAGGTACACATGATGAAAGTTGACATCCATCCTAGAGCGGAAGGGCAGAAGGAATGCCTCCGTACTCTTAAAGTTACCATGAAGAATGATGCTTTTTCATTTTTCCTCTAGGACTGGAACAGCTAGTATTTTGTGCATCTACATCAATTGGTACTGGTAGAAATTTAGAGACAAAACACTCTTTGCAGGTCCCCAGAAAATTTTCCTCATCTTCTATACTTGCTTAAAGCAAGGGAGTAGAGACGAGACTTGGAGTCAGAAAGACCTGAGTTCAAATTAGCAGAAGAAAAGCTTCAAGGATGAAATGAGGAAGAAAAGGTGAAGAGGGTGAGGAGAATTCTTACTTGTACTAGGTGTTTGGAGAATAGGAAAAAAATTCAATTCAATACATTTATTTATTTAATAATTCAACGGATTTATCAAGCCTTCTACAAACTATGGACCAGAAATAATATTAAGTACTATGAATACAAAGAGAAATGAAATATGACTAACCTTTATTTAGGTTAAATTTTAAAAGTGCCATCAGAAAAGTGGTTAATAGATAAAATAGATAACAATTAATAATTAATAATTGTTATTAATAGATAAAATAGAGGATGACATTGATTACAATGAGTAATAACAATTTCATTTACTGTACTAATCCATATTATGTTTTGAAAATTATTGGTATCTTAAGCAAAATTCTAGAATATCTTATTAAGATTATTTATAGTTTGTTAGAACTCCAAAGGGAAGAAGTAAACATGGCTTCATTAAGAATAGGTCACTTCTAATTAACCTAATTTTCTTCTTTTAGAGGTAAATCAAGGGACTGAAGTAGATTATTTATGTAAATCTCAGCAAATCATTAGGGAAAATTTCTCATGTTTTTCCTGTGTTTTGGATAAGATGAAAAGATAAAAGGCAGATGATAGTAAAATAAGTGAATTTCGAGTTGATTGAATTACCAGATGCAAAGAATGATCATAATTGGGTGAATCTCAAAGTGAAAGATTGTGTCTGGTAAAATATCCCAAGGATCTTTCCTTGATCCTGGCTTGTTCAACATTTTTATCAATGACTTTGATCAAGGTATAGATGATATTTTTGTCATATTTCCAAATATCATGAATCTGGGAGGGCTATCTTATACAGCAAATTAATCAGAAGCCCAAAAGATTTCAGTGTGTTAAATTTGGAAGCTGATCAAATAAGATGTAGCTTTTGTAAAATAATGTTTTATTTTTTCTAAATACATGCAAAAAGAGTTTTCAACATTCACCTTTGCAAAACCTCGTGTTCCAAATGTTATTCGTTCCCTCCCTAAACAACAAGCAATTCAATATAGGTTAAACATGAAATTCTTCTAAACATATTTCTAAACATTTGTCATGCTGCTCAAGAAAATAAGTTGTAACTTCTAATCCAAACCAATTATCATTTATTAAGCACCTATTATGTACTGGGCACTGGATTAAGAGCTGAACATATAATTAAAAAAAAGAAAGATAGCTCTTTCTCTCAGGGAACTCTTTTTTTTTGGTGTGGGGAGAGACAACAACAAAAGGAGGTAAGAAAAGGGGAGAGGACACATGGATATCAGGAGATATCTTGATCATGGAGTTAAAACCTAGAAGAGCAGCAGATGCAAGGTAGGGTGAGTTGAATCCAAACTCAATTAAGAAGACATTGTGAGGAGTTTTACAAAACTTTTATTAAAAATGGTAGAAAAACATCCCAGAAAAATTGGATGGGCTACATGAGATTGCCTTAATTGGAGATCATCTCATGCATTTTGTTCTTCAATCCTTTCACATGATGTCTAAATTAAGAGACTATAGGTAATCTAGACTAACCTGGACTTGACCCACACTCCTTTTGTCCTATTCCCAACACAACAGACTTCATGGGATCATCCCCTTTTTGGCTTTTGTCTTAGTAAAAATAGGGCATTCCTGACAGAGTTGGGAGTGTAGGATTATAGATACCTTGGGACCTCTTCAGAGTCTGCACCTTTTGATCAGTGGCCTTAAATACGCCTCTCTGTTTGAAAGAGACAGGGTAGAAACCTCTGACTTTGAGGAAAGGATGAACTTTTTCCTAAAGAAGAAAACTAATGTTTTTCATCTGTTTTTCCCCATAGGCTGTGGTGGAAATGTCACGACTCCATCTGGCACCCTCATGTCTCCTAACTATCCAATGCCTTACTACCACAGCTCTGAATGTTTTTGGTTGCTGAAGTCCAGCAGAGGCAGTCAGTTTGAACTCACGTTTGAAGATTTCCACTTAGAGAATCATCCAAATTGCAGTTCAGATTATTTGGCTGTATGTATAGTATTTAATTTCATTATCTCTCCTTCCTTCTCAATCTCGATCCATGATGCATCTATTTCTTTGATTTTAAGGTTTAGAAAAGTGCTCACTTTTCTATGAAAACAAAATATATTTCCATATGTAAAGTATACATACACAAAAAAATGAGACTTTCTAATGAAGGGGTATGAATGGGTGCTTGCAATACTTTTTCAGTGTGTTACCAGAACCATGATTTCATGACATTTCCATCCATTGATGGAAGTAGTAACTGTTCTCTACCTTAGTAAATGATTTCATAAATTGCTGTGGCTGAAAAAAAATTCATCACCTACTGTTCAACCTGATGAGGCTCTTGGAACTTAGCTAGACTGCTATTCAGAACAAAGATATCCATTTTGTTTCCAAGCCCATACTTGAAACCTTTTCAGCACAGCAGGACCTTAGAAGGTTTATAACCCTTTTAGTACAATGTTTGAGAGTCCAGGATCGTCTCTACTGCCAGAGGATTCATCAGAGTAGCATTTCAGTGGAAATTATCTACCTCTGTATAAAATATATGTAAAATTTCTTTGGTGTTCCAAAGATAGTAGGTACGTAAAAAATAATTTTAGGATTAAAAGTGATAACATTCCATAGTGTCTGTATGTATTTGCTATGGACAAATCCCAGTAATTTGGATAACTTGGGGCAAATGAAAAGCAAAAACTACTGTTTCATGAGCAAAGCTTGTGCTTTATTAGCAAAGTGACCAATTACCATTATAAATGTCAATAATCAAAACCTTTGACAAATTCCAAAGATTGAAAGATTTTAATGATTATTTTTAAAATTTTGGTTCTGTTCTAAGTAATCTTCAAATAAAAGACAGACAGACAGGCATTCACATATAAAAAGATAGTTAGATAAAGCATTTATGAGCTTTTATTATATACCAAGCACTGAGCGTACAAGCATAAGAAAGAAAGGAAGGAAGGAAAGAAGAAAGGAAGGAAGAAAGAAAGGAAGGAAGGAAAATCTTAATCTCTTAGTGTTTATATTCTGGAGGAGAAAAACAACATTGAAATGAGAACTGAAGAGGGGAGGTTGATACCTATGGGAGGGCAAGGTATCAAAGTCCAGAGTCCAGAGTATAAGACTAGGAGAGAAATGAAATGTTTCTGGCCCCAAAACTCCTTCAAAAGTTGGTTCACAGTTTGTATTCATCCAGGGCATAAGGAATCTGGATCTCCAGGGTGAAGGGGAAACCAGGGTCGAGATGGAAAAATCTAGAGATTCAAATAATCAGACAAGTCAACAAAAGAAATTAAAGATCACATGTTAAAAACTCTTCATAGTTAGTTGGTTTAAAATATGCCTGCTAATCTTAACAAAATAATAATAAAGCCATTCTTTTTGTTTTCATTTTCTAATCCCCTATTTCTTCCTTTCATTTTAGTCAGTATTTTGCTATAATTTATTACTATTAGCCCTTAATGACTAATTCTATGCTTATTCACTTGATTAGATTTTTTTTATTAGAGATTGACCTCAAGTTTTCAAGCTTCCTGCAAACATCTACATCCATCTACTCTCCATCTGCTGATTTTTAGGATCATATTTTTTTCTCTTCCCCTCTTCCCTTTTCCTGTTCTTTTCTGCCCCATTTTTCTCTCTCTTTCCCGGGTTCACAAGGACTTTGAACCTTCTTACGGAGTATTCTTTTTTTCTTCCTCAACCCCATCTTATTTGTACCTGTGCACAAATGTTGCAGGGGTGCTATTTGTGTCCAGAATCTGCCACTATTGAAAACATTTTTTATTTTTAGGTCTATGACGGTCTGACGACAGATGCTAATCTCCTAGCCAAGCTTTGTGGAAATGAGATACCGCCACTGATCCGATCCAGTGGAGATAGTATGTTCATAAAACTGCGAACAGATGAAAAGCAGGAGGGTGGTGGTTTCCTGGCTGAATATAGACAGAGTAAGTACCAGTAGTTTGGTGCTAGAGTGGGTGATGAAAAAGCACCTCCTTGAGCTAGAATGAAATAGAAATGAGCCATTCAAGGCAATGCCCAGAGTCTGCTTATCCTCTCAGTTATGGGGTGATATGAGATTGCCCTCATTTGAGAATAAAATACTCATTCAACAAGTTAAATCTCATAAAATTAAGGAACATTCTGTGCCAAGGTTTTATATATGGGAGGTATAATAGGATTGTACCTACTGGAAGGGATCCTTGAGGGCATCTAGTCCAACCCCCTCATTTTACAAAGAAAGAAACTGGGTCCCATAGAGGTTCTGTTTCCCTCAGGATCAAACATGACAGAGGCAAGGATTTGAACCCAGGTTGTTTGTTTACAAATATTCTGGGGTTTTCTCCAATATCTTACTGAAGAGGACCATTTTAATATTATTTTGAATATTTTCTTTTTTCCCCTTATTGTTTCAGTGCTAAAATCCTCTGATTTTATGTTTTATTAAAGATTCAAAGGTTCACAGATATCCATAAAACCTTAGTGCTGTTTAAACTAACAAATTTTAAAATTGTACAAAAACTTTTGGGACAACCTATACTTTCTAGAAATCTGTATTTTCTCTTGTGTGTGTTATTTAAAATAAGTACATTTTATCTAGAGACCTATTTTTTGAAACTATCGTATAAAGATTTTATCTGTACTTCCCAGAGTTACTATAATTATAATAATCATATCCTTCATTGCCAGAAGCAACACTAAAGGTTGAGTTTTTTGAGTGCATTTTAACTTCTCTGGAGTCAGATTTGCTGAAGAAGCCCCCAATTAAAAAATAATTCATTCAGGGGATTACATGCATTTTTATGACTGTGTCTGGAAAACTGGATTGAAGGTTTAAAGAAAAAATCATTTAGGCCTTCAAATAAATCTAACTCAAAACTCCGTGAAAAACTTGAAAGACAATCTCTCTTTTACTGGTCTTCATGGTTGCTACTGACTCTGAAAGAAATAATCACACTGATTCTGGGAACTCTGGAAAATGCAGATAAGACAAGCCATGGAAATTCAAGTTCATTAACACCCAGGAAAATTGTGTCTTCTTTTCATTTTGACTGAATCACTTAGTCCTTCTATAGAAATCACATTTTCTTTTAATATTTCCTCTAGACCTCTAAAGGCTACCGATTTGATGATGCTATTCATATTGAAAAAGGCTAAAAAAAGAAAAATGAATCACAAAGATCTACTTTTGAATTATTATATCTTAATTTATAGAAATATAAATTAAATGTAAATTCCTGGCTACTTTAAAAGCCTTTACTTTTTGTGCTCTATACTAATTATACAAGATAGAGAAGAATATTCTGAAATGAAATTACTTTTATGCCAACCCCAGATTTTTCCAGTATAAAGAAAATCTTGAGCACCGATTATTTGTGCCTTGTACTCCCACTAAATAGCACTTAGGGGTATGCCATGACCTAGTATCATAGACAAATGCTGTATTATGGCATTTTTCCTCTATTACTTCAAGAAAAAAAAACCTTCTTGGATGGGTGCCCTGACAGACCTGTGTCATTCTAAATTCCAGGTGATTATAGTTTACATTATAAGAGGATTTTATATACTCTGACATTAATAAAGTGTAATGGACCAATAATATGGACAGCTCACTTAGCAGCTAGAAATAATCTTATCAAAAATGACATTTTAAGTCACTGTTACAATGATATCTGAAATTTAAGTTCTTCAGAAGGAAAATCTTTTTGGAGTTTTAAAAGTTTTATTGATGTTTATTCTTGATAATATGTGAATTTGCAGACATTAAATTCCTATAGCAGGGGCAGCTAGGTGGCACAGTGGATAGAGCACCAGCCCTGAAGTCAGGAGGACCTGAGTTCAAATCTGGTCTCAGACACGTAACAGCTGTGTGACCCTGGGCAAGTCACTTCACCCCAATTGCCTCAGCAAAAAAAAAAAAAAAAAAAAATTCCTATAGCAGTAGGGACTAGGTTGATTCTGAGGTACTTTTGAATTCTGAGTTTTAACTACATCCTGATAAAATTTAATTCTACAAGTAAACAAATATTTTTTCCCATTTTTATATTATCCTGTGAACAACTATTAACTTCAAGGTGAACTGCCCCACTCATTTTGTGGGTATCTCTCTGGAGTTACTCAGCATGCTGGTCAGTTCAAAATCTATATTCTCTCTGGCATTTGATTTGAGTCTAATCCTATACATGCACCAAATCATTATCCATCTAAAGATTGAGCAGGGAAGAACAGAGATAACCATTCATTTTTATGTAAGGGATAGTTTCTGGATAGCAAATTCGGGGCTTGTCAGCAAGAAAAATTAATAGAATTTGCTATCTGAATTTGAGAATGTTTCAAGAAAAAGGGTTTTGCAATATGAAAAGAAGGCAAGTTCAAGTTCAGTCAATAAGGACACATTTTGTCCCTTGCATTTTTCATATTTACCCATCAGCCAGCTGAGCATACATAAATCACATACTTAATACTAATGAACCGAAAATGCTTCTTTCACATAAAAAAATAAAATCCCAAATTGCAGATTCTTTTGCTGCAGAACCTTGGCCAAAATAGGTTTTAATAGGAACGGTTAAGGGTCTGCTCAGGAATCATGATTTTAGAAAAGCTACAATCATTTCTGATAATTGACTTCCATGTCCCTAATTGCCCAGGGCATCCAAATCCATTGATAGAGCCCCAGGCACTAATATTAGAAAAACAAGGTTCTAGTGACTGCATACATTTTCAACTATGAAAACATTTCACCACTCTATTTAATTCTGATAATAAAGAGATGGGGAAAGACCCTTTGGACAAATAATATAATATATATGGCTTGACCAAATATGAGTAACTTAGCAGAACCTGAAATATGTCCTATGTCACTCTCATAGCCGTGGTTTTGCTGAAGGCTTGATTTAAAAACAAATCAAATTCTGGATCGGAATATGTTGTTTGCTGTTTTTTAATTTTCTTTTGCGCATTTTCTTTCCTCTCATTCTTTGGCATTCGGCTTGATGGCTAGAAAGATGAATCATTCCCTTACTGTGAATTTTACCCTGACTTTACAGTGTTTGACAAAGTCACGTCATGACCTTCAATTTTTAGCACTACATAGCATCTTGTACTTTCACAGTGTTTGGATTGGAAATCAGCATTTCTGTTTCATTATAACAGTAGTACTTCATTTAGTATATGTGAACTTTAAAAAAAATGATAGCTATTTCATCATAATTTGTATCCTTTGTAATCCTAAATATTTTGTTTTATGCCTTTGAAAATCAGAGAAGTCCTCCTAACCTTTATCAGACTTCCCAAGGGGTCCAATCCCCCAAAATGTTAGCACTGGAAGCCGCTGAAATTCAGAATAATGAATTCACTTCTCCAAGTCAACAAGTCATGGTGATTCAATAAGAAAGTTAAGCTCTTCAAACCACCTCCCAATACAATTACACTGTTTCAATGTGCTTCTTTAATTCTGCAAGGGACTTTAAAAAAATTTGAAGCTCATTTAAAGGCAACTTTTTATGTTTTATTCTGTCAAGGATTCCTTTCTGTTATAAAAATGCCATGCAAAGTATTTATTAAAAGGCTATAAAATACAGATGTTTCCTTGGAAGAAGAGGCCCCATATACATATCTTGATGTAATTAGATGAAGTATGAATATGTGAATATATGTGACTAAGAAACACATGGTGCTAGCTACTCATCATTATTTTTTCCAGCTTGCCAGGATGTGGTGATTGCCAATCTTACTTATGGCATCCTAGAAAGTATAAATTATCCAAATCCCTATTTCAAAAATCAACATTGCAACTGGACCATCGAAGTAACAGCTGGCAACACAATAAACTATACATTTTTAGCATTTGAATTGGAAAATGATGAAGATTGTGCTGTGGATTATTTGGAGGTAAGTAACCCTAGATAAGCACACTAATTCGAAAAGAATAAAAATCAGAGGTGGTACAAGAGATAGAATATGCTGGGCCTGGAGTGAGAAGGACCTTGGCCTAAATCTGATCCTAGATACTTATTTACTAGTGATATAATTTTGGGCAAGTCACTCAACCTCTGTCTGCCTAAGTTTCCTCAACTGTAAAAGGGAGATAATAATAGCACCTACCACACAAGTTATTTGAATCTCTCTCAAAAAAATTACTTTTTTAGCATTTGAATTGGAAAATGATGATTTGTAAAGCTTAGCATAGTATCTGACACATAGTAAGCATTTAATAAATACATGTTCCCTTTCTTGTTTTCAAAGAGTGGACTATATGGAGATAACAACTATTAGGTTTTTAGAACCTTGTAAAGTAAGTATCTACCAATTAAAAAATAATCCATCAAGCAAAATTAAATGCCTAATTTTGCTTGATGGATTATTTTTTAATTGGTAGAATTGAAGTATTTTCCCCTTTGAAAGCAGAATCACATGCTTTTAGAATGGAAGAGATAACTATCAAATCCAACACAGATTCCCAATAAAAATCCTCACTATAATATACCCAATGAAGGATCCAACAGCCCTTACTTGAAGATTTCCAGGAAAGGAGAATCCACTTTCTCCCAAGGAAATCTGTTCCACATTTGGAGAGCATGATCATTAGGAAATCAAACTTTGCCTCTTTGCAGCCTTTCCTCATTGTTCCTGTTTTTGTCTTCTGGGATCAAAATAAACCTTTATTATTCCTTCTTCTGCTTTCACAATCTTTCAAGTACTTGAGTTTGTTGACTTATCACAATCAATTAAGTCCTTTCTTCTCCAGTTCCTTCATATGTTCCTTATATGGCATGGATTCCAACTAGGGATTTGTACATTTGAAAATATGTGTAATACAGTATCAAATAAATATGTAAATACATATATAGTATTTAAATATAGGGTACTATGGGAGGGTGGGCACTAGCCTTTGGGAGGATCAAGAAAGGCTTTAAGCAAAAGATAATGCTTGAACTGCATCTTAGAGAAAGAGAGGGACTTTGAGATGGAAAAGAAGGGAAAAATATATTAAGATAGATTCTCTACATTTTGTCTGCTAACATCTGGAGTATAATGTTCTCTTCTGGGCATTATTGTTATGGTTTTTTAAGAATTTTTACTTTTTCATTTTTTTAATAGTAACATTTAAAAAATTGCATTTATTCATATTTATTTTTTTCCAATTACATATAAAGAGACTTTTCAGTACCATCTTTGTAAGATTTTGAGTTTCAAATTTTTCTCCCTCTCTCCCATCCTCTTTCCTCCCCAAGATGGTAAGCAATCCAATATAGTCTATACATGTATAATCATGTTAAACATATTTTCATATTTGTCATGTTGTAAAGGAAGAATAAGATCAAAAGGGAAAAACACAAGAAAGAAAAAAGAAAAAAGAAATTAGAAAAAGTAAAAATGTGTGCTTTGATCTGCATTCAGACTCCATTGTTCTTTCTCTGGATGTGGATGGTATTTTCCATCACAAATTTTTAGGATTGTCTTGGATCACTGTATAACTGAGAAGATCTAATTCTGTCATAGTTGATTGTCATACAATGTTGATGTTACTGTGCATAATGTTCTTCTGGTTCTTCTCACTTCACTCAACATGAGTTCATGTAAGTCTTTCCAGGTTTTTTTCTGAAATCTACATACTTATTATTTCTTATAGGACAATTGTATTCCATTATATTCACATACCACAACTTGTTCAACTATTCCCTAATTAATAGGCATCCCCTCAAAGTCCAAGTCTTCGCCACTACAAAAAAGAACTGCTATAAATAGCACCTAGTACTATTGCTAGATCAGAATGTATACACATTTTTACAGCCCTTTGGGTATAGTTCCAAATTGCTCTTCCAAATGGTTGGAACACTTCACAACTCCACCAACAATGCATTAGTGTCCCAGTCTTTCCACATCCTCTTCAACATTTATTATTTTCTCTTTCTGTTATATTAATCAATCTGGGAGACATGGAATGCTACCCTAGAGTTGTCTTAATTTGCATTTCTCTAATAATAATGATTTAGAGCATTTTATATGACTATAAGTAACTTTAAAATCTTGATCTAAAAACTGTCAATGTTTCTAATAAAGCTTCATTTTAAAAATACATAAAGAACTGAGTGAAATTTATAAGAATACAAGTCATTTCCCAATTGATAAATGGTCAAAGAAAATGAACAATTTTCAGATGAAGGGATTAAATCCATTTCTAGGAATTTGAAAGAATGTTAGAAATCACTATTGAGTAGAGAAATGCAAAGTAAGACAACTATGAAGTACCTCTCAGATTGGCTAAGATGATAGGAAAAGATAATGATAAATGCTGGAGAAGATATGGGAAAACTGGGACACATGCATTGTTCGTGGATTTATGAAGATATCCAACTATTTGGGAGAGCAATTTGGAATTATCCCAAAGGCCATGAGACTTTGCATATCCTTTGATCCAGTAGTGTCACTATTGGGTATTATCCTAAAGAGACATAAAAGAGTGAAAAGGATTCAAGTGCCAAAATGTTTGTAGCAGTCCTTTTTGTAGAGGCAAGGAAATGGAAATTGAATTAATGTCCATCAGTTGGGAGATGGCTGAATAAGCTATGATATATGAATCTAATGGAATATTATTGTTCTATAAGAAATTGTGAATAGGATGATTTCAAAAAGTCTGGAAGGGCTTACATGAATTGATGTTAAGTGAAGTGAGCAGAACCAAGAGAACATTGTACACAGTAACAACACAATTACAGGATAATGGACTTGGGTCTTCTAAGCAATGTTATGATTTAAGGCAATTCCAATAGACTTGAGATGGAAAATGCCATCTACATAAGAAACAGAATATGGTTCTAAGCATAGTATTTTCACTTTTTTCTTGTGATTTTTCCCTTTTCATTTGATTTTTTTTGTATAATATAACAAATATGGAAATATATTTAAAAGAATCGAACATATTTAACCTATATCAGATTGCTTTCTCTTTTGGAAAAGAAGAAAGTAAATGAAGGAAGGAGAAAAAATTGGAACACAAAGTCTTTAAAAAATGAATGTTGAAAACTCTCTTTACAAGTATTTGGAAAAACAAAAAAAAATAAAGGAGGTCTTTATCAGAAAAATTGGCTGTAAAATTTGTTTTCTAGATTTCTATTTTTCTTCTAATCTTGGTTAAATTGGTTTTATTTGTGTAAAATCTTTTTAATTCAATGTAATCAAAATTATCCTTTTGCATTTTATAATGTCCTCTATGTCTTGTTTGATCATAAATTCCTTCCTTCTCCAAAGATCTGACAGGTAAACTATTTCTTGCTCTTCTAATTTACTCATAGCATCACCCTTTATGTCAAAATCTTGTACCCATTTTGATCTTATCTTGGATTATGGTGTAAGGTGTTGGTCTATACATAGTTTCTGCCAAAGTGCTTGCCAGTTTTCCCAGAAGTTTTTGTCAAATAGTGAATTCTTATCCCAGAAGCCGAGGTCTTTAGGTTTACCAAATGGTAGGTTGTTACAATCATTGACCATTGTGACTTGTGTATCTAAACAATTCCACTGATTCATCATTGTACTGTTTAACTAGTTTCAGATAGCTTTGATGATTATCGCTTTGTAAAAGTTTTAGACCTGGTATTGCAAAGATACCTTCCTTAGTATTTTTTTTCATTTGTTCTTTTGATATTCTTGACCTTTTATTCTTCCAGATGAATTTTGTTATTAGTTTTTTTAGCCCTATATGATAAATTTTGGTAATTTGGTTGGTATAGCACTGAATAAGGAAGTAAATTTAGGTAGAATTGTCATTTTTATTATATTTGTTCATCCTACCCATGAGCAACTGATATTTTTCCAATTGCTTAGATCTGATTTTATTTATGTGAAAAGTTTTTTGTTATTGTGTTTATATAGATCCTGGGTTTGTCTTGGCAAGCAGACCCCCCCCCCCAAGTATTTTATATTTCAAATGGAATTTCTCTTTCTATCTTTTGCTGCTAGGTTTTATTAGTAATATATAGAAATGCTGATGATTTATATGGGTTTATTTTCTATCCTCCAACTTCACTAAAGTTGTTAATTATTTCAAGAAGCTTTTTACTTGATTTTCTAGGTTTCTCTAAAATATTCTAATTCCTTCAATTTTAATTTTGAATTTTTATTAAAGCTTTTTATTTACAATACATATGCATGGGTAATTTTTCAACACTGACCCTTGCAAAACCTTCTGTTCCAAATTTTCTCCTCCTTCCCTTTACTCCCTCCCTTAAATGGCAGGTAGTGCAATACATTTTAAATATGTTAAAATATATGTTAAATCCAATATATGTATACATATTTATACAGTTATCTTACTGCACAAAAAATTCAAATCAAGAAGGAAGAGAAAAAAAAAACGAGAAAGAAAACAAAATGCAAGCAAACAACAACAGAAAGAGTGAAAATGCTATATTGTGGTCCACACTCAGTTCCCACAGGCTTCTCTCTGGGTGTAGATGGCTCTCTTCATCACTTAACAATTGGAACTGATACCCCAATTGGAACTGTTTTGAATCATCTCATTATTGAAGAGAGCCATGTCTATCAGAATTGATCATTGTATAGTCTTGTTGATGCTGTGTATAATCTCCTGGTTCTGCTCATTTCACTTAGCATCAGTTCATTGAAGTCTCTCCCGGCTTCTCTGAAATCATCCTGCTGGTCGTTTCTTACATATTCCATAACATTCATACACCATAATTTATTCAGTCATTCTCCAATTGATGGGCATCCACTCAATTTCCAGTTTCTTGCTCCTACAAAAAGGGCTGCCACAAACATTTTTGCATGTATGGGTCTCTTTCCCTCCTTTAAGATCTTTTTGGGATATAAGCCCAGTAGAAACACTGCTGGGTCAAAGGGTATGCAGTTTGATAACTTTTTGAACATAGTTCCAAATTGCTCTCCAGAATGGTTGGATCCATTCACAGTTCCACCAACAACGTATCACTGTCCCAGTTTTCCCATATCCCCTCCAACATTCATCATTATTTTTTCCTGTCATCTAAACCAATCTGACAGGTGTTTTGCTTACATTTTATTTAATTTTTTTGTATCAATTTTCACTAGAGAAATTGGTCTATAATTTTCTTTTGGCTCTTTCTCATTTATGTATCAGCACCATATTTGTGTCATAAAAGGAATTTGGCAGAACTCCTTCTTTGTCTATTTTCTGAAATATATATATGCATATACACATACATATATATATATCATATACAGTATTGGAAATAATTTTTAAATATTTGGTAGAATTTACTTTTAAATTCATCTGGCCTTGGAGATTTTTCTTAGGGAGTTCAAAGATCACTTGTTCAGTTTATTTTGTCTAACAGGAGTTATTAAATATTAACTCTGATATTTTTGTAAATATTCATCTATTTTGCTGACATTGTCAGTTATTGGCATATTATTGGGCAAAATATCTCAGAACTATTACTTTAATTTCCTCTTTATTGATAGTAAATTTACCCTTTTCATTTTTGATACTGGTAATTTGGTCATCTTTCTTTTTTTAAAAATCAAATTAACCAAAGGTTTATCTATTTTATTGTTTTCCCTCCATAATATCAATTTATTAGTTCAATTTTTTTTAACTTTCAATTTTTATTAACCTCTCCTTTGATTTTCAGGATATCTAATTTGGTATTTAGTTGGGGATTTTTAATTTGTTTTTTTTTTCTAGCTTTTTAAGTTGTATGCCCAATTTATTGATCTGTTCTTTCTCTATTTTGATGTAAGCTTTAGAGATTAAAAAAATTTCCCCTAGGTACTTCTTTGACTGTATATGATAAATTTTCATATGTTTTTTCATTATTATCATTCTCTTTGATGAATGCAAAAATTCAAACAATGGCTACCCTCACTTCTTTCCTTCTACTGTAATAAGTCTTTCACACCTCTTCATGTAAAATAATTAATCTGATTCTATCTCTCCCTTTATTCTTCTCCCCATCCAATTCTTTTTTTATCTTTATTTTTTTATATCATCCCATCAAAGTCAACTTGTACCCATGTGCTCTGTTGCGCATGCTCTTTCTAATTGTCCTAATAGTGACACTTTTCTTAAGAATTACATGTATCATCTTCTCATGTAGGGATGTAAACAGTTTGCCCTTATTGAATGAATTAAAATTCATTAAAATTTTTTTGAGTTCCAAATTCTTCAAATTTTTCTAGCTCTCTCCTCACCCATTAAGAAGGAAGCAATAATATATCAATTATACCTGTGAAATAATACAAAATATGATGTAAAGATATTTAAAAATTAACTTCAATTCATATTTAAAGTTCCATAGTTCTCTTTCTGGAGGTGGATAGCATTTTTTTATTATGAGTCCTTCAGAACTGTCTTGGATTATTGTATTGAATCAATAGTTAAATCTTTCACAGTTGATCATTTTAACATTGCTGTTAGTAAGCTTAATGATCTCTTGGTTTTACTCATGTCATTCTGCATTGATTTACATAAGTAATCTCATGTTTCTCTAAAAACATCCTGCTCATTATTTCTTATAGCACAGTTGTATTTCATTAGAATCATATACCACAACTTGTTTAGCTATTTCCCTAATTGATAGGCATTGCCTCAGTTTCTAATTCTTTGCCATCATAAAAAAGCTGCTTTAAATATTTTTGTACTATAGGTCCTTTTCTTTTTTTTAATCTCTTTGAAATGTAGTCATAGTAGTGGTTTTGCTATGTCAAAAGGTATGCACAATTTTATAACTCTTTGGGCATGATTTCAAGTTGTTCCCCAGAATAGATGGACCACAACTTCACCAGCATGCATTAGTATCCTTATTTTTACCATATACCCTCCAGAATTTGTCATTCTCTTTTTCTATCATGTTAGCCAATTTTTTAGGTGTGACTTGGTAACCTTAGAGTTGTTTTTAATTTGAATTCTTCTAATTAATAATGGCTTAGAACATTTTAACAAGATAGCTTTGATTTCTTCTCTTGAAAACTGTCTGTTCATATCATTTGACCATTTATCAATTGGGTATTGACTCTTTATAAAAATATATTTGACATTTAAATATATTTGAGAAATGGGGTCTTTATCAGAGAAATTTCCTATAACATCTCCCCCCTCATTTACTTTTTTCTTCGAATTTTGTTTAGATTGATTTTATTTGTGCAGAATTCTTTTTAATTTTATGTTATCAAAGTTATCCATTTTACTTCCTTTGATCCTCTCTCTCTTTTTTAATCATAACCTCTTTCCATATCTACAAATCTGATAGTAAAATTTTCCATGCTCCTCTAATTGCTTATGATATCACAAATCTTCTTCTCAAGAAGCTTTTACTAAATGGGGGAAAGACATGCAAACCATCAATAAATGCAACACAAGATAAAATGAAGGAAATGGAAAGAACTTCAGACAAAGTGTTTTAGAGAGAGAAACAGGCAAATAGAGAGAGACAGAAATAGACAGACAAAGAAGTAGACTTTACCTGGAGCAGAAGTAGTATAATTGGAAAGTTGTTTTTGGGAGGCATATTTGTGGCTCAGCCAAAATCGGAAGTTATCTCATGAAGCAGTCAATTTTTCACTACCGACACATTCAAGCCAAGGCTGATGTCATTTATTCATGAAATTTAAAAAAAGCCAAACACTTCCTATGTATAAGATGTTATACTAGATATGGGAAAGAAACAAAGATAAGTAATACAAAAGGAGACCTTAATTTAGTAAAGGTGATAGGCAAATAAAGTGCCAGACAGGAACTATGAAAGCCTATAATTGAGTTGGCAGACTTGTCAATACAGAAGATACCAGCTAAATCACTAGTAGGGAGTAGCACTAGGTATCATCGAAAACTTAATTGTCCTCATGTCCAATATAGCATTCTTTTATGGAAGTTGTGGACTAGCCATACCACCTTCATCCACTGGATCAACTTCACACAATGCTAGTTTTCTCCCAGGGGGAGGATAAAATTAAGGGCAATCATAATGGTTTTGAAGACTCTTTGGCCCAGCAAAAAGACCATTAGTCACAAAAGCTTGAATTTTCTCCACCTTTAATTACCAATGCAGCCCTTTCACTTCCCAATCCTTCTTGATTCCTTTTAATGCTTGCCCTCATTTCCCTAGGCAAAATGATAGCAGTCACATTCAGAGTCCCTGCCACTGACTAAGGGATAATGTGGTTCCCAGCATGGAAGGATTTTATTCTGAGGATTTGAAGGGTTGAAGCTTTCAACACTTCATTTCATCTCCTTTCAAGGAAGTGGGAGAGATCTTCCACTGCAGCAACATTCCAAAGAAATGGAATCATATCCTTTCTTTTCAGCAGAGAGGAAGGAATCCTTCAGCTTCTAATCTTGCTATTAGTCCACAAGCTAGTTTGATTCCCAGATGAGGCTAAGTGGGAAAAGGCCAAGAGCTTCCATCTTTTACTTCCCTTTTATATTTGCTTTCCATCTTTCTCAATGAAGTATAAGCTGGTAAGTCACAGGCAGCATGGATCCATAAATCTTAATCCCTCTGGTTGCCATATTCAGTAGTCAATAACAGGACCAATTTGTTGTTTTTTAGTCATTTTTCAAATGTGTTCAATTCTTTGTGAGCCTATTTGAGGTTTTCTTGGCAAAGATATTGGAGTGGTTTGATATTTCCTTCTCAACTTATTTTAGAGATGAGGAAACTGAGGCAAATAGAGTTAAGTCACTTGTCTGAGGTCAGATTGGAACTCATGAAGATGAATCTGACTCCAATTTCCACCCTCTATTAACTATGGCACCTTCTGGCTTCCCAGCAGTAACCCTGATTAAAAAGGAGACTCCTTTATTATGCCTTTTGTTAAAGCCATCAAGATCATTGTGTGATAACAAGGGTACTTTTATGTGATGGTGAGGCAATGGGGCCATTGGAGGAGCACTGTCCTTGGATGTTCAAATTATCACAATGGCTGCCTTCTTGTGTTTGTATTCATCCACCCACAGTGAACGTGTGGCAGTATTCAATATTCTGAACATGCATTTACAAAATTACTTCCATGTTCCTCCTTTATGTGACTATCCATCATGGGGATAATTCTAAGACAATGCTGATTCAGATGTACAATCTGCATGGCCATTTCATTCTGTGAGCCATATTCTCTTCTGTGCCTTCATCAATCTTTACCAGTAAATTAGTTTCTTAGGAAGTTACATGAATAAAAGTACAAGCTATTGTTTTCCTCTTATAGATTGCTAGATGTAGGAAAGGGACTACATTGTGGAAGAAAATATTTATTAATTAATATTTTCCATAGAGAGATGACCTTTCTTAAGTACCTCGCTTATCCCTTAGGAAGTGAGTTAGTCACTTAATGGCTCAGGTACAAATGTCTGAACATTTATTTTTAGGATGCTTTTATTACCCAGTATCTTAAAAATAATTTATTAATGGAGAATTACCTTGATAAGAATTAACAAGATAGCAATTACCTTGAGATTATTTCTCCATTAACACCAAAAGCTAGAGGACCTAAACATATTTTTAATTCATGCTGGTACAAATTAACTGTATTTTGTATAATAACATTTTAATGGACTAATTTTCTTCATATATTTCTATGATACCAAAAAAAGATTGTAATAAAAGACAGCATAAATATTGTAAGAGGTCAGCTGATCATCTCCCCTCCTGAAATATGATAAAATTCTGAGGCCGAAGCGGAAAATTGCCAAGTAACATCTGCACGTCAGGAACTGATAATTTCCTTTGGGTGTGTACTTAGCTCTCTCTCCACAGATCCCAAAGGCTGAAGCTTTTCTTTATAAGTGAACATGAGCCTGCCTTTATGCTTCTAAATATGAATTATCTGGAGAAAGCAGAAATGAAAATGTATGAATAGGAATGAAACTCAGTAACTATAGCAAGACATTAGAATGAGTATTAGCCTTGTGGTCTGTGTTTGAAACCAAGCTAGCTTCAGAGGGGCACTGAGTGACTATGGATGCTGCCTTAAATTGGTTGGTTTTCTTGCTGACATGTGAGGTCCAGAGTCAGTGACTAATTGTTTATTTTTAGTTTGGGATTGCATGTTTTCTGCTTTTTTGGCCCCACCCTGCCAGCACACAGTAATGTGACTTTTCCCCTGCCTTTGGGAAAACTGGCGTCTCTGTACAAGATCTGTTGCTCAGTGTGAGGGGCTGCGTGGCTAATGGAGGATGATGTCAGTGAAAGCAAAGCGAATTCATAAAGTTGTCCTTGGGGATCTATTTGAGCTCTTTGATGGGCCCTCCAGCCCACATGGGTGCTGTTGGCAGGATAGATTTTACAATGACAAAAGTTGTCCTTGTGCTTAAAAACAAACATAAAGCTCTAAAAACTTAGAGGAGTTGAAGGGGATTTTTATAGAAACATTCCAAATGGAATCCCAAATGGTTGTCACAGTCTGGTAGCCCTAACACCTGTGTAAATAGATTTGGAGGTGGGCTAGGGGTACTGGGAGGCATCTACTAGAGTATAAAACACACCCAAAGTCAGAAGACCTAGTTCCTTATCCCAATTCTGCTACTAACTAGATATGTGATCTCAAATAAGTCATTACCCCTTTAGTGGATCTCATTTTCCTTAAAATCAAAATTTTGGATATGCTGAATGAATGAAATGAATGAAGGCATTTATTAAGCACTTACTGTGTGCAAAGCATCATGCTAATTTACAAATAGAAAAGTAAGATGGGCTCTGTGCTCAGGGAGCTCCCGTTGTAATGGTGAATTACATGACCTCTAAGGCCCCATCCATCTTTAAAGGAGTCCTGTTTTAAACTGGTTTTAACTTACAGTAAATCTGTCTTCCTCTCTAACCTCTCCATGTTGTGTCTTTCCTTTCACTCCATTTTGGGAATTAGGTAGCTAAGTTGCAGGGACTCAGAGGGGTCTGGAAGAGAAGTAAAAAGAGCAAGAGGAACAAGAGGCAGTGGTGAAGGCATCAATAACATGGAATATAGTTAGCTTAAACATGTAAAGTCCTACCATCCTTCTCCTTGTACCTCACTGAAGGAAAGCATACAGTTCCTTTTCCTAGAAGTCTCTATTTTTAAAAATGCTCCCACAAACTCTCCCTGTTCCTGGCCTTGATATGGAAGATTATTAGATTTCATGAATACAAAAAATGTTGGGCGGGGGAGAGGAATCCCTCCAATATACTTTGGGGAATTGGCCCTGGACCATACAAGTGACCCTCCTCTCCATAAATGACCAATTTGTCACAGCAGCACATTTCAAATGATGTGGTCCTATTCTTCCTGTTTATTTGGGAGATTCTTTGGCTGTCTGACTTGCTAAGATTGATTTCTGTGAAGTTTTGGAGAGGAATGGTTTCAACTAGAGTTGCTTTGCCCCACCAGACAATCCCTCATTTTTGCCTTCTCCCCACCCCTGGTCTATCTCCTACACTAATCAATACCCAAGAATAATTTTTATGTATTGCTTCAGGAAACTGTTTTCATTTTAGCCTGTTACTGGGACTGTAATGCTTGTGATTTGTTCTCATTGATGACTGTCTCCATTCCCATGGGGAAGACGTTCTTTTATTACTGAAATTGACTTCTTAGCTCCACTATAAACTCATTGATTCAATTTCTGAGAAGCAAAACTCCTCAGATGGATTTTCTGCTTCAAACAGTCATTTTGTTCCATAGACAGAAGAGGAGGTTTTCTACTATGCCTTGATTTTTCCCTAGGGGGATGTAAGATTTATTTAGTTATCCATTATCTGCCAATGGCAGTAGTTTTCTTTGGAATCACTGTGCAACAGGAAAGAAACCAAAATGGGAAAATTTTCCATTTACTAGTTGGAGAGACCTGGCTTCTGTTTTATTTGTATTGATCTAAATATAGGCTGTACTTTTAGTCCAAATTTGGCTTATATAAAATCTGAATATGGCCTATGCTCAATCAAATCAACCAGCAAGCATTTAAATGACTACTGTGTGTCAGGCACAGTTCAAAATGCTAGAGATACAGAGAAAGGCAAAAAGTAACTCTCAACGGATTTACATCCAAATGGGGAGAGAATGTGTCAGTCAATAGATACATACAAAATATGTATTTGATGGAAGGTAACCTTATAGGTGGAGACTCCAGCAACTTGGATGGGGGAAGAAAGAGAGCAGGAAAAACTTCCAGAAAAATGTGATGTTTGAGCTGAGTCCTATGTATTATAACAGTTTAGAACTTGCTCATTTCCTCTGCAATAGCAGCATCTTCACCATCAGCATACATAAACTTGAAAAACTGATAGAGCTGATGAAGACCCTAAGAGTAATCTGGTCCAATTTCCTCATTTAACTGATGAAAAAAAAACTAGAGACTTAAAGAAGTTTTTTTTTAAAGACTTTCTTCCAGTAAAACTAGGACCCCAAAGTCAGGTTTTCTGATTGCTTCGTCCAGCACTCTTCCCATGACACTAAACTTCTCCTTAAAATTTAAATTTGTTTCTTCTTCACCTGCAAAAGACCTGTTGCAGCTCCAGAGTGCACAATTTCTCTCTTTCGAAGGAATAATGAAGTAGAGTTTTCAAGTGAATCCAAGTGCCATATATCAACACCTTAATCTTCAGAAAGATGTATGGAGAGAAAATAGAGAAATTCACACCAGTTTTCATTGTTAAGTAGAGAAATGTGAGTGACAGTAGCATAGAACAGGAGGATACCAGTGAACTGAAATGGATGGGCTAGTTTCATAAAAATCTAATTTCTTCTTGTCACAAATGGGATCCATCAGAAAGATGGGAGATATTTCTTTCTTACAGTGAATCTTTAGATATTGATCATTTTTTTTCCTTTGACAAATATAAATATTAAATACATCAACGAGAACAAGAAAAAACTGGCTGCTTAAAATAAGCAGGTGGCACAGTGGATAGTCATCTTCTTGAATTCAAATCCAGCCTTAGACACCTGCTTACTGACTGTGTGATTTATTTAACCTATTGGTCTCAGTTTCTTCAAATGTAAAATGGGCTGGAGAAGGAAATGTCAAATCATTCCAGTGTCTTTGCCAAGAAAACCCCAAAAGAAATCACAAAGATGACTAAAACATTGAATGACAATTAAAAACAAAGTAAAATCTCCAAAAAGAGAGGAAAGAGATTGCAAATCATTGTACATATAAATAGGGTCTTGTATTTAGAGTTGGAAGGGACTTTAGTCCAACTGCTTCTCTTTACAGATGAGAAAACTGCTCACTGAGGTGAAATGGCTAGTTTAAAGTCATCTAGGTGGTACGTGACAGAGTCATGACTCAAAATCACTATCTCCTACTCTAAATCAAAATTTTTTTTCTGTCATGCTACTTCCTATCTGTTACCTGTTAATCCAACTGGAAAGATGGAAACCCAGTTTTTGCATTTAATGTAGTTAGGGTGTTGTAGGCCAGAAGCATTGGGAGTCTAGTCTGAGAGAAATGAGATTTGCAAGTTAGGTCCAGATTAGTGTGAATAATGAATCCCCTGAAGTGGTTACAGGCATTCAAATCCCCACTGTCTGAAGTTATAATTATGCAAAATATAATCATATGTCCCAGCTCAGTGGAAATAGGCAGTGCAGATTCAAATCATAGGACCACTTTGGGGAATTCAGTAACTGCATTAATGGACCAGAGTGCCCATCTCTGTGGACTTGCAGAACTCTCTGAAGTGCTGGATCAGAGGAAGTTCTCTTCAGCTTCAAGATTGTGTTGTATTTGGTTTTTTTCCTTTTTGTTTTAGCAATGTGTATATGGCTTGAGTGTTCTCTCTACACATACATATAAGATCAAAATATGGTTAAGGGTGGCAGAATTTGGGAAACCCATCTATGTGCTGTTGGTCAAGGCTCAAGCTGAAGTTTCATCCTCCTAGAAATTGTAGCAAGTGGATTTTTTTTCCAATACTTCACTTAAGCTAAAACATGTTGATATTTTGAAATGTTCTTTTACATATTCTTAGATTCATCTCTTTCTGTTTATTTGTCATTTAAAAATCTCTCCACTTTCCTTGTGTTCCTTTTTATTTGGTATGAAGTCTTTGCATATTTGTGGGCCAAAACTATATTTGCTTTTAGGAAAAAAAACCCAGGATTCTCCTAAGTATGTAAGTGTTTTTATCTGGTATTTTGTATACACATTTCTCCATAATTGATGAGTGAAGTACCATTTAAAAGTTCTCCTTTTAGGCATCTTGCCTACATACAACAGGTGACCTATATTCAATCCAATGAAATATACTCTTAAAACTACTTTGATAAATTTCTCATGTGTGAATTCAATCAGATGTAAAGGTTTGTCTCCTTCATGGTTTTATGCAACCAAAGGTGAAGCCTTGGAGGCAAAATCATATAATATCTCCTGTTATCTATTCAAATAGAAACAAGCAGCAGAAATGAGATTTTATAGATCTCTGATATAACTCGCTTCCTCCTCTTTGTTAAGTCACCAGTTTAAAAAAGAGTCTTCATTTCATTTTTATATAAAGTAAGAGATGATTTGAAAATTATCCAGTTTTTATAAATATAAAAAATGGGAACTACAAGAAGAATATTTACTGAGAGACAGTATAGCTATATCACTTATACAATCATTGAATCAGTAATATGAACCCATCAAAATCAGTAAATTTGTGGCTCATTCTTTCTTCCTACCAATGAAGTGAATAAGACTTTCTCTTCATTTTGACAGGGATGGTACAAATGAAGGAAACTAGGTCAAATAATCAGCTCACAAATTAGCCATCAATGGGCCATGCACTGGGGATTCAAAGAAAAAAAATGAGATCACCTATTTTCCACTTTTGGAATATATTTATACATTTTTTAAAAAGTGTTTTTAACTCATGGCAATGCAACTTTGCAAGCAAGAACCAATAGCCGTAAATATGAGTTTAAAAAATCCATTTTTGTAACTACTGCCATGTATTCATAATACTGTTTTCCAGTCTTTACTAGGAACTATATTAGATTCATGTCAGCTGAATCTGGCTCTCTCATCCATACAAATTGTGAATCCAAATGATTCCTTTGAAATACCTCTCTAAAGCTATAAAAGCTTTGTTCTTTTATCCTACCCAGCTGTCTCAGATAACATTGGTATCTCTTTGGTTTATTACATACCTATCAGTACTTTCAGCCTATCTGCACAAACCATATGTTTGCATACTTCACTTTGTGAAATTTATATATTGAAAACAGAACTTTATAAGTAGCACAAAAATCACTTCCAATCCTAACCTGAGCTTGGAAGTTACCAATGCAAGTTTCTCTGATCCAAGCAGAGGAAGTATATTAGAATGAGTCAATATGACCAACACCAAAAGATTTCCTTCCTCTTCAAGTACACTAAGAATAGTTGGGCTAATTGACATACACACACATACACACACACACACACACCACAGAGTAATTAATACCAAATATTATTTAAGAGCTTGATTATTTCCATTGTCTTCAGAAAACTCCTTTGAAAATACATTGACATTTATAACATGAAAATGTATTATCATTTGGGGCACATGGAGTCCACACATGTACCTCCATCCCATTCCCCAATTCAGGAGCCATCATAAGGATTTTTATAGATATCAACTCTGGAAATCCAAAGTAAGAAACTCACTCTCTTGTTTTTCTCACTTAGACCTAAGAAGTTCCCTTGTATTGGCTTAAGACTAACTTGAACTCTCAATAAAAATTACATTGGGAAGTAGGTAAAATGTAGGACTTGGAGTAAGAAAAAACTGAGTATGATCTTTCCTGAGACACTCCCTAGCTGTGTCACAAGTCCCCTCACAAGTCACTCACCATCCCCATGCTTCAGTTTCCTTATTTGTTAAATGGAGATAATAATAGCATCTACCTCACGAGGTTGTGTGGATCAAGTGAGTTAAGGTATATAAAGTGTTCATACACTATACCATGTAAAGGCTAGAATAATGATGAAAAAGATGATGAGGTTATCAATAGCTTGTCTGACATTTCAAGCCCTCTAAAAATGTGAAGAAAACAGTCTAGTGGTTTTAGTTGGTCTGAGCTAGCAGGCCTTCCCCCAGTCTGGATGAGTCATAGTTGGCAAATCATTTGAATGTCCTGTGGTTAACATTGGGCTCTGAAAAAAAGAATCAGCAGGGTTGCCCTAGTGTTTGCTATGGCAACCAGCATTTGTATATTTTGAAAAATGACTTTTTTCATTTCTGTGTGGTGAATTTGAGCGGGAACAGCTGGAGGAGGTAACATTTGCCCCTCGGCATGGATGCAAAAAGATCATTTCTTTTGCTCACTGAAACTAATTTTTTTTTTCAGGAGTTGTATGTCTTCTGTACTATTCATTGGAAATTGTACTGTGCAAATCAATCAATGCCCTTATTAACATCTATTTTTAAACATCTGCCTAAAGAAGCATCAGAGATAGATTTCATTTTCCCCTATTAACTACTAGTCCTCTTATCCTACAATCTTGACATGCTAGGAAAAAACTGGAATTAATGGATTGTCTTGGGGCAGCTAGGTGGCACAGTGGTTAGAGCACCAGCCCTGAAGTCAGGAGGACCTGAGTTCAAATCTGGTCTCAGACACTTCCTAGCTGTGTGACCCTGGGCAAGTCACTTAACCCCAATTGCCTCAGCAAAAAAGCCAAAAAAAAAAATGGATTGTCTTCCATCCTCTGAAGCCTTTGAGAAACACTAGAACCTACTTCATTTGATCAATTTAAGGTGAATCCAAAATAGCACAGATACGTTCTTGACTTTGGGTGTAAGACTAGCAGATTTCTTATCCTCCCAACATTTTCTGTAATGTTGCTGTAAAGGGTTATGGGAAGGTACATTGTTGCAAAAGGCTCTCATCCAATTCATCTTGGATTCAGATGAAATAGTTCAACCTTTTGTACTGAAGTTGAGAAGGAGCCTTTTTTGGGCAGTTTGAGATTTTTCTTCTTGTTCAACTTTGCCTGGGAAATAACTGCATTTATTTTTATATTTGCTATTTTTGAGTTTGTATTTTTAAGTTTACGTTATAAGATTCTTGGATATATAAATACCATACTTAATTAAAAGCTCAGTGAGACTCTCTAACCTGAACAAATGTCCTGAGGTTTAATGGTAACCCTAGAGAATACCCAAGTCTCATGTACTCTGACTCAATCCATTCTGAGACTTGCTCTCCCTCCTCCGGCTTGTAATTTAGGATCCTACAACCACAGAGTTAGAAGATGACTCAGTCTCACTCATTTTATATATCATGACACTGAGCACTAGGGACTTAGCTTGAATAAAATAATCAATCAATAAATCTATATATATTTAAATTTATAAATAAATAATAATAATTCCAAAGTCCTTGAGCGGGTCCTTAAATCACTTTTTCTGAACATCATGTAAGCATTTGTCGCATGTGAGTTCCCATAAAATAGTCTTTTAGGCAAGTGTACGTTTGGCCAGGACAATGGAGTTGCACTCTCTGCAGTAGAATTTGAATGCATGGCAGTTCAAGAAAGGACTTCGCTGTCCCATACTTATTCTTGCTAGATGATCTTCAGAATCTTCCAAAGACAATTCAAATGGAAGCGATTCAGCTTCTGACATGGCTCTGGAATACTGTCCAGATTTCACAGACATACAGTAGTGTTAAGTGACATGGGAGACACTGGCACAGGATCACCCAGCGTGGCGTGCCCCCATCAGAGAAGATGCCGTGCTCTATGAGGAAAGCAGAATCGAAGTAGCCCACAAAAATGAGAGATGCTCAAAATTAGAGAAGTCACTGCAAAAGTTCACAGGGACTATTTGTGCCTGACTTGTGGTAGAGCATCCTGAACTTGTATTGATCTGATCAGGATACCTTGTAACTTGACTCTAAGAGGATGATATCATTTTGATCCTCTTCAAGAATGAAGGATAACAACTAACCAACCAATAGTAATAATAATAACTAGAATTTATAGAATGCTTTAATATTTTACAAAGGACATCCCATTTGATCTTTAAAAATCCCTGGGAGGTAGGTACATTGTTATCCTGATTTTACAAATGAGGTAACTGAGGCAGAAAGAAAGAAAGAAAGGCTCAACTGGAGCACAGATTTGGAAAGGCAGATCGAAGCCAGATTGAGTAGGGTTTTAAATGCCAACAGAGGAGTTTATATTTTATCCTACAGGCAATGGCTGTGTGTGTGTGTGTGTGTGTGTGTGTGTGTGTGTGTGTGTAAGAGGCAGACAAATGACATTAAAAAGTCATTAAAGTCTACGCAGTATTTTACAGACATTATTTCATTAGACCTTTGTGAAAAACCCTTCCAGGAGGAAGTCAATACAATTATTTTCTTCATTTTACAGATCAAGAAACTGAGACTCAGAAGATATTAAATGCTATATCTGTAGTTCCATTATTTATAAGGTTTGGGGACAGGATTCAAATCTAGATTTTCCTGACTCCAAATCCAACAACTCTTCATAAAAAAAACTAATTAAATTGGGCAGGACCAGGATTTGGACTGAGCCTTCAGATTCTGAGTCTGTAGAACTTTCTAGTATATCTCAAAATTTCTCACGTGGCAGGAGACAGGATTGTTCACACAGGCAACTTTGCTTTTTTTCACATCTAAGAGACCCAAAGGTCTTCTTTCCTTGTCTATTCTACTTTTAGCTCTCTTCCATAAGGTCTTTTTTATTTTTTTGTAAAGTATCTATCTAGAAACTTAGAAACTTGATAGAGAATACCCACATTCAGTGAAACAGTGGGGGGAAATAAGCAGGAGGGAGATGGGCAATAAATTAAGCTCATCTTTATTCATATGTTTAGAATGTTTTGAAGGGAGAGTGATTAAAAGGGGCTCTTGGGCTGCCCACCATCCTTAAATCTTCCTCAGCTTCCCCAAAGCCTCACAAGCTTGACATTCTCTCACAAATAGTTGACGACGGCTCAGGATGAGCCGTAAGAATTTGGGGATTTATGACTTCTTCTGTTTCAGGCTTTTTGGATGTCCTTGGCTAGGACACATTTCTCCTTCTCTCGCTCCACGATCTTGATAAGGTTGTCAGATACCTGCCTGCCAGGGACGCCTTTAGATTTAGGACAATGTGGTAGCACTAGCTATATAAAGTCCAAATATGATTACAGATGAATTCTCATTAAAGTAGACGGCATTTCCTGTTCAATCATTGGGCTCTCAAGTTTTACCAGCACATGCTGGTAGCTGGGATACTTGCTGCAATATTTAAAACAGCAAAATTCTAGCCTAATTCCTCTCAACCCCCCATTCTAGCTCCAGTCATGAGATTTGATGCATCATGTGTGTGTGTATGTATATATATATGTGTGTGTGTGTGTATGTGTGTGTAAATAAGTGAGCTATGTACAAAAATCCCACTAGACTCTCTAAATTTTATGGCTCCCAGTAGTTTAATTCAAGCACAGCTGTATTTTAAGTGTTTAAAAATGGAAACTTCTGGAAAGGAGTAAATACAGAATCTCCTAGATCACAAGGGTGTCAACCTTCCAGCTCACCACATTCAGAGATAGGGATTTGGGGGTAGAGCAAACCAAGTAGTCTATGTTAGGGAGCAGAACTCACAAATATAATAAAATTCTTGTGCTAGGACTTTTTTTTCTTTATTCTATTTACCCATCAAGTTGTTAAACTATCTTTTTTTCCCCTTAAGGATCTGTTCTAGTGAAAGTCAAATCAGTCACAAGTCCATTGGAAAATTAAGTCAAATCCTTCTATCTGTATTACCAGGCTGTTAGGGAATGAAGTTTCATTATATCAGGATGGGGAATAGTGCTGTTGGAGTTGGAAGATGTATATTCAAATTCTACTCTCCCTCATCCACCTGGAAATCTATGGATAAATCCTCTAATCTCTTTAAATCTATTTTCTTACCTACAAAAGTGACAAAAACAACCCTATAAGGTTCCATCCTGCCCCAATTTATGTTATGTGTGATCTTTTCCCAAGGGCAATAAGTATATTTCTATTTTTATGACTTAGTGATTTAATCATTGACTCCTAGAATCTCAGTAGTAAAAGGACTTGGAAAGGCAATGGTATACTGATACATGTTTAACAACCGGCTGTCTGGTGAAGCAATGTGCTTCCAGTTTAAAGTTTAATTAAGCTTAATTGTTAACATTAATACTATATCCATTTCTCCTTTACTTTCTTAAGTCTAGACAATCAGCAGACTCGAGCCCTTAGCATTTGCTTATTGCTGAGGTATGAATAACTAACTACTCACACTGAAAATTTAAATGAGGAAGGTCAGAGCTGGCTCTAGCACATCTATGCTTAAAGGTCATTTCATTCAACATCTCTATCCAATGTACAATGTTCAAAGCTCTCTCAAGTGATTCATTTCAAATCTGCCCAATCCTCTCCAGGGACACGGGACTCACTTTTTCCCATTTTCCCCTCTAATTTTTAGATCACTATTTCTTAGGAAGTTTTCCTATATATTGAGTCAAAATCTAAAGCTCTGAAACGTCTGCCTATAATTTCTAGTTCTACCTTCGGGAACTAAAGGAAGAAGTGATTTATTGTGGTTTTAGAATATCTTAAGAGATCTAAAAGGGCACATTGAACTCCACTAATTATTTTAATTTAAAAGTTATATTTTATTCAAGAGGAATATAAACTCATAGAATCATTTGAAGATATAATGGATCCTAAGGAGGGTCATAGCATGACCTCTTTATTTCAAAGATAAGTATCTGAAGCCTAGAATAGCCAAGTCTCTTGCCTGAAATCACATGGATAATAAGAAACAAACCTGAGACTTGTACGAGGTCTGCATGAAATTACAGAGAAAAGTAATGACTTTGGAATCAGAGGACCTGGGTCTTTGAGCCTCAGTTTTCTTACCTGCATAGTGGGAAGGATTGAATTAAATGGCCTATGAGGTCATTCCCACCTCTAGCTCTATGACAAGATAACTCGTGGTCCTATCCTTTTCCCACAACACAATTATCATCTCTGTACTACTCATCCTCAAATTTATTTATTCAGCCTTGATCTCTACTGAATTTCAGCCTAACATCTCTAATAGTCCATTGGACATCTCAAACTGGAGGTCCCATAGATATCTTAAACTCAACATGTCTAAAAATGGACTCATCTTTCCCCAAAATCTTCCCTTCTTCCTCCCTTTCCTATTTTACCATCAAGGATACCACTATTCTCTTAGTTCCTCAAGCCAACCCTCACCTCCCCACTCTCTCATACCTTCCCCCCCCATAACTAATCTATTGCTAGGGCCTGTCCATTTCCTCCTTGCAATATCTCTTAAATATGTACCCTCCTCTCCCCTGACACTTCTTCCACCTTGTTGCAGGTCTTCATTTACCCTCACCTGGACTATTGCAGTAGCCTGTTGGTTAGTCTTTCTGTACATTCCAGGTTATACTTCACTTTACTATTAGGTGATTTGCCTTTAAGTACAGCTCTGATCATTATTAGCCCCCTACCCAATAACCTCCCTATCACCTTCTCTAGAGTAAAATATAAAATCCCCCTTTGATGATAAAAGCCCTTTTGAATCTTCCTCCTCACTTCCAATCATTTTACTTTATACACTCCTCCTTCCAACTCCCAACTACTCTTTGATCTAGGTTTTCTTTCTGTTTCTCAAGCAAGATCCTCCAAATCTAAGCTTGGGACATTTTCACTGACTGTTCCCCAAGTTTGAAATGTTCTCTCCTAGCTTCCCTGGCTTCCTTCAAGTCCCAAATAAAATATCACTTTCTACACAAATCTTTTCCAGATCCCCCTTTCTGTCTATTATCTCCAATTTATGAATAGAGTTTATTTATTCATAGTTGTTTGCATGTTGTCTCCTCCCTTAGGTTGTGAACTCCTTGAGTTTTTGCCTTTGTATCCTTTTTGTTTTTTTGCCCCTTTTTTGTATCCTAGCACTTAGCGCATAATAAGCTTGGCACATAGTAAACACTCAATAAATGTTTATTGATTGACTGAATGACCACAACATGGTGCTTCTCAGTAGTAGGATATCCCATATGAAAAGAAACAGTAAGATGATGCCATAACTTCCCAAAAGCTGAGTATCATTGATGTGGACCATTCTAGCATCAATTTATAAATAGTTGTAGATTCTCTCTTCCTCGACACCCCCCCCAATTATTTCAACAGTTTCTTCCCTATTCCCTGTTCTTAGTTTTAAATAAAACCAAATTCTTCGGGTGGCAGGCTTTTGCATTTGGTGTCTAACTCAGCAGACTTTGTGTTTTTAATCTTGTAAAATTACTCTTACCATAAGGAGTTTCTTCTCTGTTTTCAGCTGTACGATGGACCTCACCTAATAGCCCGTTACTGTGGAGCAGAACTACCCCCTGCTGGGACGACCACAGGGTCCAAGTTGCATGTGATCTTCCGAACGGACTGGATTGGCCATAACGAAAAGGGATTCCAAATGTCCTGGAACCTCAATGGTAAGGTTTGAGTTGTATTTAGTTCTGCTGTGGTTTGAGTCTTCCTATTCCCTTTTCTCCCATATTCCACAGGTAGAAACCTCCTTCCTGCCTCTCTTCTGCCCATCAGTCACACTCCCTCACATCACATGTGAATATTAAAAGTAGAGTTAGGAACTGGACCTGTCATTTTATGATTACAGGTACTAATAGGTGAGAAAACTTTCTGTGCAAATGTAGCTCAGTACTTTTTCTGCAACTTAAAGCCTTTAAGAATTGTCCAGGATACTTGTCCAAGTCTACACAGCAGCATAGATCAGAGCTAGGATGTGAATGCAGGTCCAATAGCAGTTCTATTGCTACCCTTTTTCTCAAGTATGCTATTATGTATTACAAATGCATGTTTTATTCCACCAATGTTTAAGTGATTACTAGGTCCAAGGCATTGTGCCAAGGGCTGCTCATATGAAGATGAAAAATGACCCCATCCCTGTTCCCAAGGGGAATGTGACATGTACACAAATAAGTATAATGCACAATAGGGTATATTGGGGGCAAAGTGAAAGTCAACATGTTGACTTTCCAGGAGAAAGATGAGCATCCTTTTACCACAGAGCATCAGCAAAGGCATTAGTTCTTTCTGACATTACAATTACATAATAATTTTTGGATGAACATTTTTCCATTTTGTCTTCTTTTATGTATATGAAAATGTACATGAGTTCAGGGAGTTTTGTGATACCATGGTGAATACCATGGTGAAGTATAGCAAAATAATATCCCTAAAAATTGATTGTAAATTGCTGACTGAGAGTATGTGTTACAGTATAATTGTACTGTCTTTGGTCTGCCAAACTAAACAGAAGGCAATGGGAGTTTTTTTAGTATGTACAAATTAATTGGGACTTCCTTAATAAATATATCCTAAATGAAGATGGGACAGTTAAACTGAATGAAGAAAGGGAAGGCTGATTCTTGCATAGGCAGGAAAAAGGGAGAGGAAGAGAATGGCTGAACAAAATTGCACATGGTCTAGGAATAATTTTATGGGAACCAATGGTAAGGCTGAAGGGATGAAATAGAGAGAAAATGGAACCAGGAGCTGTTTTAATTAAGGAAGTCCAGGAACCTAAAATGTGAAGTCAACCAGTAGCAGCTCCAGATCAGAATTACTTTAGTTCAGTCAAATGAACTTGAGAATTGGTGCTGGAGATAAAAAGACAAAATCAAAATATCTTCAGCCTCCAGGAAGTTCATATTTTAGGGTCTTGAGTTATGGTGAGAAATTAAACATAGGTTGGGTATCTACTAGTCAGCTTTCTCCCTGTCCCCTAGTTTTAGTAATCTATTCTTTCTCAAATTACTTTTTCTGTGTACAGGCCACCTTTCTTCCTTGGCCCTAATTAAAAATGCAAGCTCCTTGAGAACAGACTTTTGTTTTTGCACCCCTAGTACTTAATACTTTGTACATAGTAAATACTTAATATGTTAGTTGAATTAAACTGACTTTGGTCATAATGACTGTGCTTTATAAGTGGTACATCCTAGACAGCATATCTGAGACCTTCCCTAGAAGAAAAAAAATGTGAGTTAGAGAACGCTAGTTCTAGTCCTGGTCTCCTACTTCTTAAAATAAGTAGGCTCCACTAAGTGATATGTGGGGTCTCTTTCAAGTCCAGATCCATGATTCCTAAATCCTAAATCACTTCCCTCCTCTCAATCATGCCTTTACTCAGCATTGTGGGACCTTATCATTTAGGGGGGAACTGAATGAACAGTTTCAACCAGAAGGCAGATTGGAGTGTGTGTATGTGGGATCTCCTAAAGAATAGGACTTAGTCTGTCAGAGATTAAACGAAGGAAAAGGCAGTAGTTCCAGCAAGAAGTGGAGATTTAACAAGAAATGTCTAGAAGTCAAGAGTTTAAGAAAGAGCTTTCAGACAAAAGGAGAATTGGGGGCAGGGACTGGTTAGTGATTTAAACCCATGTGCAAGGTTGATTGACTAACACGAACTGTCTTTGTAATATATTTCAATCCCAAATACACAATTTCTAGCTCTACAATGTCAAAATAAAGCTTTTGGGTAAACATTTGTCTTTTCTCCATATTGCATACATTAGCCAATGGGAGGAGGAAAGGGGACACATGAGGAAAGAATGGAAATAGGAAAATTCTTTAATAGGTGAGATCAGCTAGATTTTTTGTCCTTGAATAATGACAGAAAAGAGAGACTACAAGATACACTAATGGATATTTTGGAGCTCCAGCTAGGAGATTGTCCAACCCAGAATTTTTCTTACATGTTGGACCAGACCCAAGATCTCATTGACTTAGGAAACTTCTAGTGAAGAAGCTCCCTTAATCTTCCCAAATGACATTTGCCGTGCAAGTTAGCATCTTGGAGATTTGCCTGGGGGTCTCTGTGAGGTGAAGGGACTTGTTAAGAGACACACAAACAGGGAACAACACTTGAACCGACTTCCTGACTTGAAGGTCAGCTTTTTATCCACTGTTTTATAATTGCCTCTGCATTAATCAGGGGAAAGTGCTTGAAAGAGACTGCTTTTCTGAAGCACTGAGACAATCTAATTTTTTTAGTTAGAATTATTATTCTAATTATATCATTATATTTTGGATAAAATAGTTTGGTTAAATGAAGATATTTAAGCATTCAAAAATTACCTTTAAATTGGAAGAGTTAGTAGCTGAATATGTGTATGAGGCACTTGGTGCTACTTGAGACTATCAAGTTTAGAATTTAGAGCACAAAGAGATGCTTGTTTTACAGATAAGGAAACTGAGACCTGAGGAAGTCAAGGTCATACAGGTAGCAGAACTGAGATTCAAACTCAGAGCTTCTGGATTAAAATCCAGGATTCCTCCTGGGAACTATGGTGACTGAACAGAAAAAGCATTACTTATTCCTCCTCACAAAAGAGTTTCCTTTGAAGCAGAATTAGGTTGAGACACGAGGGCAGCCCAGATGTAACTTTTTCCCTGTTGATGAAGGGATGTTCCATTTTACCCCCACCCGTTTGTCTCCATTGCATCAACATTAAACCTCATTTTAGTCCCTCCTGCCCCTTCCACTGACAGCTATGTCATGGTATTTTTGATTTGGCTCTTAGAGAATGAGTGACATCATTTCCTGAGTATTTCTGCAGGATGAGAAGCCATATCCCCTTTTTACTGAGTGAGTCAATTAATAAACAAACACTTTCCCAAAATGTACTCCCTTTTGTCTAGCACACAAGGCTTCAGTTTGCACTAAGGACATGGATCTCCTGACGCGCTTTATCTGCTGGCCCATTTTAACAGAGGTGCTGTTGCAGGAGCAGATTAAGCCCCATGACTGTGTCATTATGCAGGCTCCCAAAGAGGGTCCCTCCCTGAAAATAATGACCCGGCCCCACTTGCTCTGTCTGGGCAATCAGTTCACGCCATTCAGTTCTGACAGCATTGTCCAGTGTCTGAATCAGAGGCCCGGCCGGCCTGCGCCACACAAGGGAGTGCAGCTTTCCACACAGTCTGAATGGGCACTCTTAGGCTCAGCCCCATTGGACACTCATCCCTTTGGGCTGCCAGCTCCCCAAAGGCCTCTCTTTCACCAGGGAGTGGATTCCAGCATTCAAGCAAGGTCAAGGAGCTTTGGGAGTGAAAGAATAACATGCAAAAGGAGTGAGCTCCTCAGCTGGGAACCAGGGGGAGGGAGGACTGGAGTGGAGGAGGGGGGATGGATGTGATGGGGGGAGGTGATGTCACCGGGTACCTTCACAAAGGAAAAGTCTTTTCTTTGTTGAGAAGGATGACATCAGCCTCCAGACAGGGGTGCTGGATGCGTTTTATCTTCCCTTTGGCCTTTTAAGTTATTTTCTAAAGCAGCGGGAGTTTTCAGAAATCTGCCTGGCCAGTGCCTCCCCAAAGCTTCCCCACGTGCCCTCCACCCCCAGCCCGGGTCAGCACCAGCCGGCTCCTGCTCTTGCCTCCTGTGCACCTGCTGGTGGTAGGTAGGCCATATCCCTTTTGTCCTAAACCCCTTTTTCACACAGAAGAAGCTTATTGGGATGCTCTTGCCCCTCATTTTAGTTCTCTTTGCCCTCCACTTATCCAAACAGCAAACTTTGCTTCTTAATTTTCCGATCAACTGTCTTCAACCTGATGATCAAGATCCAGTTTAATTTTCTTCAAAGTTTTGCTTGTTTGAATCGTGTGCATTGAACATCTAGCTGTGCTGTAGGCCCATTGAGTGTCAGCTGTGTGTGGCTTGTTGTGTCTGCAGTGTGTGGTCCTGGCAAAGCCAATTAGAGTTTGAAAATAGGAGGCAATTGGTGAAATCTTTGTGGAAAAGGCGTTATGAGGCAGGTTTTTGGAAGATGAATAAGAGCTAAGCAAGTGGACAGATGAAACTCAAGAGAATTGCCAATATTGCCAATCTTATTTGTGTCCTGGAACCTTTTGGGGGTGCTGAGGAAGCCTATGAGCCATTTCTCAGAATAGTGGTTTTTAAATAGGTAGACTAAAATACAAAGGATTACAAAGGGAACCAAGTATACTGAAATACAATAATCAGAATGTTTAAAAAACATTAAGGACCCCTGTTCTGGAGGCTCACTTGTCAGGGGTGTTGCCAAGGGGCTTTCTCTTTCTGATCAGACACAGGGTGGATTAGCTAGCTGCATTTGGAGGGCCTTTCTACTCCTGAAGTTCCATTATTCTGAAACACGTTATTTTAGATAAGTGGAATGAGCAGAACAGAAGTATAGCTGTGGGAAAAAAAAGATGATGCATACAGGGGACAGTGAGAAGATGGGTATGACTGGCTCAGAGACTACCTTCTAGGTCATGACCTAGTAGGTCATGGTAGGAACCTGGGTGGGGATGGGTATGGGAAGAGAGGTTATGGTAGCCCCAGAGCAAAACTGACCAATTTTTGCAGATTCTGAACAGGGATATTTTTTGTGATGGAAAGGAGTGTTTTAGAAGGATTCACATGAGAAAGAAATATAGGACTGCTGGAAGGGAGTCTAATTAAGGAAGTTGATACAGAAAAGAGTGATCAAAGAAGATAAAAGAAATCATTGCAATTACATAAAATTAAAAAAAAATGCAGGACCAAAAAGCATATTAAAAAGAGAAACTTTAAAAAAAAAACAATAGATTTTGATCGGCATATTTGATGTGATCAGGGTTTATGGTCCCAGAGGTGATAGTGGGATGAAGGTAGAAGGGTTCATGGGAGGCTGAGAAAGTGTTTGTTCAGACTGAGAGGTAGGAATGAAATAAAACATATCACAGGATTCCTAGAATCTTGGTCTAGTAGTAGCTCCCCAATCAGGGAGTAGGCCCTCACTTCCCCAAGGCATGATCTTTAATGTGGGGGGCAAGAATAAAATAAATCAATGTTATTAATTGGAAGAGAGTTCTTGAGAGACAGTGGGACTGGAGAGGATACAGTGAATATGAAAGGTATTTTAGAGGGTGACATATCAAGGATTTATGACAAATTGGATATTGGGATTATCAGCAGGAGGGATTCAAACATAAGTCCAAATTTCCTAATTATAATGCCTGGGGAAAAAGTGACAGAGAAGGGATTGTTGGAAGGGGGAGCTAGTTTGAAGAAAAAGCTGACGTGCAATTTTAGACACTGATTTTGAGGCAACAAAGAGACATTCAAGTGGGGATTTCCTGTAGTCATTGGGAAATAGGAAGCTGGGTAGTGCTTATTGAGATTTGAAAGCTGAGGGGAGTGAATATTGAAGAAGAAATAACAGATGTTTTTGGAAATAACTAGTTAGGGAGTGAGAGGATGAAAAGGAATCACACAAAACACAGATAAAGAATAGTTAGAGAAATATGAGTGGAATCAGTAAACTATTGTATGATGAAAAACTGGAGAAACTAATTTTAAGGAGTTTCAGTGATGTTAAATGAAGAAAAGGTTATTGGTAATCTTCAAGGGTAATTTCAATAGAATTATGAAAGTGGAAGTTAGATTGGAGAGATTTTCAGAAGAGAACGGATCAACAGGAAATGAAGGCAATGTCTGCAGAAGAGTATTTCCCAGTAACCAGGCCAGGAAAAGCCCCAACAAAAACAAACAAATAAAAATTATAATAACATTTTTACTACTCCATAAAATTTTGATTTCCAAAGTTTACTTGCTTCTTTAAAATACAAAAAATATCCTAATTCTTCGATCGCCTTTTCTTTTCCCCCCATCCTCCTCCTCTCCTTTCTGGCTTGTTTCAACTGCCCTGTTCCTGGCCTCCTACCCCTCAGAGATCAAGGGCTGCTGTGCTGAAGCTGCCAAGGGTTTGACTTCTTGGGGGGTAGACTGCTATGATATTTTGCATGTCTGCAGGATGCTTTGGACTAGAAAACACTGGTTTCAGCTGCAAATTTGGTAGTAAAAAGAATAAAAAAGAATGGAGGAATAGATAGGAGGATCTTATAGAGTTCTTTTTCACGTTGTTGTTGTCAAGATGGAGAGACCTGGCTTTTTGAAGGTGGAAGGGAAAGATTCCATAGCAAAGAGTGAGAAGCTTAAAAATCTACAAGGGGAGAGAGCAGAGTGGATTGGAGGCTTCAGGTTTGAGAGACAAAATGATTGGGTCAGTTCTGGCCCCAACAATTAGAACAAGGAACAATGACTCCCCATTGGGTTCATCTCCACTCTCAGTGTCCTGACACTAGTCCCCTGACTAGCCAGGAATTGTTCCCTTTTTTCCCTTGAAGGAATAAAATGACTGTTATCAGTAAATCTGTCATGATGGCAATGGCTAGAAAACTAGCCTCTGGCAAATCCCCGGTCATCCTGTCTGGTTATGGCTCCAAGTGGAAAAAAGAATGGGGAGACAGATATAAGGACTATTACAGGGTCTGAGAGGACTTGTGTTCACAAAGTTAAATGACAGTTTATCTATTGAAAGTAGGGAGAAAGGTGCTGGATGTTTTAGGAGAGGTGATAAGTTAATTCACTCCAGTTTCTGTTCTGTGCCAAGTCCTTTGCTAGGTGTTAAGAATACAAAAACAAAGTTTGAAATACTGTTTGGATGTTCAGAGAGGATGAAGATATTAATGAGGAGCAGGGAATATCTTGTAAAAACTAAATTTCCTGAATCCGTGATGGACCAGGGATGTCTATAACTCCTTCTCTGACAGGAGGTGACAAAAGAAAGTGGACATGGTGAGTGATACACAGCTGCGACTGGGTAGGTGACCAAGATGACATGGGAGAGGGGAAGAAAGCCTTGAGAGGCTGCATGAAGTAATTTTCTATTGAGTCTAGGGTAGAGGACCAAAAGGGAGTTAACGGGCTAGCTGAACTGGAAGGGGTTAAGTAATTGAAGGTCTTGGCAAAGGTGAAGGAGAGAGAGAAGGAGAGCTGACATAACGGGTTCAGAAACAGATCAGTGATGCTGTTGTGATAATGAAGACCAATGTCTTAAACAATTCTTGTTAATGAAATCGTGTACTGACATGAAAATATGGTATGGGAGGAGGGATAGGCTGGAGATCTGAGTGACAACAGAATGGAGGTACAGCTAGTAAATAGCTACCAAAATGGATGTTAAAGTCCTGAAGATGATGGAAGGGGATGAAGAAGTAAGGAGAATAATTTAAGTCCATTTCTCTTCTCTTGAACTGAGCCAGATGCTGATAAAAATGGGACAAATTGGATTGACTTCTATGTCTATTTTTCGTCTTGATTTAAAATTTGCCACTGGTCCCAGATGGCTCTGGAGGGGAAAGTGAGGCAGGTGACCTTGCCCAGTCCTCCCTCACTTAAATACAATTTACTTGCATGTCCTGAAATCATCTCCCTGATGTCATGATCCTCTTTGAGAAAGGAAGGATAAACAACAATATCACTGAAAGAGACATGATTTTGAAATGTAGAATTATTATTTAATAGGTCAACGGATTTTTATGTTTTAAAAGTATTTTATAATTTTAAAAAGTCATGATGATTGTTCTTTTGGTTTATATCTCCAATGAAATAAGTAAAGTACTTTGCAAATCTTAAAAAGCAATGTCAGTGTCAACTATTATGATCATTCAAACAGCAACCATGCAAAATGTGAAAAAAAAAATCCCAACACTGAAGAAATGTAGTTTCAGTTACAAATGTGTAATGTCTTTGATGAGATGTGGCCAATAAGAATTCAAGGGCTTTTTCGAAGTGTGTAAGAAATATCCAGGCTTAGTCTCATTTTGAGTAACTATATGGTCCCAATTAAATTCCGTGAACAATTTTAATTGAATTATATATTGGACTTCCCTTTCAATGGTGACCTATTATATAATGCTACAGAGGACTGTTACAACACCTGTTGCTTTCTGCCTCAAATATGACATAAGTGAAAAAGCTTCCTTTGTTTAGGTTTGAGGAACTTCCGAGAGATGACAAATCAGGACAAATATGAACAGTGGTGTGCTAGTAAATGTTTAACAGACAGCTCTCTAAGAAAAAGGGAAAAAAAAGTACACGAGGAACACTTTTATGTTGAATCTTCATTATAAATATCTTATTTTTCATATTCTTAAGTCTAGGCTTTCGACAAATTATTAAATCAAACAGACTTGTAGCATTTGTTGTTTTTTGAAATGTAAATGCTCACACTGAATATTTAACAATTGAACTTCAAGAGCTGCTTTAAACTGGCTAAAACTCCTCAATTTAAATCTTCTAAGACATTATTACTCTCATTTGGCACCCACAATTTTAAAAAATCCCATTTAATTTATATAGAAAGTTAGAGAAAATGCTGAACATTTTAAAATGATTGTGAGTTTTTTTTTTGTTTGTTTGTTTTTTGCTTAGGCAATTGGGGTTAAATGACTTGCCCAGGGTCATACAGCTAGGAAGTGTTAAGTGTCTGACGTCAGATTTGAACTCAGGTCCTCCAGACTTCAGGGCTGGTGCTTTATCCTTTAAAATGATTGCTTTTCTTTTTAGAGAATGTACTCATGCTAAGAAAAAAAATACAATCATTTACACTTCTGCTATGTATATTTACATTGATGTTCTATATATAATCTGTGGATGTACTTGGATATAGCTATCTGATACTTCTGAAACTAGATTGGGGCTCTTTTCACTTGGGATGTCCTATATTACTGGAGCTGTTTGCTTGTCTGTTTGTGATTTCTCATAGCTAAAAGTAAGTTTCAACTTATTTGAATGTTCATTAATCACAACATTGGCTTCCTCAGCCATTATCTATACCGATAATTATTTAGTTTAGGAAACTTCCCTATATATCTTTTTATGGAACACTATATTCACCTCATTCTAAAGTCTGATAAAGAGAAGCAAATGAGAAGGTTAATGAGGAGCAAGGAATATCTTGTAAAAGCTAAATGTCTTGAGTCTGTGATGGACCAAGACCTCATTAACCAATTGAAAAGTTACTAATTTAAGAACTGAAAATATTATTTACTAAAAATATTAAATTTTTGGAAACTCCCTTTACTGACGCATTTCTGCATCTTGTTGTTAATTTAATAGTCTTAGATTGCTCGGGGCAGCTAGATGGCATGATGGCTAGAGAATGGGTTTGGAGTCAGGAAGACCTGAGTTCAATCTTGCCTCAGACACTTACTAATTATATGATATTGGGAGTATCATTTAACCTTTTTTGCCACAGTTTCCTTATCTGTAAAAGAAACTGAAGAAGGAAATGGTGAGCCACTCCAATATCTTTGCCAAGAAAACTCCAAGTAGGATCATGAGGAATCAGATATGGCTGAACAGCAATAACAAGGTTTTCTCGAAGTACTTCTCTTGACCACTAGCAAACAACTGGTTTATATCAGAGAAAGGATTCAACCCTTTGTCTTTCTGAATCTGGCACACCAGCCCCTCTACCCACTGTCACTATGCTGTCTTTCCTGAGGATATGTTATGGTCTATTTATTTTTATGTCACAAATATTCTCCTTAAGCTTCTTATTTTTAGCATTTGGGAGGAAAAAGTGTGGATGGATGGCTTGTGATGGATACCTATGGAGCAGAGTGGGGAGGAGCCATGCTGATGAGCTCTTGAGCCTAGACGTCACAGATTGACTGAAATTTCAGAATGAGTTAAAAAAAAAAAGCCAGACTCTAATATTATTCACATCCTTGACTACGAAAGACCATATTATTATTCAAAGTCCATACAGTTAATCTTGATTTCACACTGGGAAGAGAAAAACCTCATTTTTTGGTGAGTGGTTAGGACTCATTACTGAGCAAATCTGAGACTCTCAAAGAGTATGAGGTTTTTTAAAGGTTACTCATCATCCCAAATTCACTTGTGGCTACTCTTCACCAAAGTCTGGATTCTGTTTCCAAGAATACTCTTTGAAATAGTACATCACGAACAGCAATAACCAGACCTCCCCTTGCCACCCCCACCTTCTTAAAACATGTAGCGTTCCAGCCGTGCAGCCCCTGTAATTTTGGCAAAAGGAAGGAGTTCAGTCTGTACAGGTTTCTTGACCTTTCTATTTGTGTCCTGGTTACCTAGCAACGCTATGATAGACATTGCATATGCTTTCTGGGGAATTCCAGACTTCTCTAGTACAAGAGAAAAAGAAAACTAGTATTTTTGTTAGTTTCGAAATTTATAGCAAAAGTTTCCAAAAATTGTTCCATTGAGAATGGTGAACCAATCTCAAATTCATTGTAGTTCTTTACAATTCAAAGAGGTTTGTTTTTACCTACTCTCTCTATATTTTATAGATATGTTACAGATCCAAGCATTGCTGTGGGAAATCTTTGAAATTTTTTTTTAAATTTTTATTCTAACATTGCCTGCTTATGGTATAGGGGTGTATGTGTATGTACGTGTATGTTTGTATGTACATATACACATTACATATAAGTCTACATACACACAGAGATATACACATATATACTCACCATACACACACACACACAAATACACATAGGTGTATACCCAAAATATACACACACACATAAACATAATCATTTTCTTCTTTCTGGTTACAGTTTTCCTATTTTAAAAGTTCAGTCATTTGCAGACTTACTTCATTAATTGGCTACTTCTTATTCAAAAGACTACTTTTTCAGTTAATTATGATGAAAATATCCCAGATGTTATATGAAGAATAGATGAAGGGTAATTAAATTAAATAATTAGCACACTGATCAAGTTAACAATTTGCTTAAGGAAGTAACTTATTTTTTCCATAATTTTTTTTCTTTCTTTCCATGAACATCAGAGAACATAGCAATGGAAAAAAAAAGTTTAGTTCTCATCCTGGTAATTTTGTGGCCAGATTATCATAGAATTCTAGATCTAGAGCTGGAAGGGTCCTGGGATATTGTATTCACTCTCTCCCATTTTATAAATGAGGGAATTCTGCTATAGAAGGCTTAAGTGAATTGCCTGAGTGAGTAACTGGCAGAACTGATATTGAAACCCAGGTTTGTACAGGGCTTTAATGATTGCTAATGTAGTGGAAAGAGCAGTGAATTTGAATTCAGAATTGTGTTGTTATTATTGGATCATTTTGGTTATGCCCAAGTCTTTGTAAACTTTTTGGAACTTTCTTGGCAAATATACTAGAGTGGTTTGCCATTTCCTTTTCCAGCTCATTTTACAGATAAGGAAACTGAGGCAAACAGGGTGAAATGACTTGCCCAGGGTCACACAGCCAGCAAGTGTCTGAAGGTAGATTTGAACTCGGGAAGATGAGTCTTCCTGACTCCAGGCCCGGTGCTCTATGCACTATGGTTTGACATAGCTGAATTCAGAGGACCCAGACTCAAATCCCATTTCTTACCTGTGTGACCTTGGACAAGTCAGTTAATTGTGGCCCAGCTACCTTATATATAAAATGAAAAAGTTGGATTAGGGGTTGTCTTTGGCTACTTTCATGTTCCCATCTCCCAAGCATAATACAAACCTTGTTGCTAGGAGAGAGGAGTCCCAAAGGCCCTAAGGCCATGGTCATTGTCGCTCCCAGCATGTTTTGTGGTATATTAAGCTGTGTAAACCTTCCTTGGGGAGGAAGATTGAGGGTGTGGTGGAAAGACATAGGAGAAATTCGGGAGAAGCAGGTAATTGGGTGTCCTCAGGGGGTGATTCATTGGCCCTTTTCCCTGAAAATATTTTTCAAGACTGTTTAAAGGAAACAGCTTTTGAATGACTAATCCTGAATGGCAGTGTGACCATTAAACTAGAAACCCTCTAAAAAGAAAGTTATATTTTTTCCCTCCATAAATTTTGCCCATTTGGGGGATTTCATCAAGTATCTACGTGAGACTCATGAAATACGCTTAGGAGAACCAGAGTCCTCACTGCCTTGTTCAAGGGAAGTGAGCCCAGTCAGTCCCTTTGGTCTCATAAAATAACTGGTAATGTCTGCAGCCCCCGATGTACTTCTGGATGGTTGGCTTGGAAACTCTTCAGTGGTATCCAAAATGAATGAAACAAGGGAAGCCATTGGGTAGGGAGCGGGAATTTGTAGAGTAAAGGGGAAGATGCATTTAACCCAAAGAGAAAAACTAATTGAGTGGTTACTTTTTTTCAGACTAAGATGAATTCTTTAACCTTTTTGGACACGATATCATCCCTTCCTGATAGGGCTGAATAATGACTCCACCTCTCTTATTTCTCTCACTATACTGAGAAGGATACCCACAGCATACTAAGCATTGTGTGGAGCATTTCATGGATACAACAGTTCTAATTTGGCACGTTCTTGTGAAATCCTTCTTAATTAATTTAAAAATTACAATGTGGATATAAACAAAAATTTATCTGAGCTGCTGGTGCCTGTCCATAAAGTGGATATATTGACTTAATGCCAGTCTAATTTCTCACACCTTTCTTGTTCTGATGATGAAAATAGATCTTCCCTCCAAGTTCCTCTCAGTAGGAAATTCAGTGCCCAGCTTTGTGGTTCTGAGTCCTATGCAATGGTGTGCCATGCAGTGGTGCACCAACATAGCCTTTGCTATGAAGCACCCTTAATTATCGAGAATACGAAACCAAACCAGTTCTTGCTTACCTTCTTCCTCTTCTTAAATCTGATTTTTCTCTTTTGGGCCACTTCCAGTGGTCTCTTAATCTCAACAATTGACCTGCTAGCTACTCACTTCACTTTTATCAGTTACCATGTGAATCTGAATGAACTTCTAAATAAATTGCTTTGCTTCTTTCTCATCCTGTCTATGGTCTGACCAGTCCCTAATTCTAAATTCTTGGTTGTTACGCTTTTGCCAGATCCAGAGTTTTCTTCAGTGCACAAAAAAATGAAGTGTTCTTTTCATCTTGGTCCATAGATACCATTGAACATCCCATAACAGTCAATAATGGCAGCTCCTCTGGTAGCATTTAGCAAATAGTGACAATAGGATGTTAGCAACAGACTTCTAAGTAAATACTTCTTTTGTTATTATTTTTGTGATTTATACTGGAGGTCACAATATGTAGAAATTCATTTGCATCTTTAGTTGGAAGGATTACTGAACCACACTGTTGTTCATGTGTGTGTGTGTGTGTATGTATGTACTGATGTGTGGATAGAGAGCGAGGGTCAGAGGCTAGAAAACCCAAGTCAAGCCTTACCTCTGACACATACTGGCTGTGTGACATAATCTAAACTCTCAGTGATCTAGGCAACTCTTTAAGACTTTAAGTGGCAGAGAAGGTGACTGACTTGTGTTCCTTGAAAGTTTACACACTTGAGAGTTCCCTATCTTAATGAAACCACAGGTATATATATGGGTGTTTACATAATATATAATATATTATCATATATATTATATATGACATATATAATATAGACATATATGTGTATGGGCACATATTTATATATAGGTATATATGGACATATAGGTGTATAGGTATATATGTATGTATATATATACACAAAGTTATATGTATGTATCTGCATTTGCAAACATGATATACATACATATTCATATATATTATATACACAGATATTTACTTATATATAAACACATACATTCTATTATAGATGCAAATATGTATTTTATATTACATACAATATATGCAACATTATATATTATATTCTAATATTAATATATATTACTGTTATCACTTACATGCACATAGACACACACACACACTGTTCCTTAACTACATAAGTACCCCAACATCTTCTTCTGCAATAATTTCTGTTGAGTAGAATCATTGAACACTTGTGCTGAAGGGACCTTAGAGATGCTCTGGTCTAAACTCCTGTGGCAGCTACTTCAGAAAATTCTGAACTCTCCAGACTAGCTAATGCCTGGTATGAATCAGCCCAAAGCCACCCACAGATTAGAGCCACCCACTGTGCAAAGGAGGGAAATGACTTTCACTTAAAAGCGTATTTGAAGGGACCATGGAGAAGCCATTTTCATTTTTTAAATTACTGGAAAAATTATTGGGTAGGATATCTTAATAAAGCACATGTATGCCTTTATAGTCTTTTGAAAGATTTTTCTTCAGATAAATATGCATATATGTATATATATGCACATATATTATGTAACTATAGGTGTACATACATATCTATCTTTCTATCTATCTAGCTGTTGATAGATCTGTTTTGGCTCAATTATTTTATACATTTTGTGAACGTTCCTGACTCCTCAGAGATTCAGGCCAGGGTGTGGTTGGGTAGGAACAGAATAATCCCTACTGCTCCCCTCAACCCTTTCATTTCTTCTTTGCTCCTTCTATCCTCTGGAGGTTCAGTGATACAAAAATAAAACTGGAGGAATCACAATTGCAGATAAACACAGGAGCCTCTCCCTTCTTCTTCCAGAATGTGGCTCTCCACCCATTTGCAAAAGGGATGGAGAGGCAATTGCTTCTGGGGAGTCAATTCAATGAGAATTTATGCTCCATATACCCCTGTGCTTCTATTCCTATTTATCTTTATTTTTGCCATCCTGTGCTTTTATTAAAACCATTCCTTCAAATAAGATATTGAAATAGGAGAGGAAAGTAGAAACATTTAATGTAATTGGGAAGGGTGCGGAGAGGCTTTGAAATTTTACAATTCATGGCTGGGATTTTTTTCTTTCTATCTAAGGAAGGCAAATAAAATCAACTAAAGATTAGTCATCAGTGCTATTTTTATAAAAGGTTAATTTTTGTGGACAAGATCTTATTCTACATGTACTGAAATTTTAAGAAAAGATCTTAGTGATTTACGTTTCAATTAACTTAATCAAATATCTACCAATTAATCAACAAGAATTTCAAGCAATAAACAATTTATCCAGCAGCTATTGTGTGCCAGACATTATGCTTGGTACTGGCACTTTCTACAAAGACAAAAAAACCCTAAATGTGTCCTGCCTTCAAGGAGTTTATACTCTATTGGAGTAGACAACATGTTTACTAATCAGCACATACAAAATATTTGCCAAGCAAATTGAACAGCTGACATGCTTAATGTGCAGGATTACCATTTTAAGTACTCGAGGAAGAATGATGACCACTAAAACACAAATCTTCCATCCCTGTGGAGCTTCCACTCTAGGGAATTATATGACACATGTAGGGACTGCTTAGTTCTTTATATTTCTGTCTCTGGTGCCCCACACAGTATCTGGCACATTACAGGTACTTTAAAATATTTTCTTTTTGATTGATTTATGGGTCATGGTCAGACATGACCATTGCATCCCTGTGGATGATTGAGTTAGAAGAAGGAAACTTGTCAGTTGAGGTTGATGAACTCGGGGAGGGGATATCTGTGTTTATACTTAAGTTCCAAATTATTAGGGCAGAGATTGTGATAGAAGGAAAGGCGATGAGTCAGATATTCAAGGAGGGAGAATGATTTGGAAACTTTACAACATTGAAGATCTAGCCAGTATTTTAAACACAGGACTTTTTTTAAAAAAAGAACAAAGAAATATGGCTGAGTAATAAAAACAAAGAGAGGATCAGGAAGTGGCAGCTGGGTACACCAGCTCCTTTCCCTGGCTAGGTGCATCATGTGAGAGGAGGAGTAACCCACAGGAGAAAGTTTGGTCAGAAACCTTGGGGTCTTCAGAAAAGGACTAAGCATCTATAAGTGAAAGAGAAAGACAATAAAGAGTGAAGAAGAATTCTGGGATGAAGGGAAATTTGTTTGAAAAAGTCTTTATTGGTGTATATGATTTTGTTTTTATATTGCCTAAATTTCCCCTGTATTCTCCTTTTTTAGATCCATCCCTTTTAACAAATATTTTTAATTAAAAAAGAGGAAGGGGAAAATGACAAAATTGATCAATATTTTTAAAGAATCTGAAAACATATGCAATGTTCCACACTTGTGGAATTCCTACTTCTAGTGGAAAGACAGGAGTCTGATACTTAACTCTTCTTTGATCCATGATTGTTTTTTATGTATCTTCAGCATTCATTTAGTATTGTTTTTCTGGTGCTTATTCTTTTTATTTACACTGTTATGGTCATCATACATTGTTTACTTTGGCAACAAATACGTTGAAGAATTTGTTTTTAAAAAAAAAGATCAAGGATTACAAAGGGAACCATGTAAGGACTGGAGAGGAACTGAGAATAGGAGGAGAGAGTGCCAGGGGAGAGCACTTTCCCCTTGATTTGACAGGAATTCTGAATCCCAGGGTAGCAGGGGTTGTGGTTTGCTCACTGGAAGGTGAGTGAATTTCTGCTCTGCTCCCCAACCTCATTAATTAGCATGTCACCTTCTAGGATCCTTTTGGGTCACAGTGCAATGTTGGTATGAGCCTCCATTCTTTATACAACAGGTACCTAGGGGATAGGGAGCTCAAATCATCTATCTGGGACAGTAAATTACTAATAACAAACTTCTTAGAGGTTGAACTAAATCTAACACATCTTGATATTCTCATCCCAGGAAAGCTGATGATGAGATTCTTCCTGGCCCACATGGCACAATGTTTGGTGATGGTACAGGTACAGGGTTCAGGGACGAAAGGAATTGTGATATTTAACCAAGAGAAGAAAAGATTTATGAGAAATCAAATAAGTGTCTTCAAGAAGGATTATTATGAGAAAAAGTAATTAAGCTTTCTCTATTTGGCCTTAGAGGACAGAACAAGGATTAAAGGGTGGAAAGTATAAAGAGATTTTTTGTAGACTCAGGAATAATTAAAGACAAGGTTGTTCTTGGTTCCAGCTCCTTAGATCCATTGTTAAATTCCAGCAAAACCTTTTATACTTAAAAGTTGGCAATCCCTAGAAAGCAAGACTTGATTTATTCTTTTGTTGGTTGTCTAGACTTAAAAGTTTTAATAGTGCAAATTAAATATAAAAGTGTGTACATACTTTTTTTCTTTCTTTTTCTTATTTTTTTGATAGCCTGGTTGTTCATTATTTCAAGGACATTCCTATACTACTCAACATTGTTTGTGCTCAGCAAAGCACATTAGAAATCTTAGAGATCAAAGTCATTATTGGACTGAAAGCATGATGACCTTAGGATAATAATAGTTATAACAACAATAATATGAACTGGCACTGATGTAGTATTTTAAAGTTTGCTAAGTGTTTGAGATTCATTATGTCATTGAATTTAATAACATCATTGGTTAGAGCTGGCCCAAAGTGATAGAGCTTCCTGAACCAATAATGTGTCCACAGTCACTGAGAGTTTTTAAAAGGAGTATGGATGCCCACTTGTTGGATATATTATAAAGTTCTTTTTCTGTTCATGTATACATTGAATCAGTATTTCTTATTCAGAGATTCTGTAATTCAGTGAATTACAGAACTAATAAGGATTTATTTATGTGTCTTTGGAGCAGATGATTTTTATTTTTTTCTGTTTTATTTTTCAAATAATCTTGCCTGATTTTAATATATGAATGTCATGTACAGTATACCTTTAAACACCAGCATTTTGGAGGACAGACATTAAAGCTCCATTTGAGGAGATAATTTTTAAAAGGCCGTGTTCTTAACACCTCAGAATGAAGGATTTCACAGTGGGAGCAGAGAGTCTTGGGGGTAAGACACCCCAGATAGCCTCACTCACATCCTTAAGAATTTTCTTTAATGCTATAAAAACTCAGGGAAATTGATTCTTCCAAAATGGAAAAAGCCAGATGACTTCCATAAGTCAGGTAGACTCTAGTCTAGCCACAGAGTAGTGTTTTTCTTAGAGGTGGAGAGATTGAGCTTTCATATCAAACTATAAGACTTCCACTATAGTAGTAAGTAATACATATTTCTAATTGAATTTAGGAATGAGCATTTCCATGATCTGTCAGAGCTTAGAAGGACAAAGATGTAAAATTTCCACTCCATGAAAGGCCAAATTTCATTGTTTTATGAGCTTTGTATCTAACTTTCAATTCTAGTGTTTAACCCAATAAAGGTGTCCATAGTTTTGTCTATACTAAATTACTTTTGGGCAGCTAGATAGTACAGTGGTTAGAGTGCTGTGCCTGTAGTCAGGAAGCCCTGTTTTTCTGAGTTCAAATCTGGCCTCAAATACTTCTTAACTATGTGATGGGTAATTGTTACTGCCTTAAATATCAGACGTAGAAGAAAGGAGACTATATAGTACAGTGGAAAAGCCCCTGGACTTGAAGGCTCAAGATCTGGCTTCCAATACTGCACCAGCTTGGGGAAGTCTCCCAAGCTCTTAAAGTTCTGTGTGTGAGATCCTACTAAAAGTAACATTTTTGCCCCAAGAAAATACAAAAAACAACTTCTTTTGGGACCAAGAAAAGAAAAAAAAATCATTGAGTTTCTAGAGTTTTGATTGAACAAATTAAAATATTTCACTGAAGTCAGAAAGCCAGCATTGAGAGCCAAGAATCTGATATTACTGTTTTGGTTTGCATCAATCAGCTTGTGGGCCTGAGGACCCTGTTTTTTGTTTATGAAGAAACCGAAATCAGAGAGGGAATGCAATGGACCAGGGGAACAATTATGAAATTCTTATATATAATGACGACTAACAATGGTTTCATAACTTCTTTGATGGATTGAAATGTAGGGAGAGGGTATGAGATTCAAAGGAGTTAACTTATGTAAAACACATTACTTTAAAGCTTATCATTATTATTATTATCTTACATTCTGGTGCCAAAGTCAATGTTACTTCCTCACAAATATTTATCTGTATGATCAGTTCATATGATGTGACTGCTTTTACAGAAGAAGAAAATGGCAAATTCTGCTGAAACCCGGAGTGCATCAGGAACAGCCTTTCCTACCTGCAGGACAAGCAGATCTGTTCCAAATTTATTAAAAATAGTATCGTATGCAATTCATGTTGTCCTTGGCTCATTATCAGGGATATTTTCCTTGAGATATATCATGGGGAGAATATTTCCTAATCTGTTCATGGCCCTTCTATTTTTTAAAAATATTCAATCCATGTCATAAAGAATTTTGGCATATCTAATTATACTAGCCTTTTAATGCTGCTATAATTTTGGTTTTTTTAATAATTTAGCATTTATTGAAATTCAGAAGGGTAGTAGACAATTTGAAGGAAGGATATTACCTCTGGGCTGTGGGCTTAAGGAGGAAAAATCTTGAACAGGGCTATGAAGATTGACAGTTTTCTCAAACAAGGAGTGCTAAAAGCTATTTTCTGCTTAGATATTTTTGGAGAGTATGGAGGTACGCAATTTATACTTTCATTTTTGAAATCTTCATTGGGTCCCTTTTTTGATCTATGGAAGATTCTAAGAAAAAAGACAAGGTAAAATTTCTATTACATATATATCATATATATATGCATATATATGTGTGTGTGTGTGTATCAGGTGAAAGCTATGAAAAGCAATATCTAGAAAGCTTTTTCAAATTTGATAGCCATCTTTTAAAAAATATGACCATAAGTATCGGAAATTCTCATTGATTTAAAATTAGCTAACTTTTATTCTTGTTATTATTCAGTTATTTTGGTCATGCCTGACTTCCTGATCCCATTCTTGGCAAGGATACTGGAGTAGTTTATCATTTTCTTCACCAGCTCATTTTACAGAGGAGGAAACTGAGGGCAAACAGGGTTAAGGGACTTCCAGGGTCACCCAGCTAATTAGTGTCTGAGCTTTGAACTTGGGTTTTCCTCACTTCAGTCCTGGCAGTCTTTCCCACCTAGCTTCCCCACCTTTTTTCTGTGTATACTTGTATCTGTCCTTATGATTTTCTCCATTAAAATATAGCCTACTTATAAAGATTGCTCCATTCATTGTATTTGAATCCCCAGTAAGCTTGCACAGTGCCTGGTATAGAAGAGGTGCTTGTTAAATATTTATTGATTGATTTTAAATATGAAGTGCTCTAGATTTAGATTGAGAGGAACAATGGTGAATGACAGGCTATAAACTTAATTTTTTTAATTTTATTGATTTATTGATTTACATTTTGTATTTTTCCCAGCACTGATAGTGCACTGTTCTTGACATGGTAGGGCCTTGATGCGTATGTTATATGATGCTGGATTTATAAATGCCATTTGGTAAATATTTAGTTATAGTCATAAACCCCTTTATTTTATGGATGAGGAAACTGAGGCACAACCATGTTGGATGACTTGATCAGGGAAACACTGAGGATGTTTTTCTGATACTAAATATTGTCCTCTATTCACTATGCTATATACACACTTGTTACCTTTATATTTTCTTAGAAAGTTCATGGAACATGAAATTAGAAATCCTGGACAAAATTTTAAAAACGATCATCAGCCTCCCTGTTGTATATCCATCACTTTATTGAATGATTTTGAACATTTTTGTAGACATTCATGGCCCCATATAACTGACTAAAACTGTGCTATTTTTAACAGGTTGTGGTGGGGAGCTGACTGGACCTTCTGGATTCTTTACTAGCCCTGAGTACCCAAATAAGTATCCACCCAATAAGGAGTGTATCTGGTACATTCACACAGCCCCAGGAAGCAGTATTCAGCTTACCATTGAAGACTTTAATGTGGAACACCACTCAGACTGCAGATTTGATGTCCTTGAGGTAGGAATTTTATTTTATTTTGTTTAATTTTATTTAATTAATTAATTTTGCTGAGGCAGTTGGGGTTAAGTGACTTGCCCAGGGTCCTACAGCTAGAGGAATTTTATTTTTCAATCATGCCCAAAGACCTCTCTTGTAGGTCTGTCAAGTCAGCAGGTATTTGTTAAACATCCACTATGTGTCAGGCACTGGAGAAAAAAGGCAGAAACACTCCTTGTTCTCAAGAAGGCCACAATCTACTTGGGGAGATAATATGCCAACAACTACGTACAAATAAGACATACGCAGGAGAAACTGGAGAAAATCTCAGTGGGAGAATTATAGAAGACTAAGAAGGGCTTTTGGCCAAAGGTGAGATTTTAGCTGAGATTTAAAGGAATCCAGGAGGTGGAGTATATTCACATTCTGTGCATGGGGGACAGCCAGGGAAATGCACCGAGTCAGGAAATGGGGTGTCTTGTGTGGGCAACAATGGCAAGGCTACTGTCATTGGATTGTATATGTTGTGGGGAATTTAGACATAAGGAGAAGCAGGAAGGTTTCAGGTAAGGAAAAGCTTTAAAAACCAAACAGAGGATTTTACATTTGGTCCTGGAGATAATAGGGACCCTAAAGTGGGGTAGTTCTGGGATCATGAGTTGGAAAATCTAATTCTATTTAAGTTAATTAATTGCTAGTTCTCTGTCCTACCCCATCCAGGCATTCAGAATTTATTTTGTACTTATCCTACTTTTACTTGTCTGGGAATGTGTTGTATGCCTCCATGTAAAATAGGAGTTCTTGGAGGAAGTAGCCATCTCACTCCTGTATTTGTATCACCAGCGTCGGGCACATCCTAAGGGTTTAATAAATGCTGATTTATTGATTGACTGTGAAAAATAGTTTCTGATTACCTATATTCAATCATTATGAGTGACAGGCATATGGAGCTACACAAACACACACACACTCCCATGAATGTAAGTAGCTTTCTTAGATTCTAAATTTTAAAATTAATTTCAAACTGGTGTTTCTCAAAGAGATGTTCCATTCGTAAGAGAAGAATGGGATATATTTTGGAGCAAGCATACTGCCTTTCTGGAGGGAGTCTCTTGATCCATATAGACAGTCCTAGCCCTGGATTTCAGAAGGCCTGATTTCAAAGATAATCTCAGAGAGTTGCTAGTTGTGTGACTCTCCACAAGTACCTTAACCTCATCTGTCTGAGGTTCTTCATCTGTTAAATGGATATGTTAACAGCTCATATTTTGAAAGATTGTAGTGAAGATCCAATGAGATAATATTTTAAAGGGCTCAGCACAAGATCTGGTATATAATAGTTGCTTAATAAATGCATATTTCCTTCACAAATATAGGCTAGCTTTAGAAATCCATAAGCTAACCAATTTGAAAGCTCCAGGTAGAATTTATCTACTATAAGACTCTCAGGCTTATTTTTGGAAACCAGGCTACACTGAAAATTCAGCTAGTTCCTGGCCAAAGCTGTCACTGCCCCCAGGTCAGAAATCACATTCCAGAGTGTTTTTATGGACATGGTTAGTGCCGAATCACTTTAGTGGGAACAAACAGTTTTTGAAAAGAAAACAAGGTCCTATTGCTGTTGTCTTGGCTGTGAGCTCACAATATATTACAGTGCTGGCATTTCCTTGGGCACCCCACAGCTGGAAACTCCTGCCAGGGCCCAGTGTACAAAGTGCTGGGACAGAAGATAATGGAGCAGGGGCTATCAGGGGTTCCTGAGTTAGCTGGGTTCACGCTCTCATTTTATGCATGAAAGGGCCAAGGTGAAGATATTTAATGTCTCAGGAAGATGTGAATCCAGATCCTCTCATTCTATATCCAAGGCTCTTTGCTTTTGACTAGGTTGCCTCACTGGGTCTTACTTTGGGCTTTTTTTTTTCATTTTCTCTTTGAGAAAACCGCATGAAGGTCACTGACCCGACAAGAATCCTGAGATTGTTAACCTGGTTCTTGGTGCTTTCTGAACACTCATGCTCATTACCCGAAATACTCAGAGCTGGGTTAGGCCATAAAACAAATACATGAAAGAAATCTGAATATTCCTTTTAAATAAAAAAATGCATTTGTATAGATAGAGTTTGTTTTACATCATCTACATTTCCCATTTTCCCTCTCCCTCTTTCAAAGAACCGTTCCTCATAATAAAGAATATCTAAAAAGGGGAAGAAAATGAAGCTGAAAAAACTCAATATATTAAAAAAATTCTGACATTTATAAGCTGTGTTTCACACTAATGATCCCCCGCCTTTACAAAGAAGTAGGCATATGTCTTCATATTTCTTCATTAGAACCAGGCTTGGTCATTAATATTTCTAAGCATTGTTACAATTGTTTTGTTGTCATTTTTAAAAATTGAAATTGTAGATACTTTCCTGATTATTTGAAAAAGTATCTACTTTATTTTCAGTTCTTTGCTATTACCAAAAAATATGCTATATTTTAGTGTATATAAACAGTCTTTGCCCTACCATATCTCTCTTCCTCCCCCCTGCTTTAATGTCCTTGGAGTTTCTATTTCAGAACACATCAATATTTTAGTCACTTACTTGGCATAATTACAAGTTTCTTTTCAGAATGGTTGGACCAATTCACAATTCCACCAAGAATGCATCAAACACCCATATTTCCCTAATCCTTCCAACACTAACTCTCCCCTATCTTTTGCCATTTTCCCAATTTTCTGTATGAAATCCTTGGTTTATTTACTACTTGTTGTGGGGTAGGAAATAGTCAGGGAGTGAAATTTTCAAGGTATTTCTTTTTTTTTTTTTTTTTTTTGCTTTTTGCTGAGGCAATTGAGGTCAAGTGACTTGCCCAGGGTCACACAGCTAGGGAATGTTAAGTGTCTGAGACCAAATTTGAACTCAGGTCTTCCTGACTTCAGGGCTGGTGCTCTATCCACTGCACCACCTAGCTGCCCCTTTCAAGGTATTTCTGCTTTGGGATGGCTCCAATATGGGGACCAAGTCCAAGCCTGCAGGCTAATTTGTCCATCCCTTTGTCTAGTGGGAGGCTGATGGGCGAAGGGTGCTTTCTCCGTTGTCAATCCATAAAGATTTTACCTTGCTGGGTCTTCTCCTTTATTCTCTGGATTCAGCTCTAGTTGCTCTCTGGCTGATGCAGGATTCCTCCTTGGGGCAATTACTGAGAGTAGGAAGGAGGAAAGTGTCCACTGAGTTCCATATAATCTTGTAATGAAAATGACCTTATGTGTTTTCCATAGAAAAGTGTGTCTCTACACAGGTCACTTTCTGATCAGAAACATCATCAAAGCATATTTTATAGCTTCAGAAAAATAAACACCAGCATTTTAGACATTATTTTCTTGGCTCTTTTAGGGGAGGAGAGACCTTGGTTTTCTTTATCCTGACAATCTGCTTTACAAATGGTCGTCGTGGGGACTAGAGGGAGCCCAGCGTCCCAGAACATGCCATTGTCTTGGTTTATTGCCCCTCCGGGTGGATTTCCTTCCCTTCCCCATGTCAGTGCAGCCCACTTTTCACACAGCTTCATAAAAACAAGCCGGAGGGTTTCCATGGCAAAAACAATAAAGTGTTACTTTTGGCCTCCACAAATGCAACCAATAGTTAACATATGACTCCCAAAAATGGGAAAAGATGGAAAGAATTTCAGGGTGTGGTTCGTGGGGCACTCTGGCATATGACTAAACAGCGGAGAAAAAAAATCAGGCTGCTGGGAACACAAGATTTCAGAGATAAAATGTGTTTTGACTGAAAGCTTGGGATCCAGCACATCTCAAAGCCTGTGGTTTTAGTCTGTTTTGACCATTTGCTTCTGCTCTGTTAGCTCCATTTACTGTTACAATCAAGTCAGCATTCCCATGTTATGAGCAACCAAGAGGCTGTTGTCGCATTGAAGCAACCGACCATTTCCATGACACTGATTTCTGAGCATCAAATGGGCCGTGGGCGAAGGCGGAGGACCAAGGTAGCCAGTTAAAATGGAATATTGGCTGGCATCGTAGTTTAACCCCATTAACCATGTTCAGCAACTAGTCAAAGGATGGAGGAACAGGCCAAGAGCTGAGGTGCAGCAAATAAAATTAAAAGCATCCTTACATTTCTGAACTTCGGAGAAACGATCAGATTTCTCCGGGGAAGATGATGAACTGGCCCTCTCCTTCCAGACTAGAGCCAGTGCCCATGGAGGTGATGTCAGCTAGCTTGACTGAGAGGTCCCCAAAAAGAGCCTGAGGCATCTGTTCTGGGGGAGGTCACTCAGTGATGTGGAATGGAAGGGCCTTGGAGAGATTGTGGGAAAGACTGTGACTGCTCACCAAGGTCTGGGGAGCCGGGGGTCAGGGAGAATCCTTCTCTGTGTGTATAACCAGAACTGAGAGTGTCCTGCAGAGGGCTAAGCCAGCTCAAGCCTCTCCTCCCCAGTCATTCTGTAACCATTCAAGTCTGTTCACCACATGGCTATGAGGAGCCCCTTTTCCATTGGCTACATCGCTGGAACTGGGAGTATCTTTGAAAATGCTGTCAGGGTTGGCCACATGTTTCATCTCATTCTCTTTGCCTCCTAGTTCTTGGAGGATCTCACTATTTCCCTTATAGTATGCAGGAAGAAGTTCTATAAGGGGAAAGATCTTAGGGTCTTTCTCTTCTCTGAGGCAGTGTCATCCTGTAACCATCCACACACACACACACACACACATACACACACACACACACACATATAGTTTTTCCATTTAAAGTAAAAAAGATTGTTTTTCCATTTTAAGTGAAAAAGATCGGAAACCCTAATCGTGTGAGTTTTGAAAGGTCACAAGGGTTCCTCTTCCAACAACCCAAGGTTTTAAAGTCTGGGTGTGCAGCCAGTCTAGCATTGACACCCCTAAAAGCAAAGAGTAATCTCTGGGAGTGACCTTCAGAGTCACTCAATTGAGTTAAACTGTATCTGAATATAAAATTGGTAAGACCATTATTGTGTAGGAATTAATCATGAAGCTGTCAGTTGCTGGGGGGAGAGATTTATACTTTTGTTCTTACTATAAATTCAAAGTAAATATGTTATCCCTCTAAAAGCTAAATGATGTTAAGTGATTGGCACCTAACAATAGAGAGAATACAGCCTGTGGAAATTCAACCCTATGGAAATAAAGAAAAATGCTGTCAATTCTTTCAGAGTACTCTAGAACCCTGAAAGGCAGATTTAACTTTCCTGAGTTGGAGGCAGGAGCCAAAATATATTCCCTACATAACATTATTCCCTATTTTTTCACCATCTAGTCAGATCCTATTTGTTTCTTCTGTTTACTCAAGTAGCCTTACCAGAGGCGGTCCTCCCTGAGGGTAAAATCATTATTCAGAATGAATACAGGGTCTTGCAAATAGTAGGTACTTAATAAATAATATTTAAAATGAATTCTAACATAGAATTTCAGAGTTGAAAAGGGGTCAGAGGCTCATGAATAAGAATCCCATCAATACCATGCAGGTGCCCATCTAATCTTTGCTTCCTAAAGGGAACTAAGCTCCATGAAGATGTTGTGTCCCACTCTTCATAGCTGCCGTCCAGGTACAGAAGTCCTGCTTTGGGAAGGTGTCCATGACTTTAACATCATCACCTTTTACCGAAGAGGGAAACCCATAGAGATGGGAAAGGGTATTTGGAACAAAGATGGAGGACGACTCATTTCAGCCTTATTTCTGCCACTTGCACTATTATCTGTGTGAAGGGCCATTTAGGTCTCCTCCTTCCCCTCCCAGCTGACCTTTTGATGGGGCTCAGGAGGCCACGTGAACATCAAATCCTTGTAAAGAAGCCGAGCTTCAAGCTGCCTGCCGGCTTTCTCCATTCTTGTACAGAGCTCTTGGGGGAACAGCTCTTCCATTCATCTGGGCCCAAAGGACTGGAAGGAACTGATGAGACAAAGGAGTCATTGTGGATTCAAGTGACACTCTTTCTCAAGAGCATTCTCATTGTTTTTTATTCTCCTCTATCAGCACATACAGTCAAGCTGCACTTCCTAGCTCTCGATACACCAGTGTAAGATCTTGCAGGAAGTTCTAGGATATGGGAATGATCTCTTATCAATACAAGGGCAGCATCTTCTAGGGGAGAGAGCATCGGGCTCCAAGTCAGAGGGCTTGAGGTCTAAGGCCTACTTTGTCACTCTGTAAGCCATGTGACTTTAGACGGGGAGCAATTCACATTTATTTTTCTCATCTGTAAATGAATTCTAAGTTCCAAGTCCAAGATGGTACTGTGGTTTCTGATCCAAAGAGTGAAAGTTTGAAATCTTGTTTTATCTTGTCAACCAGTAAGAGAACTCCTCAGAAGATTCCCTTGGCTATAGTTGTCAATTAACTTGAATATAAACTCTTGATTATAAATTTCTACCCTTGCCTAAGACCTAACCTAATTATTCTTATTTCCTTATGTACCCTTCTGCTGGGTCCAAGCATCCATTAGGCATTCGCTCCTTTGTATGATTTCATTTAACCAGTCTTCTTCCTGTCTGTAAATTAGCTGATATCAAGACATTGAGTGTATGGGACTATTTATTAAAGGGATGAAAGCAAGATAGATAGACCACAAAGTGGGTATAGGTCATGATTCTAGGCCAGAGAACAGGATGCAGACACGGGCTCCTTGGAGAGCAGAGCCAGAGGTACATGAAGGATGAAGAAGAATGACAGAGCAGAAGTGGCTGTGCAAAAAAAAAAACAAAAAAAAAAACCATACCTTATAGACAGTTTTGTCAGTTCCTGTTCCTGTATAGCTATTTTTAGATGAAGGTTGCTGCAATTAATGAAATAGCAAAAGCTGGAGAACCAGAAACAAACCTAGCCACCCTTAAACACTCTGTACTCTTTCCTCTAGCTAGCAAATAACTCTGAATAGACAAATCTCCTGATATATTCCAGTTGCAGAAAAACAGAATAGAAAATGAAATCTCTTTATATTTTGAATCCTCTTTTATGTTCTGCTGTGCACATGGGGATTTTGTTTTGTTTTGTTTTGTTTTTAATTACTTGATTAAAAATAAAGATATAGGAAAAGAAAAAAATATTTTGAAAAAAAAGAAACAAAATCAAAGCTCTTGAGTTGGGGATGATTTGTCTATAGAATTCTCTTTCTGAGGATGTATGTATACATAGTCATACATATATATATATATACATATATATATATATATACATTGGTACACATAAAGACATATTCCAAAAGTCAGAAAATCAGATCTCTTTAGCAGTGTTGACACTCCAATTGAAAAGACTAAAGTTTATAAAAAACTGCAAAAAATAAAATAATAATCTTCTCTAAAACTTTGTTTTTCCCCTTTAATTTGGGAAAGGAATCCCTCAACTAATTCATACATTTCATGCTGATACAACAATCTCCAAATAGTTTAGGAAAGCTATATTTCTCATCCAGTCAATTTGTATGTTTCTGAAGCAGAGGGAATGCTTTTGATAACTGAATTTAAAGTTCATCCATTTAGTATTTTTTTAAAAAATGATAATAAAATAGTCCAGTGAGATTTAAAGTTACTGGACTGCTTGAGAACCTGGGAGCTGATGCTAATACAAATAGACCAAAGGATGGGCAGCAATTGCTTACATGTATCACTTAATTGAGGCTTTTTCTTTTTGTAATCCCTTCCAGGTGTATGGTGGCCCCGATTTTTATTCTCCTCGGGTGGCTCAGTTGTGTTCTTCCAGATCAAGAGAGAATCCTCTGCAAGTGTCGAGTGCTGGAAATTCAATAATAGCCAGATTCAAGACTGACAGCAGCATAAACGGAAGGGGTTTCAATGCCTCCTGGCTAGAGATCCCTGATGGTGAGTCTATCAAAATTCTAAACTAACAATTCTCCAACTAAGAGCTTATGATAGACTCAATGAATTAAGCTTATTAACAGTCGTTGGAGAAAAGTGTACCACTTCCCACTTTCTGTTTCCTTACTATCACTCTCCAACCTGAAAGCAATCTATTTATCTGATATACATTTTAGTTAAGTTCAGAAACTCATAGGAAATACTCATGTGGAACTAGAAACTAAATCTATTTGTTGATTCTGTACCTAACCTTATAATGAAAATTCATTCTGTGATGGTCCTTTTGGTCAAATACTCTCTTGTGTGCTCAGCTCTAGGTGCCATATCTTGAGGACTCTGGCAAACCATAGGGCATCCTGAGAAGGGCAGCTGGGAAGGTGAAGGGAGAGGGAGTGGATGGAAGGTAATCTGAGAGAGAAAGGCACTAGCAGCTGGGAGCCTGGGGCAGGTCTCTTACAGATGTGATGTTTGAAGCAGCCAGGGAATCTAAGAAGTAGAATATAGGATGGAGGACATTCCAGTTTGGGGGCACAGCCAGTGCAAAAGTATAGAAGGAGGAAATGGGATATCATATAAGAGAGCAGCAAATAGACCAGTGAAACTTGATTATAAAATGTCTGTAAGTGTACAAGCAGAACTGTAAGAAGCCTGGGAAGAGAGGAGGGGGCCAGGGGATAAAAAAGAGAGCAGTTTATACTTAAACCTGAATGTACAAGAAAACATTAGAACTCATTTCATAAGAAATTTTGTGGTGATGTGGTCAGATGTATGCTTTAGAAAAGTCTCCTTGGCAGCTGAAGGGAGGATGCATGGGAGTGGGGAGAACCCTGAGGTGCAGAATCCAATTAGAAGGTCATTACAGAAGGCCAATTTGAAGTCTACACTAGAGACTGGAGAGCCTAAGAGGAGGAGGTGGGGAGTGGAGGGAAGGGACACACAGAAGAGAATTTTTTTTATTAGAAGAGAAATAGTGAAGGTACAAACACCACATTTGATAAAGGATTTATATATGCTAGGGAAGGTAAGAGTGAGGAATTGAGGATGATGCTGAAGAAGCAGATCTGGGGGACTGGAAGGACCCCAGTGCTCTTGACAGTAACAGGGAAATTATAAAGTGGTGGAGAGTTGGGGGGAAAAGTGAAAGAATAATTAGTATTGATATTTCCTATCATTATTTCCCTCCCCTTAATTGTATTTTATTTTTTTCCCAACTACATGTAAACAGAGTTTTCAACAGTCACTTTAATAAGATTTTGAGTTCTAGATGTTTTTCTCCTTCCCTCCCTGCCCTCCCCCTCCCCAAGATAGCAAGCAATCTGATATACAATCATATTAAATATATTTCCACATTAGCCATAGATGAATCAGAACAAAAGAGAAAAACTATGAAAAAGAAAAAACAAAACAAAACAAAAATGGAAATTTGTGCTTTGATCTGCATTGTCTTGTAGTTCTTTGGATGTGGATAGCATTTTCCATCATGACTCTTTGAATTGTCTTTGATCGATGTATTACTGAAAAAGCTAAGTCTATCACAGCAGATCATCACACAATCTTGCTGTTATTGGGTACAGAGTTCTCCTGGTTCTGCTCACTTTATTCATTCATTAGCATTAGTTCATGTAAATCTTTCTAGGTTTTCCTGAAAACTGCTGAAAATTTTTCATGGCACAATAGAAATCCCATTATATTCATATATCACGATTGTTAAGCCATTCTGCAATTGATGGGCATCCCCGATTAATATTTCATATTATTAAAGAATATTGAAGAAGAGTTTGATTAAAAGTAGATTTTACTTAGATCACAAAAACTATTTCACTGGATATAATTTTATCCCTTCTCCCTTCAGTATTTAATTCATTTCAATTCTTTTATTTTCCTTTTCTTGCAAAGGTTCAGTTGAGTGGGAAATCATTCACGTAAATTCACTTCATTAGATATTCAATAGAATGACATTTTAAAAGAGATTTTATAATTGCTGAGGGAATGGGGCATGCTCATGCAGGACTAAGATAAAAAGAGAAGTTTATATATGTAATATTCTTTTCATGGATTGGTTGGTTTCTGTCCTACAGGTTGTGGAGGCATTTTCCAGGCTTCCAGTGGTGAAATCCATTCTCCAAACTACCCCCGTTCTTACCAGAGTAACACAGACTGTTCCTGGCTTATTCAAGTGGACAGAAACCATCACATTCTCTTAAACTTCACAGACATTGACTTTGAACTACAGGATGCATGTATTACTGTAAGTGGCAAATGCTCAAGCATTATTTCTAACAAATCCTATTACTATGGTAACAAATGGATTGATTTCTCCCACATGTTCACTGCATTAATTTGTTTATTTTTAAGTGAAATGAAAGGCATTTGTCAAGTACTTTTTACCATTTATGGTATTTTCAATTCTTAGATTTTTCTGCATCATTTGAAATCTACTCTCTAAAAACTAGGGTACATGCCTGCATGTTTCTAGTTTTTCTGGCCCTCACCATTCCAAATTCTAAGACTGAAAAGTTCCCACCATTTCTATCCCAACAATAAATTCTTCCTTGTTGGTGACAATCAGATCCAGAATATAAGGTTCCCTCCTTGCTTCCTTTACCTTTTCAATTAAGAAAGAAAAGTTATTCGCAAGAGATAAGGATCTATAGAGAGAAATAAGAGAGAGAAAGAGAGACAGACAGAGACACAGATATATAGAATGAAACAGTGAGATAGAGACTGAGAGAAAAATGCATTTATTAAGTACTTACTATGTACCAGTCATTCTGCCAATCTCTTTACAAACTTTAACTCACTTTTTTCCCCTAATAACTCTGGGAGATAGGTACTATTATTATTCCCATTTTTTCAGATGAGAATATTGAGGCAGTCACTTAGCTAGTAAGTATCTGAGGCCAGATTGGAATGCAGATATTTCTGATTCCAGGCCCAGCTCTTTTTCCTACTCTGTACCATTGAGCTGCTGAAATAATATTTTGAAGACACAAAAAGAAACACTTCTTATGAGAATGAAAAGAAATTATCTAAAAAAAATAATGTGGATGCACAGGGTTTTCCTGTACCAACTTAAAAACAAACACAAGGTCAGATAATACAGGAGAAATATAGAAGAATGGCATGATTCTGTAAAAAAGAGTATCAGGAATGCTAAAATTCAAGGGAAGTGGAAATTGATAAGGAAAGTGAAGGATGACAAAGATGGTAGCATTTGTGGAACTGATTAGTGAAAAGAGAATGGAACAAAAACTAGGTCCTAGGACAAAAGGCAGAGCTGTTCAGTTTTTTTTCACTTAATGATATTTTATTTTTTTTTCCAATTATATGTAAAGACAGTTTTCAACTTTGACTTTTGTAAGAGTTTGAGTTCCAATTTTTCCCCTCTCTCTTACCTCCTAAGACAGCAAACAATATGATGTAGTTTATAGATGTACAATCATTTTAAACATATTTCCATAGCAGCTATTTTGTGAAAGAAAAATCAAAACAAAAGAGAAAACCACAAGAAAGAACAAGCAAACAAAAAAATGTGAAAATAGTATGCTTTGAGATTTAGTCTCCATAGTTCTTTCTCTGGATGCAGATGGGATTTTCTATCCCAAATCCACTGGAATTATCTGGATTAATGCATTGTTAAGAGTTAAGTCTATCATAATTAATCATCACACAATGTTGCTATTACTATGTATAATGTTCTTTTGGTTCTTTTCGCTTCTCAGTTTTCTATTTTTTTCTGATTTCTCTTTCAAGAAAGGTGACTTTGTATTCGAAATGACAGAAAAAATATCGTTCATAGGGAGATGATACCCAAGAGAAGTAAAGGGATAGTAAGAGAATGGTACTTAAATGCCTTTGAAGATCTCATCATGAAGTCCAGAGGACTTAGATAACTCCTCTGAGACATATTTAGCTTGGTCGAAAAGGGGAAATGTGTAGAAATTGGAAAGAAGCAAATTTAAACTGATATTGGAGATGGGGAGCAAACATTAAACACTCACCCATTCTGTGCAATACATTGTGCTAAATGCTTTACAAATATCTCACTTGATCTTTATAACAATCCTGAGAAGTAGATGTTATTATTGTCCCCTTTTTACAGTTGAGGAAACTGGGGCAGAAACAGATTCCATGACTTAATCAGGATCACATAGCTTGAAAGTGTCAGGGGAATTTATTAATGGTTTTAGTGATAGTTCTTAATTTGGGGCTTATGACCTTATTTTTTTAAATATGCTTTTTACTCTATTTTAATATAATTGATTTCCTTTATAGTCCTCTATATTTACTTTTATTCATTAAATATTTTTCTGAGAGTGGGTTCATTGACTCTACCAGACTAAAAAAGGGTCCATGACATACATAAAAAGGTTGAATTTCCCTGGCTTTGAGCTATCCAAAAATGAATGTGATGTTTGGAAGAGAGGAGAAAACTTCAAATGAAGACTTGTTTGATGTGTTATAGAGGGAATTCTTGATTGCACAAAGGCTGATCACAGATGCTCCCTTTGGGACTAAGATTCCAAGATTCATTGAACCCAATCAGGGAAAAGGGTGCAAAACACTTACGTAGCTCATATTATCACACAGAAACTTGGTGCTTGATGGAGAACAAGATAGGAAAGAGGCCTTTGTCTTTACACCTGATAGATATCTCAAACTGGGTGTCCTGTAGATATCTTCAACTCAATAAGCCCAGAAATGAACTCATTATCTCCCCCCAAACTCTTTCCCATCCAGACTCCCCTATTTTTGTCTAGGGTACCATTATCCTCCCATACCCGCTTCAGGCTTACAATCTAGGTATTATCCTTGACTCCTTACTATCTCACCCCCATCTCCACTCCATATCCAGTCTGTCAATTTCACCTTTATAATAACTTTCAAACATACCTCTACTCTACCCTGATACGATCACCGGTCCAGTGCAGATCCCTCTCCCCTCTCCCTGGATTATTGTACTAGCCTGTTGGTGGGTCTACCTGTCACAAGGTTTTCCCCACTGCACTTCGACCTCCATTCACCTGCCAAAAGTGATTTTCCTAAAGCCCAGGCACCCAGTAAATGCCAATGGCTCCATGTTACTTTCAGGGTCTTCTCATTGGCATCCAATGCCCTTCCTAGCCTGTCCCAACCATGATCTCTCCAGTCTTCTTACACTTTACACACCCTCTCTCTTTGTAGAACCAAACACTGGCTGTCTTTTTCTTCCTTGACATTTCACGCTCAGCTCCAGGTATTTTCACTGGTTAGCCTGATGCCAGGAATGTTTCCCCTAATCTCTGCCTCCCAGTGGCCCTGCTAAAATCCCAGCTTCTACAAGAAGTCTTCCCTACCCTCTCTTAACTCTACTGCCTTCCTTCTAGGGATCATTCCTTCTTTATCCATGTCTGTGCACATGTGTTTGCACATTGTTTCCTCTCTTAGACTGAGCTCCTCAAAAGCAGGAAATGTCTTTTGCCTTTCTTTGTATCTCCATTGCTTAGCACAGTGCTTAAATTAATTGATAGATCTGAATAGGTGGTGGGAACTTAATACACTTAGCCTGCTTCATGATTTACCATAGAGTTAGCATAGAGGTGGATGGATCTGGAGAGGGTATCCAGCCAGACTCTTTCTGAGTCCTGCATTATAACTCCTCTGGGCTCATGTATTGAGTCTTTTCTTCACATATAAAACTTAGGAACAGACCCCAGGAAAGGTTCTGTGTTGACTCTCCTGGCTCAGCTGGGAGCCTGGCTCCAAATTGTAGCTGGTTTATTCTCTGGCTGTCTAGAAAGGGAGAAAACTAGACATTGAGACGCTCCTCATTTCTACAGAGCCAGATGGGTGACGGGAACAGGCCTGAGCTTAGGCTTCTGGATGCAAAAAACCAAATCAAGTCCAATAATTTTCACAATATTTATGCAATCGACTGTAGATGAAGCCAATCATTCATTTTGGGGACCTTCAAGCGACTTGTTTGGTCCTGTTGTCTAGACAGTCAATGTGAGATTCTTTAGTATGATCCATCATAATCAAATGCTAGTGAATTGCCAATTTTTTTGAATGGGGCTCATTTGAGCTGTTCATTATTAATAGTAAATAAGTCCTGAATGTCAAAAGTAAAAAAAATAATAATTTTTAAGCCAACTTGGATAGTCGGAAATGAAAACATAAGATCATTGACAAGTAGTTTGACACTGGTGTTATTTCTTTACCTGATGACAGTTAGTGACAGGAATTTTTGTCCAAATTTGAGTTATGGAAAATTAAAACACTAGGATCCATAATCAATCGATATAAAAGTTAGGAAGCTGAATGACTTTCAGATAAAAATTCTGAAATGTCAATCATTTTTCAGGGAAGCAGCTTGCTTAAACTTTCTGAGCCTCAGTTTTCTCATCTACAAAATGGGAAAAAAAAACCCTGTAATACTAGTTCTCAGGATTGTTCATGATAATGCCAATAATAATAATAAAAAGCTTATATGTTTATAGTGCTTTAAAGTATGCAAAGTCCTTTACCTATGGGATCTCATTTAGTCTTTACAGCAAAGCAGTGAGGTAGATGCTATCATTATGCTCATCTTACAAATGGGGAAACTGAGGCAGAGGTTAAATGACTTGCATAGAGTCACATAGCTAGAAAATGTTTAAAGCATGATTATAACTCAGGTCTTCCTGATTCCTAGTTCTCTATCCACTAAACCATAAAAATATTTATTTTGATAATAAAAATAATTGAAAACATTAATGATATAACATGTGTAACATATAATACATGTAATATATAATGTGATACATATATAATCTATGTAATTTATATGTATATGTATGTATGTATATGTATATAAGACAGTTGCCTTCAAGTAGTAAATATATATAATATTATTTATAATTATATATGATATATATATTTACTACTTGAAGGCAACTGTCTCACTTGGGCAGCTGGATAACACAGTGGATAGAGTGTTGCACTTGGAGTCAGGACACTTAGCAGTAGTGTGACTTTAGCCAAGTCACTTAACTTCTCTCAGCTTCAATTTCCTTATTTATTAAATGGGCATAATAATTATACCTACCTTGCAATATGTTGTGAATCTCAAAGGAGGCAACATGTATCCATATTGTTGCAAACCTTAAAAGATTGTTATCATCATATCATAATGATTATTATTATCACCACAATCCTATGTGGGAGACACAATTATTTCCTCCATTTAACAAGTAAGGAAACTGAGATTGAAAAGGTTAAGTGGAAACCTACCACTAATAGGTTTTAATCAGGATTTGAATTCAGGTTTTCCCTACACCAGATTCAAGGCTCTATTCATTACACCACCTAGCTATACTAATGAGATGCTGTCTGTACAACATTTTGTAAATATTTAAAGTACTATATTAATGTTAGCTTATATTTAATACTATTACCACTTCCACTGTTACTAGAAGCACTACCACCACCACCACTACTACTTTTACTTCTACTACTACCAGTATTACTACTACAACTAGTAGTTTTTCTACTATTACTTCTACTACTATCAGTATTACAACTACTACTATTACTAGTATTACTATTACTACTGTTATTACTTCTACTACTACCAGTATTACTACTAGTAGTTGTAGTATTACTATTACTACTGCTATTACTTCTCCTATTACCAGTATTACTACTACTATTACTACTACTACTAGTATTACTATTACTTCTACTGTTACCAGTATTACTACTACTACTACTACTACTACTACTACTACTACTATTACTACCACTACCACCATCACTACCACTATAATTATGACTACTACTATCAACAATAGTGTTAGTAGTAATAATTGCAGATCATAAAAAATTCTCTAATTTTTGATATCATATGAAAGAGCATCGATTGCCTATAAAAAAACAAACAAAAACAAAACCCATAGGCTCTACTCCCACTCCTGCCAAATTCAAGCATGTAATGGAATCTTCTTGATCCTAGGTTTCCTCATCTATAAAAGGAGGGTCAGATTAGATGATCTCTAAAGGATCTTTCTAGCACCTAAATTCTATTATTTGAAATAGATGGCTTTTTCAAGTTCAAAATTCAGATCAGCTACCCCTTGGCAGTCCTTCCTAAATTGCCTTTTGCTTTGTGGAAATAAAAGGAGCATTGAGCTCATGAAGAGAATTGGCAGAGGTAAAAAACCTGAAACAAAGGCCACTTGTAGAACTACCTCTTCACTTGTGTCATCTTTGGTTATGTTTCCCATAGCTCTATTCTTAAGAAAGGGTCAGGTGTCAGAAACGGGATAGTGTAACTCCTGCTCACTCAGCCAGACTCTTTTTAGTCCCTCTGAGAGCTCTCTGAATCCAAGGGCACTCTGGTTACACAGATGTTTATTAGATGTTGTATTTGGGACCAGGGATATGATGATATTGCTTAGACCTGTGGTTCACTAGTTATGGAACCCCCTCCATTTTCTTTTAGAGAGTTGCCTGAAGCTCAGAAATTCCCTTCTCCAGATACAGGGTATTAAAGATAAAAACAAACCAATTCTTACTCTGGAGGAGCTTCCATTAATACAAATATCTTGTTCACAATATTTCATGAATGAAAATGAGGAAAGTGCCTTTCCTGAATATTATTGATATGATGATGCATCAAGGGGAACTTATCTACTGATTTAAAATGATTTTGAGATACAGTTCCCATGTTGGATAACCATGTTGGATAACCTCAAATTATCTTTAATGGTATAATTTTAAGTCCATTGGACCCAAGAAGTGATAAGACCTATTTGTTGGGGATTTCCCATCATCTCAACACATGGAAATAATTAGTAACTTTCCTTCCATAGAGTCCAAGTATGAAAATAACTGAGCCGCCAGATTTATTGCTTAATTAGAACTCTTCTCCTACTTTCCAAAGTCATTCGGCTCAGTGGGGGAAGATAACTAAAGATGCAGGCAGAAGAGCAGAGACCTGAGGAGGTCCACAGCTTCCTCTGCTCAGCACAACGGGATGTCTGCCCTGTGCCAAATTGTGAGAGAACAGAGACAGAACGGGCCAAAAGTGGACCCCAATGCACATCTCCCCTCTGCTCTTTGATGAGACTTCATTTGGAGAAAGCAGACACTTGCAGAAATGGAGACCTTTCCAAAGATGCTGAGGTCTTGCTATTAATAGTGTTGATTCTTTCAGTCTTTGAAGGCCACCGAAGCAGGAAGGAAGCCAAATGTTGTACTTGCACTGAAGGGAAAGGGAAGAGTTTTATATTGTTTTTTTCTTTCCTCCAGACAGCTGTATTGTCTGCTGCTGGTGCAAATTATCTGGCCCTGATTGTAAGTGAGGGGGGGAGTCAGAGTGAAATGGGCTGGCCATCTCTCTTACTTTTAAGGCCTAGGTAGAAATATGAAGAAAGAAAAGGAATAAATTCAGATTTGCAGTCAAATGTGTAACTGTGAACTTAACAGAGAAGTTTCATTTCAAAATGGTCAAGTGTGGAAGAAGACTTGAGAAAGTGAATGATTCGCCCCCCAATTTGGCAAAAGCTGCAATGAGTAATGGATTTGCTTCTATCCTTCCTCATTTAGATTTATGACTTTAACAGGCTGGATAATTTCCTGAGAGGATTCCCCTACCAATGACCATTCTCCTCCTAAATGCAGAAGCAGCTGTTTTTTTTAAAATCTGTTTCTTTATTGTTTAGCCAGAACATAGAATCCTATAACAGCTGCAGTGTAACGTATAAATTGCACATACTTTAGGAGGAATTCATTTTCTATGACTTTGCACTCCAAAATTCATTTTTTCCTTTGCTCATAGGAGGCCCTTAATAAATGTTTGTTGAATCAAATGCTTATTGAATCCAAAGCTTTTGTGAATACCCTTCTACCTACACATTCTCAGCTCCCTTCTTCCTTCACTTTCTTAAATTTTAAAGTAACTTTGGGTCATGGCCCATCACCTTGAATGGCCATGGAGCTAGAAATGATTGGAGGCTCAGCCAGGACTATCCCTGAGTGCAGGATACTGGTAGGTATGAACTACCAGGAAAAGAGCCATCATAGATTAGAGGGAAGGTGGGATTAAGCCCAGGAGATGGGTAAAGGGAGGGACCAGAGCTCTTTCATTGAGTCTGGGGCAGAATTGAGGTTAAGATCCCTGATTGGACACCCTGGGTTTATTTGTTGATTTGAGAGATTCTGCTGTCCCCTGCACATTCCACTGAAGCAGCTATGCTGGGAAACTCCTATGTGCTCAGTTGAATGGAATTTGTGGAGGCATTGTGCAATTTGAAATCTATAGGAGTCCAATATACAGATTTGCCTGAAATCCAACTAATGGATATTTCCAGGCTATTTAGGGAATAATGTCCTAGCATGGGGGGATAGGAGACTACAAATATATTCCTAGATCTGTTATTATCTCTCCTGCAATAAACAAATCATCTTCTTAATGCTCCCTTTTTTCTCCCTCTTAAAGCAAATTAAATTTGCCAACTGTTTTTCTCCTCGGGTATTGTGAAATTAATGAGATATTATAAAAGGATTTAAAGCATGGGATCATCATATAAAGAAGTGTAAGGACTTTTCCTATAGGCTCACAACAAAAAAATGAAGGAATGTAAAGATTGTAGGACATCTCCTAACTACAAGATTTATGGGTAGAAGGATCTTTAGATCAAAAATTCTTTTTTTAAAAAAATTTTTATTAAAGTTTTTTATTTGCAATACATATGCATGGGTAATTTTTTAATTCTGACCCTTGCAAAACTTTTTGTTTCAAATTTTTCCCTCCTTCCCTCTACCCCCTCCCCTAGATGGCAGGTATTCCAATACAAGTTAAAGATGTTAAAATATATGACAAATTCAACATATGTATGCATATTTATAGTTCTCTTGCTTCACAAGAAAAATCAAATCTAGAAAGAAAAAACCTGAGAAGGAAAACAAAATGCAAGCAAACATCAACAGAATGCGTAGTCCACCCTCAGATCCCACAGGCCTCTCCCTGGGTGTATATGGCTCTCTTCATCACTGAACAATTGGAACTGGTTTGAATCATCTAATTGTTGAAGAGAGCCATGTCCATCAGAATTGATCATCACATAGTTTTGTTGTTGCCGTGTATAATGATCTCTTGGTTCTGCTCATTTCACTCAGC
>JAJPUD010000062.1:1091664-1154861 GCA_023553655.1 Myrmecobius fasciatus
AGATAGATAGATAGATAGATAGATAGATAGATAGATAGATAGATAGACAAGTTAATGACACTCATGTCATACTCTTAACCATGTGGGAAAAAAAATTGGAAACAGGTTTTCCAGCATCCTTGACAGACTAAGATTTTGCACTTTGAGAAAAGATTCTCAAGATATGTCTCCTGAGATGATACAAGGGGCAAGCTTCAAAAGCAGGATTTGAACCCAGATTCTCTGACCCTAACCCTGGAAATATACATATACATATATATACTCAAGAATAAGGTTTGACAGTCCCTGGGAACCTGGGAAAGAAGTTACAGAGAGCCTCTAGGGAGACCACTTACTTGAGGAGTGTTGCTCCTCAGTTTATGCTCAGTTCAGGAATTCTTGGTACGAGCTGAACTAATTATCTTCCATTGCTGGTCCTTTGAACGTTAGGAGATGATTAAGCCATTTTATTGCCCATATCATGTGTGACAAGGTCCTTTTATAACTATATCAGTTTTCACCTGAGCCAACCTAGACTTCATGGAGAGAACTAGTGCTCAACAGCTCCACACTGAGTGAGAAATGGATGCTGGTTGATTGACTCTGGGTGCTACAAAGCTGCATAGGGAATAACTAGCACACTGAAAGAATTGTTCATAAGCTTTTCAATAGCCTTTCTTCTCTCCTTCAGACTTGGCAGATCTGTTCAGTCATTTCAGTTGTGTCCAGCTCTTTGTGTTGGGAGTTTTCTTGACAAAGACACTGGAGTGTTTGTCATTTTCTTTTCCAGCTCATTTTACAGATGAGGAAACTGAGGCAAGCAGCATGAAATGATCATACAGCTAATAAATATCTGAGGCCAGATTTGAACTCAGGAAGATGAATCTTTCTGACTCCAGGTCCAGTTGCTCTATGGCAGATCTGGATGTCATCAAAGAAATGTATTATTGAAAAAGAAAATAGACTAGTCACATAGAGCTAGGGATAAGCAAAAATACTTTCCAGTGGCATATCTTCTATATTCAAAATAATTTAAAGAAGTCCTCCGGAAATTTGGGTGTAACCCTCTGTGTTAAGCTTAGAGGAAGAAATGAACCAGAGCCATATATGATGCATTATGCTCTATATCATTATGGGGAATATCCAAATCACTGACATCATAGATCCTTAGGAGTATTGCAGTATGAATCAGAATGTTTCCTATGACCATTTATGTGCTTGAGAGAACAAACTTTGGTTAAATTTATAACTAAATACTGAGTAATCTTATGAAAAATCAGCTTGCATTTTGTGCAAAGCAGTCCCTTCCCCCAAAAGAAGTATACATGGTAGCTTACTTTGTACAAGTTTATGAAACCAGCATCCAAAATCAAGAAACTCACTTTCCTCTAGATTACACATGCCTTTATTAAAATAAAGTATGAAGACATTGTGTGATTATCAGCTTTGATAAACTCAGCTCTACTCAGCAGCACAATGGTCCAAGATAATTTCAAAAGACTCATTATGGGGAAAAAAAAAAAAAAAACCTATCCACATTCAGAGAAATGCCACAGAGAACTGTGGCATTTGAATGTAGATAGCAGCATATCATTTTCATTTGTTTTTTTCTTTCAAGTGGTTTTTCCTTTTTGTGTTTTCCTTCATCACATGATTAATGTACCTGTATAACCTATATTAGATTGCTTACCATCTTGGAGAAAGGGAAGAAAAAGAGAAAGAAAGGAGGGAGAAGAAAAATTTGGAATTCAAAATATTATAGAATTGAGTGTTGAAAACTATCTTTACATGTGTTTGGAGGAAAATACTTTCTTTTTTTTATTAAAGCTTTTTATTTGTATAGCATATGTATGGGTAGTTCCCCAGCATTGATCTTTTTTTTTGTTTTTTTTTTTTTGCTGAGGCAATTGGGGTTAAGTGACTTGCCCAGGGTCACACAGCTAGGGAATGTTAAGTGTCTGAGATCAGATTTGAACTCAGGTCCTCCTGACTTCAGGGCTGGTGCTCTAACCACTGCGCCACCTAGCTGCCCCTCCCAGCATTGATCTTAACAAAGCTTTCCATTACAAATTTTACCCCCAGTCCCCTCCCTTCCCCTAGATGGCAGGAAGTCCACTACATGTTAATAATGTTGAAATGCTTGAGAAGTTATGCAAGAAAAATCCTATCTACAAGAAAAAACAAAGAATCAGAGAAAGACAACACAATGCAAGTAGATGTCAATAAAGATCATGAAAATGTTACATTGTGGTCCATGTTTCATATCCCTCTCTCTGGGTGTATATGGTTTTCTTCAGTGAACAATTGGAACTGGATTGAGACAATTCTTTGTTGCAGAGAGCCATGTCCAGGAAAATACTTTCAAGTGGGGAAAATACACTATGAGAAAAAAGTGATCTTTTAAACAAGATCATAAAAATAGTCTGGAAGATCTATAAGTCACTTATTTATTCATTTATTCATTCACTTATTCACTCTAATCCTGCAAATATATTTTGAATATCTAATGTGCAAAGGTATTATTACATAAGTGCTGTAGGGGATATGAAGATGAATAAGAAATACTACCTATCCTTATGGAGCTTACAGTCTAATGGGAAAATAAGATGTATCCAATTATAATATATATATAATTAATATATAAAATTATAAATTAATTAAGAATGTATAATTATAATATCAGAAAGTAACAATGCAATATAAGGGTACAAATACATGTTTTTCATAATGATATAGAATAAAATTCCTTCCCAAACCCTAACCTTCATATCCCTGATAATCTCTGCAAATGGTAGCTCTCTTTCTACCACTTCCCTTCTCTTGTTCAATATATCATGAAGAAAGAAAAAAAAATGTAAGTAAGATCTAAGTGGACTTCCAGAAAGAGTGTAGTTCCAACAAAGGATCCTTCTCCATTAATTCATACATTCCTCCATCCAATCATCAATCCATTCTATATCTACTATGTACATCTATTAACTAAGATTAGAAGGAGCAGAGTTATTGACAAAAGTCATGACATTGATAGAGGTTGCAATAATTCTAACAGTAAACTCCTAGAAACTTCAGAAAATTATAGCACCCCTTTTGGAAATCACAAATTAATGTGGCAATATAACAAGGAAAAAGTCAGTTGTGATAAATTCTAAGGAGAGTATATATTTCTTCAACCCTCTCTTTATAAGTCTTAAGAGCTGCAATTGACCAATGATCTCATCCAGTCCTCTTATTTAACAGCAAAGGAAAATAAAGCTTCTTTAGTTCACCAGTCTATCACCTGTAACAGGGTCCTTCAACCTTTAGCAGAGGAAATGTGTTCTAAGGAGCATAGGTGACCCCATGACTCAGAGACAGCATCTCCCCAAACCTTTGATGTTCTCTTTTCATTCAGTACTCCAGGCTGCTACTTTCACCTAGAGACAATCTTTCAGAAACATTGGTTCTACAGAGTAGCTATTGTATCATGAAGGGGTCTCTCCTGACACAATGTACCCTCTTTACTTCCAAAACAATTATTTCTGCAACCAAAGAATAATGGGGCAACCTATAAAAGTTGCAACTCAGTTTCTGACTCTCCCTGTATTTATCAGGTTCCATAGATAGTTTCCCAAATGAAAAGCCTCCATTTCCCTCATCAGGGTTACTGCAACTTGCTGCCCATTGAGATCAATTATGCTGACTTCCTTAATTGTGAGAACAATCTACTTGACACCATTGATGGTCTATTGTTGGAGGGTCTTATACCTAAGTATTTGTTGACATTGGTGAGTCTGAAATTCCAAACATTTTCCTTCCTGTTTCACTTCCATCTTTGTGAAGGTCCATGATGGTTTAAGATACTCATCTGCTCTCCTTGCCAATCTTTGTGGAAGACAGCAACCTTTCCACATCATCTCATCAAGAAATATCCTACTTGTGAGATTTCAATCCAGTGGCACCAGCCAGAGCAGAGGCTTCCGGGCTCGTTTCACAGAAGGTAAGTCTTACATGGATACCCTGACATCTATCTTCTAGGTCTTTTGTACTTATAACCCTCCTTTTGCTATGGATTGCTCTTGTTCTCATCTGAAGTCAGGATGATCCAAAGAAAATTGTACATGAGCAAGGACATCTTGACTAATTTATTTGGATTATCTTAATTTAATTTGATAGTAGTACAAAAGGAGAACATTTAGTTTCTTATTGAGGTCCTCCTCCCTGTGCAGGCTGAGGCAATGTTCCACAGAGGAAAGATTTGGAGGCAGAGGATCTGGATTCAAAACTCAACTGTGACTTTGAGCAAGATACCCAATTATCATATTGGAATGAAATTTTCTAATCTTTAAAATAAGAGGTTGGGCCTGCTGATCTCTAAGGGCTCTTTTTGCTTCAAATCTGTGATCCTAAGAGAATGATTCCTTTTCTCTCATTCTTGTTACCATTCCCATTTATCTTCTCTTTTTGACTCAAGGTTAATTCTATTTTATATAATTGCATGATATATTATGTAATTACATTAATAATAATAGATGACATTTATGTGGTACTTTAAGGTTTGCAAAATGTTTTACATGTATTATCTTCTTTGATCTTGATAAAAATATTCCTTAATTTTCTTCATTGTATTTACTTTTTTATTGAGAGCAAAATGCAGTTATTTGAATGATTACCATCCCACATATTTCTTTTAAAAAATCATTTGATTTGTTATTTTAATTTATAAAATCATTAAAAACTGGTGAGAGGAAGATCTATAATACTGATACTCCTTTCATCTGGAGGCATTACTTTCTACTGTCAACTATGTCTTTACTAAGTAGAATGTATTAGATAGATCAAGCAAAACTTTCTAATCATGATCTTTATCTTAATCTTATGGGCTGATAAATACTTTATAATGGCCCAGCTGTGGCTTCAGAATGGCATTGAAAGGTAATTTTTCATATAAAAATGTCAAATATATAAAAGGTCCTGGGAAAATGGTACAAAGAAAGAAATATTCACTATTTGAAATTACAGTCTAGTGGTGGAGATACAAGAACATATGAAATATACACAACATTATATAGATATATGTATATATATATACTACATATAGCTTTGTTCATAGCTGAATATCTTCTGTTTTGAAATAAATTTTTATTGTCTTTTTTTAATTGTACAATATATCTTTTCTTTTCCTTCTGCCAAATAACCATCCCATATAACAAATAGTATTTTTAGACAAAAGAAGAAAAAAAAGAATTTAAAAACCAGAATAATTGATCAATGAATAAAAAATCTGAAACATGTGCAATTTTCCCATTCCCTGGGAATTTCCTGTTTTTCAGAGTATTCTCATGTGTTGTCTTCCCCATTAAATTTTAAATTTCTTGAAAGCAGGACTGCTTTTTTTAGTTGTTTCCCTAGCACTTAGCACAGTTTTTGGCACATAGTAGGTACTTAATAAATGTTCATTGAATTGAACTGAATTCAAGAACTTGTGGTCCACTCATCTCTCCAAAGGGCTAGGATAGAATTTTCTCATATTTATTTTTTTACTTATTCTTTATCATTTTGAAAAATTCACTTTTGACTCTGTGACTTTGAGCAAGACACCCGATTATCATATTGGCATTAAATTTTCTAATCTTTAAAATAAGAGGTGGGACCTGTTGATCTCTAACAGCTCTTTCTGTTTCAAATCTGTGATCGTAAGAGAATTACTGCTTTTCTCTCATTCTTGTTGCTATTCCCCATTTGTCTTCTGTTTTTGACTCAAGGTTAATTCTATTTTATATAATTGCACAATATATTATATAATTACATTAATAATTAATTTACATTTTTGTAATCATCATGTATATAATTTTCGTACTCTGCCAACTTCACTCTGGATCAATTTTAGTTCGTACTGATCTTTCCATTCAGCCATAACATTAATCATGTTAATATAATCCATATTAATGCACCACAATTTGTTTTTAGCTATTCCCTATTCAAATCTACTTTGTTTCCAGTTCTTTGCAATCACATAAAGTTTTGTTGTAAATATCATGTACATATATGTATGCATATATATATATATTTATAGGAACAGAACCAGAATTTACATAATAACATTGTTAAAAAAACACAAAACCAACAATTTGAAATATTTAAGAATAGTGATCTAAGCAATTACCAACATGTTTCCAAAGTATCTTCAATGAATGATGTTATCTGCCTCCTTATTGAGAAGTGATGAGTTCAAGGTTCAGAGACATGCATTTTCAGAAATTAACAGTTTCAATTATTTAAAAAAAACTGTGTTTAATTGTTACAATTTTTCTTCTTTTTTCTTTTTTTTTAGAAAAATGGGGTTGGCTAGGAGGAAGAGAATAGTAATATAATGAAAAAATGATAGAGGGGAAAAAGAGAGCCATTGAAACATTTGTTTAGATGCACAAGAGAGAACAAAAAAAAGTTTAAAGGGAGCACAGAGAAGCAAGATAGCTTTGAAAGTAAAATGCCTAATTTATTATATACTTTAAAAAAACAAGTTTTCTGGGTTGGAGAGTCATGGCTTTATTTTCAATTCTCTTTTAATGATTTTATGTTTGTTTTTCCTTCCAGTAAAGGAGCTCTAGACCAGAAATAAAGAGGACTAAGATTCTAGTCTGACTTTTCCACTACTTCAATTTAATAAATATTTAAGTAGTCTCAGCTTAGATTTTATTATTTATAAATTGCAATTACATTTACTAGATGATTCCTAAATTCTTTTCTAGCTCCAAAATTGTATGACTTTATTTCATGGACTTCCTAGAGAATATGACTTGATATATGGATGGACATTTGATTCCCCAAAAAGAACATTTAATTCAGTTTGTTTAGCCTCTAAATCTAGGTTGACATTGGTATTACAAAAGGATAAGTGGAATCGTAATGAAATTTAATCATTGATTTCTTTTTTGAGGTCTTTATGCTTTTTTTAACTGACATTTCAAAAATAATCCCTGTGAAAACTGAAAAAATACTTTCATTTCTATCTCAGTGCAAGATGTATTGTGTAAAGTCATTGAACTTGGCCATAAATTGGCCTTTCAGACTTTGAAGTATAGTCATCTTCCATATATCTTTTAAGTCTATGAAGGTATTATTATGTTGTTCTAGAAACATAGTTATATGTGCAGAAATAATAAACAAATTGAGCGCATTTTTCTAAAATGATGTAATTTTGATCACTACCAGTTGTTACCTACCTAGTATGTTTTCCTCTCCTCTTTCTAAAGGAATAGCTTATTCAAAAAGTGAATCCTTTTCTAGCAATGTTTTATGTACTGTGTAGAGTTGAGCAACCAAGGCCAGACCCCTATGTAATTATGCAGCCAATTGATAACTCAGCTTCCCCACTTCCTATATTTAGGAATAATTTTACAAATCCCAATTATCATTCCAATTTCCTTTGGGCTCATGTGTAGCCACAAAGAAGGCTATCTTTGCTGAAAGGCCCTTTGGCAAATATTTCAGAAGTCAGGACAATCACTGCATGTTTCCATTCACCAAAGTATTCAGCCCCAGGAATTTTGAAGCAATCAGTTAGTAGCAATTGTCTATCATCTGTTTCCGTTTGCCTATTCTATCTATCTATCTAATCTATTCCATCCATTTATCCATCCATCCATCCATTCATCCATCTATCCAGCTATCTATCTATTTATCCATCTATCCATCTAGATATCTATCTTCTCTTTATCTCTATTTCTCTATTCATCTATCTATCCTTTATCCTTTTTTTTTTTTTTTTTTTTTTTTTTGCTGAGGCAATTGGGGTTAAGTGACTTGCCCAGGGTCACACAGCTGTTACGTGTCTGAGACCAGATTTGAACTCAGGTCCTCCTGACTTCAGGGCTGGTGCTCTATCCACTGCGCCACCTAGCTGCCCCTCTTTATCCTTTTTGTATATTCCTTCTATTTATTCTTTCTATCTTTACTGCCTTTCTCCTTCTGTCACTTCTATTCTTTATGTCTGCACTATTTATCTATCTGCCATTATATTTATCACCTATCTATATGTAATAATATAGATACATATATATATATATATATATATAACTAATACATCAAAATGTGTATGTTTTGTTCTCAGCCTGTGGAAGCTTCATACTCACTGATTCTACCGGTTCTATTTCCTCTCCTTTGTTCCCGGGCAAGTACCAAAATAACCAGAACTGCAGCTGGATAATTCAAGCTGAACCTCCATGTAAGTTTAAAAGAAATCTCACAAAAACATGTCTGTGGGAAAGTTAGCTGGATGACTAATATCCTTATCTCCTCTGTATTAACAATAAGAAATCCCTCCTCTGTTTCTTTAGGAAGTCCTGCATCCTGATGAGGCAGAGAACAAAAATGGTCTAATCTGCCAGGGAGGACAGTGTGTGAGTGTGTGTGTGTGTGTGTGTGTGTGTGTGTGTGAAAGAGAGAGAGAGAGAGTGTGTGTGTGTGTGTGTGTGTGTGCGCGCGCATGCATATGCAGAGACTATCCAAAGGGAAAAACATACTACTTTTGCTGCAGTATCAGACATAAGAGACAAAGGTCAGACCAGCAAGTTATGAGACAGAAAACAATGGACTAGCCTGCCAAGCCCATACCCTGGCACATGGTAGAAATGCAATAAATAGCTGTAGAAGAATGATAAAATATCCAAGTTAGAAAATTTTGTGCATTTAGAATGAGAATATAACATTCTAGGTCTAGGATCTTTAATTTAATTTAACAAGGACATAAACAATCTGTGTGCTAGATGTTAGGGTTACAAAAACAAAAAGAAAACAGTTCTTGTTCTCAAAGAGCTTGTATTCTACAAAGGTGAGAAAAATGGTCACAGATAAATAAAGAATACATATTAATAAATGCAATGACAATTTGGGAGCAGTAAAGGCTTTTGAAAGAGGTGAGCTTTGAGCTGAGCCTTGAACACAGCTAGGGATTCCAAGATTGGAAATGAAAAAGAAGAGCATTTAGATGTTGGTGCCCTTGATGGAAATAGGGAGTCTGGTGAAGGGATGGGTTTGAGGGGAGAAGATAAAGAATTCCATTTTGGACATACTGAGTTTCAAATATCATTAAGATACCTAGAAAGAACTTTAATCTGGATATTGGTAGTATGTGATTGGAATTCAGGAGATATGTAGTGCCAGAGAGGGAGATTTGGGAAAAAATTTTCATGGAAATGGTATTTGAACTCATGGAAGCTGATGAGATCTCTGAAAGAAAGAAGAGAAGTTTAGGCTGTAGTTCTTGGAATACCTAAGCTAAGAGAACAAGAAATGGATGATGATCTAGTGAAGAATAATGATGAAGAGATTTTTTTCAAAAGTCTTAGCAGGAGTTATAATATAGAGGACTAATTATATGATGTATAGGAGCAAACTTTAAGCTTCTTCATAAAAGAGAATGAGGTTCCTACCAAGGGAGTACGTTAAAAGTAGAAACTAACCATTCATCCAAGAAAGGAGGTTAGTTTTTCAGGTATCAGTGTCTAGATTGACATTACCTTCATATGCATTAGAACAATTGTAAAACTAATTTCCATATAGTTCTTTGCTATTTTCTCAGGAGGGTCCATACCATCTAGACACCATAGCTGTTTTTGAGCTTTCTTATATATGGCCCACATCACCCCTATGTATATTTTCTTTTGGCTCTGCTCAGCTGGTCCTATGAAGTATTTCTTTAACCCAAAGTCCATTTGCTGTGTCTAAGTTATATCTCCATTGTCTTTCCTTCCCAGTCATGGTGAGCTGGGGACGATTAACCAATGAGTGAAAAACTTAAATCCAAATCCACTAATTAAAAATCTAATGTTTCATAACCCAGATCCAGACTCTTTTCATATGTGTTCCTTGTTACAATTGCCTATTTAGGGTTAACAGTTCTGTAGGAACTGATTGACATGAGTAAAGTGGGAACAAATGACGTAATCTTCAGCCAATCTGTGCCCAGGAAGGAGGAGCTTCAGAGAATCCCCTGCCAGAGCCAGACCCTCAGATAAAGGAGGCCCTGGGCCTCCAGCACTGGTCTTTTCAGCTCGTTATTTTCCAATGAATTACAAACCATTTAGATTAAGGACCTCCCTGACCCCAGCTGTGGGCACAGCCAGGAAAGGAAGTGTATGGGAGAGATCTGGCTCTGAAGATTAGGGCCCCTGAAAAAACAATAAGAGAAAAATGTACTGAAGCACATAGAGTCCTGGGAGAGATTCAAAGCTCCCTTTATTAAGCTCTGAACCTTCAGGCACTAGTTCTTTATATATAAAAAAAAGTACAACCTCTGCCTCACTGTGTACCAGTACAGAAAGTGTATTATGTTTTCTTTTACATACACAGAATTGGAATAGAAGGAGAGACTTTCTCTTCTTAGTCAAAATACCTGCTGGAAAAATAGACAGCCATTGCCCATCAAAAGAATAAACCTGAGTCTCATCAGCAAATAGCTGAAATTTGCTCCCATCGTTCTCCTTGAGGCTTTCTCCATGACATTTTCCTTCTATTTCCCTTTTACTGAGGGGCTTCTCACCACTTGTATGTCACTCTAGACACTCTGGACACAACCTGTTGGCTCAGTCATTGCTCTAGAAACCAGACTCCAAGCATTGTGAGATACAGTGAGAGTGAGGGGGTCCTTAAGGAGGCCCCCGCTCTTAATCCAGTAGAATCTTCCAATGGATATTAATAGTCCCCTGCCCTCCTGTTTCCAGGACAACTTAAATTCTGAAGGTCCATCTATTATTGAACCTTTTGTTGACTTCTTCCCTTTCCCTCTATTCTGTGGGGACAAGCCCAGTTCTCTGGAACTTGTCTCTGGAGAAGCTTAATTCACACAAGGAGATAATGGATCCTTCCTGTGTTCTGAATAGCACCTGATAAGGAATATCCTCTGAAATTCTATTCCATTATTCTCCTGGTATATGACACATAATCATAAAACAGACCACCACTGTCTACAGAGTGCTTAGAAACTTTGTTCCCATGGGGCAGCTAATTGGTGCAATGCATAGAGCACCAGCCCTGATGTCAGGAGAACCTGAGTTCAAATCTGGCCTCAGACACCTAACATTTCCTAATTGTGTTACCCTGGGCATGTCATTTAACCCCAGTTGCACAAAGCAAAAAAAAATTGTTACCAATAGGATTCATGAAGCTTTTAACTTGGTTCTCTTCTCTGTTACAGTCAATCACATCACTCTCTCCTTTACTCACTTTGAACTTGAAACTAGCCCTAACTGCTCAACGGATTATATAGAAATTTTGGATGGAAACGATTATGATGCTCCTCTCCAAGGTAATGTATCTTTTGCCTTTATTTAACTTTATGCTTTTATTGGGGAAATTGTTTCTTTTTTTCAAGGTGATAGTGATTTTTGGTCGTTAAATTTCCAAGATCATTCACTCCAGCAATCCAAGTTAAAAACAAAAAACTTGGAGGTATGCAAAATTTGTTTTTTTCAAAAAACACAGAATTGCTCAAAATTGAATAAGATTTCCCATTCGAAGCATCAAAGCCAAATTTGCTGCAGATGATTTCTGTGGGGCTCACAAAGATCATTTAAGTTAGGGCAGTTAAGATAATTAGGATAGATGGGATAGATGGATAGATAAGTAAAGACAAGATAATTAGAAATCCGGAGGCTATTCAAGAAACATGGATTATTTAGTTGTCTGCATCTATTCATTGTGTTGTGTTTTTAAACCCCACAAAAACAGAAGATACTAAGCATCTTAGCAATAGGAAAAAATGGCTTTTCAGTTTTAAATAGATTCCTGTCAGGAATCTCTCCTCTGGCTGTTATATTGATATTGAAATGCATTTCTTCTGCCTTTATTCTCCAAAGGACATAGAAACAACTGTCTGCCATACTCGGCATCAGAGACTCTCTTATTCTTTAATTCTATTCTTACCTTGTCTCTGATGCTTTCCTTTCTGGTTTCTCTAGAGCTTAGTCATTTTTTAAATTCTTCAGTCAATCTTGTGCTTTTTACCCTTCTTTCATGGTGTACTACAATCACCACAAAAAGGGGGGCAGCCAAGTGGTTTAGTGGATGGACTACTTAGAATCAAGGATCTGAATTCAAATGACATTTACTAGCTGTGTGGCTCTGAGCAAGTCATTTAACTTTTCTCTCAGCTTCAGTTTCCTCAGCTATAAAATGGGGATAATGATAGCATCTACCTTATATATTAGGTTATTATTAATTACTTTATTATTATATATTATTTTAATTATTTATTATTAATTATTGCATAATATATAATTAATAATTAATTACTGAGGAAACATCTATAGAGTTGCTGTAAGCATCAAATGAGATTATATTTATAAAGTGTTTTTCAAACTTTTGAGGGTAATATACTAGCTATTATTATAAATAACTCATTACTAGCCTCTCTAAATGAGTATAGCAACAGGCTTATTTAGATAGGTCAGAAGCATGCCTATGTCCTTTTAATGCTTCATCCCAGACTCCGGGTCACCCCTTTATTTATTGAGGACTCTAAACTTCTGCCATCTTGTAAAATGCTTCTGATAATTCAATTGTTCTATTGAATCTGAATTTTCAATTTATTTAAGTCTCTTTGAATTCTGGTTTAGTCTTCTAAGGTCCTTACCATCCATACTTTGCAAATTCAACAAGGATGTTCTCTATCCCACCATTTGGATCTCAAATAACCCAGACTCTAGAACTTCACCTTACAGGCAATATTCTTAATCATTATGCTATTTATCTTTATATAAGTTTTTTAAATGCCTGTCCTAATTTTTTCCTATGCTCCATCTTCCCCCATGTGTGTCTGATTACCTACTGAGATTTCTAGTCACCAATCACTCTGGGAATCCTCAGTATCAGGATGCTGATTTGCCATCTTGCCTGCCCCATGTTGCTCCTACATGTTGTTAGCTATTCCCAAGCATGTCCTAATGTCCAGGGAATGATGGCAGTCTATAGATCTCTCTAGGAGAACTTAATCCAGTGACAAGGTGAGGAAGGATTGCTGTTCACCCTGTGGCCCCCTGTGCAATGATGCTTCATTTTCCTTGTCATCCTGTCCCTTAGGTCGATACTGTGGCAGAAGCATGCCCCTTCCTATCACCTCCTTTGGCGATTCTCTGATTGTGAAGTTCATCTCTAATGAATATGTCACTTTTAAGGGTTTTCATGCTACATATACTGCATCTTCATCAGGTAAGAGATTTGAATACAATAAGCCCGAGGAAATATATTTGAATCTACTGGGAATGAGCTCCAGTTTATTTTCATTTCAGGAACAAAGGAACAGGCTACTGTTTATTGTCTACTCTAATAGCGCATATTTCTCTGACTTTTTTGCCACAAATCTTCTCACCATTGAGGATAAAACCCATCTGAATTAGGCTAATCCAGTTCCTTCTCATAATTTGCTTCTTTTCGGATATTTGATAAGGGCAAATAAAATTAACCTGTCTTCAGTTGCTTTTTTCAGTCCTATTATCACAGACTTACACTTAGAATGGATTTCAGAAATCATTTAGTTCAGTTTATACCCAAAAAGTAATTATCTTCATGGTATTCCCATCAAGTGGTCATCCCTTGTGTATATCAGCCCATGAAAACATCCTGTGACATCCCCATCACCCCTCACTGCTTCCCAAGTCAACCCAATACATTGTGGGGTAACTGATTTGGGAAAATGTGTTATCCTATTATATATTATAATTTGTGTGTGTGTATATATATGCATATATATGCTATAACAGTCTGAAGTATATATAGTCTATAAGTATGCATATATATATACATAAACATATTTATGCTTATATGAAAGTATATATAAGCATCTATCTTTATAGTATATAACAAATACCCCAATACTATATAACCCATTATGCAGTAACTACCATTCATTGCTCTGAAGAACACTTAATCCATCCTTACTTACATTTGCCTTTCAACTATTTGAAAACAATAACCATAGTCTTTGTCCTACCAGCTGTTCACCCCTTTTCCTACCTCCTAGACTGCAACAAGCCTCCTTTTTCCCAGGTTTATCTTCAGCTGTTGTCATCCTTTCCTGACCTCTCTTCATCACCCTCACTAGATGTTCTCCAGTTTGTTAAATCCTTTCTAAATTGTTTTGTACACAGTTGGACACAATACTCAGCATGTTCTCTGACCAAGACAGACAATAGGAGGACCTCCCTCTTCCTAATTCTGGCTCCTAAGGCATAAGTAATTGCTTCCAGCTCAAGGCTTTTTCCACTATCTGTCTTACTTATTCCCTGTCCTAATTTAATTATTTGATTTTCCCCCCTCAGTTTCCCCCCGGTGCTTACTGATTGTCACATGAAATTGTGCTGTGCTAGATATTAATAAGAAGGTAATCCTGAGAAGAAACGAAACGATTATTAGGATCCTTTGACACCAGCATTATAGTGAATGGGTTTTAACATTTTATTAATAATAATTATGGCCAAACACGGTGCTGCATGCTTATAATCCTTGCTACTAAAGGAGGCTGAGGCTGGTGGATTTCTCCTTTTAGTTGTCCTGAGCTGCTGATGTAGTTCAGATATCTGCACTAAGCTGGGAACCAATACTGCAAGCCTCTGGGAGTGGGAGCAGGGCAGACACAAATTGGTCTAAGTCAGAAATTAATTAAGTGAAATGTTCTGAACTGGAGTCAAGCCATGAGAGAGACAGAAACAGAGACAGAGACACAGAGAGACAGAGACAGAGACACAGAGACAGAGACAGAGAGACAAAGACAGACAGACAGACACACAGAGAGAGATAGACAGAGAGACAGAGAGAGAGAATGACAGACAGATACAGAGGGACACATACAGAGACAGAGGAGACAGATAGACAGAGACAGAGAAACAGAGACAGAGAGACATACTGAGAGAGATTGATTATCACTTTAGCAAAAGGGAGAAAGATTCTAAGATAACATTGTAGATCATGATGATATGACTCTTTAAGGTTTCAAGTCTTTAACTCATCATGACAGTGTTATATAAATAGTACAGATATTATTCCCCATTTTACACTTGAGGAAACTGAGGGTCCAAGACATCACATAATTTTCTCAGGGCCACCCAGGAAGCTAGTAAAACAGTATTTGAGGTCTGGTCTGAATCCCAACCCTGTTATGCACCCTCTGCCTTTCATTGATGAGAAAATATATGGGCTCCTCCCTTCCTGTCCATTATTCTTCTGAGCTGATGGCCAGAACTTTTCAGAGATCCTGCTCCTTGTTTGTTTTGACAAAAGGACTTTTTTCTTTTAAATATCAGTACGGTAGGTTTCCTACTGTGAGTCCTGGAAGAGCAGAGATGTGACAACATTTAGCACAGTACCTGGCCCATGGCAGGTGCTGAATAAATATATATTGATGATAAAGAGGAAAAGGATGTCCTTTGGTGTTTACAATGATTTCTTGGAAGCTCTTTTTTGTTCTGTAGTTGGGTCTTTCATTGGCCTTTACCTTTTCCCTCTCTGTCTCTCATTTCAGCCTGTGGCGGTACTTTCAATATGCTAGAAGGAGTCTTCAACAGTCCTGGCTACCCGGATATTTATCCTCCCAATGTGGAATGTGTCTGGATCATCCCTAGTTCCCCTGGAAACCAGCTCCAGCTGTCTTTCATGTAAATCTACTTCGGGAGTATTGTTTCAGTGTTTAGTTTAGTTCAGTTAAGTCTGTAGGCAAGAAAAACTTTGTTTACTGGAAAATACAGTTAAAAGCATTTACATCCATTAATTTGAAAAGAGAATGTTGTTGGAACTTTAGGGAATCTACAGCTTGTTTTCTCATCTGTCACTCATAGCTGTGACAATATTCCAGGGAGAATAATTACAAAAATCCATGTGAAATGCTACCAAATATACAGACCAGAGCTCACTGTCAACTCTACTGTCCCCCTTGAGTTCAGAGAATCTCTGCCTCTTGCTTCAAATGTGGATCTTTTGAAGAATCCACTCTACTTTTCCCTTCCAGCCATGATTTTACTGCAGCTGGTTCTATCCCCTCCCCAGTGCCATCTATAAGCAAGATTTCCTGGGCCACAGTGACAAGATGACGGGTTCTGTTATCAGCAGTCCCCCAGCTGTATGACATTGTTCTTTGTGGGACTCCATGTCTGTCCATAATAGTTATATTTATAGTATCAATCAAGGGTCCAATGAAAAGAACTTTGTACTTGCATTCAGAGGAAGGAGACAAATATTTATTAAATACCATTATGTATCAGGCACTGTGCTGTGGTACAATATTATCTTACTGGATCCTCACAATAACTCTAAAAATATCAATTCTTGAGTTTCAATGCCCTGCCCAGTGTCAGAGAATTCTTAAATGTCTGAGGCTGGATTTGAATTTGGGTCCTATACAGAACATCCCTAGTTCCCTGGAAACCAGTTCCAGCTGTCTTTCATGTAAATCCACATCAGGAGTTCAAGTGTATATGTGGTCAGTCAGATCCTCAGCATTGGGCTTAGTAGAGAGAACAGAAGAGGTGGATATTTGCCAGCCAGTGGAATCATTTTCCACCATGAAGGGCTCTTTGTGTAGCCTCACTAACCTGCTTAAATCATTAGCTGTGACTAGACATCTAAAAATTCATGTGATAATTGAAATGGCAATCTTGTATTCTGAACAGTATCATTTGTTTGGTACCATGAACAGAGTGATTGCTTAGCAAATGGCTCTCCATGACAGTAAGTGTTCCTTGCCTATTTTACACTCAAAAAGTGATTCATTGCATTGTATTCATATTAGTTCTGACTCTAATAACCTTACTGGGCTCTGGTTTAGAAAACTGAGATATCTATTTTGTAGTAGAGAAAATGGAGGGGAAAAAGTAACGATATTATAATAGGCAAAATTGACCTGATCACGACATAAAAGAATTGTTCCTTTTAGAAATACCATATTCCTCATATAAAATGGATAAAACCAGCCTTTTTTTCATCCCAGTTAACAAACAACAAGCATATATTAAGCACCTAATATATGCCAGGAATTGTGCTTAGCGTTGGGGAGACAAGGTGGGGGGAAGACAATTCCTGTTCTCAAGGAACTTATATGATGATAGGATAATATTGATGGAGAACTGGAGAAAGATACGGGGATATGGTCCTCCAGAATCAAGAGTTAAAATGGAGATTCTGCAAGCAACTGTCTGCTCAGGAGGGAGTATTCTAAGACTAGAGGGCATCCTAGTGGGTGATGTTTTCTGAGTGAATAGATTTCTGTAAATCTATCTGCTTCAAAAAGTTCTTGTTACTTTTTTTTAATGCATCACATGATAGTGATTCATTATTCACATGGCTTAGAGTTGTGCTAGATGAATGCTAAAGTTAATCAAATAAAGTTATCACTATTGTTTATGAGTTTTGGCAACCATGTGGTTGTTACTCATCCAAAGCCTGAGTGCTGTATTTTAAGAAGAAACTCAGATATTTGTCTAAAATCATGAATTTATTCACTACTTTTCCACTTTCAAAAAGCACTGTGCTTTCTGAGAGATTTAATCCTTATGTTTCTGAGTCATTTGCCCTTAAACTAAAAAAATGTCAAAGTTAATACTAATCCTAATCTCCAAAGCTTTTTGAATCCAATTAAGCTTATGTGTTTCAGTTAAAGATAAGAATTTCCACTTGAACAGAAGGAAACTGACTCAAACAGCATTGCTGTTCTGAGTTTTAAACTTTCAGTTAATGCTAAGAATGAGAAGAATAGAAAAGCTTTCTTTCATTTACTTTTTAGTAAACACCAAGCAGAAACTATTATATAGCAAAAAAAAATTGCTTTTGAAAACAGACGACATTTTTATTGTACTAATGAGTTAAGAGTTTGGTTTAACAAAATTTATTTTGCAAAAGGCACAATATTATGGATACTAATTATTGAAGAATGTTTTTATTGAGGGGCCTGAGGGTTAACTTTGAATCATACTGAAGTATATCCAGATGGGTAGCTGGATCTAGTTCATTATAGGTTTATGAATTAGAAACATATGAATCAGATTAAGAATTTTTTTAAAGCAACAGTGGGATGTGAGTCTTGTGGCTAGTCAGGGTGGAATAGAAAAAAAATGGAGGAGGAAGAAGCCATGCTTCCAGCAAGAATCAGCAAGAAACGTGAAAGGACACAAATCTGCAAGAAAAAAAAATGTACTTTGTACAATAAATACTTAAGGAATGTCCTGGACGTGCTATTTTTACATTCATAATGTTCTTTGGAAAAAGCAGATACGATTGGTTCGAGTTCAAGAATAAATGAAATTTTATAATGAGAAACAGTAGGGATTGTACTATTTTTATTCTGTGTAGTGGGCTCTAGGCAAAGCATGTAGGGAATATGAGTGAGGTTTGCTTTAAAAAAAAATCCAGAGCTATGCTAATGAATGTGACAGGTGTTTGTGGCAGAATGGGGGAAAAGTAGGCTTAGTAGGTGAACTGGCATTCCCTGGAAAATTGTAGGTGGGAAAACACCCATTACACTCTTATTAGATTTTTTTTTTAAGTTGGATTTGTCTTGAGAAGAAAAAAAAAGAACTGAATTTGGGGTATGTGTATAAGTGTTGCATACACACAGAAATATATATATATACACATATATATATACACATCACAATGTAATATAGACATACACGTATATACAATACCCATATACCCATAACACACATATACTGCACACAATATACACATACATACGCACATAAAATACATATCGCAATACATACACATAATACACACATAACATACATAAGCATATATACTATGCACATATATACATTGTACATATATATACATACACACATATATGTGTATCTACTACACATGTATACATATACATATATATATTCTAAAACAGAATTTTTTTTCCTCTAAAGAGAATTCAAGCCTCCTTTTTTTAAAAAGTCTAATTTAAAATCTAATTTTAAGTCTAATTTTTGAAGTCTAATTAGGGTCTAATGAGTGTTTTCCCACTCACCATTTCCCAGGGGATGCCATTTGGGCTATGTTTTCCTTCCTATAGGTATTTAAGAACGGTAGCCAACACCTGTCATGTTCATTAAAGTGGCTGTGGTTCTGTCTTTGCCAGCTACATAAGGGAGTTTTCTAAAGGTAGCTTTCTTGATCCATTTCAATTAACCTACCTCCTGGGCAGATTAAATCACCTTACTTTCAAACCTTTTCTGCTTTTAAAGAAACAGGAAATGAAGTTGGGCCAGTTTCACGGTTGGTGCAATCTGATCTGAAACAGCCCTTGGTAAAACTAGAAGGACCCAGTACCACCTGGACCACACCAACTGTGATATAGGCAGGTGAAAAACAGTCACTTGCTAAAAGGTGGACAGCCATCACTGTTGTGAAAGACTAGGACAAGAACCAGTATGACAAGACAGATGGAAAGGGGAAGGACAAATTGATGATTTGCTAGTGCCTCCATGGACATTAATCCCATTTTTTTTTTTGGTGGGAGAAGTGTCAGGTGCTGATGACAGCTCCAACTCTTCTGTACTGTCCAGAATAGTCAACTAGCTCATAAAATGTGTCCTTTCCTTCCCTCTAAAATCATTAGTGGACAGAACAAATCTAAACAAAATACTTTATCTTGTTCTTTTGGTTCCAGACCTTCCTTCCACAGAAGGAAGAAACAGAGCCTTGGATCTATTCTGTTTTCCCAAATATTGATTCTTTTAGTTCATATTCTTCTTCTGTGGTATACATAATGTTATATGGGCTGTGGATTACTTAAAATTAGGGAATAAATTATAGTATCCTCCAGAAGCATACTTTATATTTTCTAACTTTTAAATTTTCTTTGTATTCTTCCTTTCTCTTAAAAACCTTTTTTCACAATACCATTTATTTCTCATAGGTTGGTTCGTGTTAATAATGAAATAATATGATGATAAATGTTTTTTTTTTCTGAGAGACTTGTGCAGATTTCCTAAAATAGGACTTTAGGAATATAGGAAATAGGAAAGCTGGGATTCTTTATGTTTGCTTTGTACAGCTAATCTGATTTTCCTTTCTTTCAAATCAGTACCTTCCATTTAGAAGAAAGTGAAGGTTGTACTAAAGATTACCTGGAGATCCGTGAAGGAAATGCCACAGGACACCTGTTTGGGCGCTATTGTGGACACTCTTTGTCTGTTGAGTATAAATCAATTGCTGGACATGTCCTGTGGATCAAATTTGTCTCAGATGGTTCAGGCAGTGGTTCGGGCTTTCAGGCCACCTTTGTCCACAGTAAGTAGCTTTTATATGTTGATGGTTTTTAACCTTGCTTTTCTCAAAACTAAACTTATGATTAACTTTTATCATTAGTTTGCTTAGCAGAAGTTGTTCCTTTCAGTTATTATCCCATTTCTTCTGTACAGGAATTAAGTGGTATTCTGATTTTTTTTTGTATTGAACATCATTAAGAAAGTGAATTAGATTTCAAGGATCATAGAATTCTATATTTATATACAGAGAGAATTCTATTCTAATTCTCACTAATTTCCCAAGATTTTATTACTTTTTAAAATTTTTAAATTCACTTTTTTAGAGTATATAAATTTTGGCGAGGGTATATGGAACTAAAAGTAATATATTAGGATGTGATGCTGATTTTTGTGTGCTTATAAAACTATTCAATTCATTCATATCTATTTAATTCATACAGTTCTACAGAGCTGTAGTTGCACCCCCTTTGAATTAGAATATAATATGAATTATTGAGTGAATTATTAACTATTAAGTATTAAATGAATTATTGATAACAGTGCTATTAGTAACAATAATATCATTTCTGATTTATTGTGGATGCTTAGATAGTTTGCAGCAGGATGCTCTTCCAACTTAAGTACCCAAGCTTTCTCTCTTATAATTATGTCTTCCTTGGGCAACTATTTCTTACAATCTTCCAATTTGAGATTTTTTAGGGTCATATATTTAGAATTTTAAAAAAGACTTAATAGTTCTCTAGGCTAAGCCCATCATTGGAGGCCCAAATAAGTAAGACTTTTCACTGTATCCACAGAACTGGTACTTCTGAGGGAAGGAGGCCACATGCTCATTTAGATCTCTAATTTTATTAGCTTTGTTCTGAGGCAGAGCAGAAATAACACAAAATATGGAACCCGAAGACCTCTGCCTGGCAAACTTGAGCAAGTCTAGGCCACTCATAGATGCAAAATTGAAAAGATCTGACTTCAAATTTAGTCTCAGCTAGTCCCTCCGTCTGTTTCAGTTTCCTCACCTGTGAAATTAAGATAACACTTATTTCCCTTACTGTTCAGAGGAGAAAATGAGAAATTTGTAAACCACTTTGCTAACCTTAAAATGCTATGTAAATGCTATTATTATTATTATTATGTCTTACTATATTATATATTATTAAATAATATTGTTTAATATTTATAATATTATATTATCAATCACTTTAGTTTTCTTTTTTTGCCAAATTTGGACCTGATGATCTACAATAAAAGCTTAATAAATTCCTGCTGATTGACCTCTCTCTAAAATCTAAAGCTTATGGTCCTCTGCTGCAAGCAGGAAGTGTGGGGGACTGAGCTCACACATACGTCCAGACTTTCTTGACATGGGAGTTCTCAAGTGCAGTGGAGGAGACAGCATTCTGTTCTTAACTTTCCTTCGAAGATTTAATAGCCAGCCCAGGAATCCAAAGGAAGGCAGTATTTTTTCAGCATCCAATAAAGGAACCAAAGTCAATTAAATGTTTATCCCTTTCAGCATCCGTTGCCTTTTGTTTCTCTCTCCCTCTCTCTCTCTCTCTCTCTTTTTTTTTTATTATCGACCTGATCTAAGGAAGACTGATTTATTACTCTCTCTTTCTCCCCAGCATTTGGCAATGATGATATTGTAGGAACTCATGGGAAAATTGCTTCTCCATTATGGCCCGTAAATTACCCTCATAACTCTAATTACCACTGGACAGTGAATGTGAATGCTTCTCAAATTATCCATGGCACAATCGTGGAGATGGACCTAGAGAAGTCAATTGGCTGTCATTTTGATAAGTTGATGGTGAGTATCCCTGCGCACCCACTGTTTGGAAATTGTGATGAAAATAGCCAAAGAAACCAAGGCTGTGTCTACTCAGGGCAAGAATGTTGAAAGCATCCAGTACTATCCATTTGAAAATAATGTTAAAGATTGGGCACTCTGGGAAGAGGAGCAGGAGGGCATCCAGTAAAAGTCAATCCAGAAAAACAAAGTAAATGTTCCCATCTGACAGTGGAAAGAAAGAAACAAACAGAAAACTCCCAACTTTTCCTGAATAGCCTGCTCTTGGATTCTCATTTCATTTGATCACAATTAGAGTCTTCAATAATCATGCAAAGAAGTTTCTGGAGAGTGGGGAAGGGCTAAAGAAGGAGGGAAAAACCCAGAAAAGGGTGTAATAAGCACTCCACAGTAATGGGGAGAAATTAGTGTGCTGCTTCATATTTTTGCAATTGTATGATGAGCAAGATTAACTCTACATCCAAAGGCATCACTGATGAGTTTATAACTCTGCCCCTCTACACAAAAGCACACAGAAAAATCATGTTTAGGACCAATAGGGAATAAAAAGCAATTCTCCACCTGTATAACGTCATACAGCTCAACTTTGACCAATCTTTGTTTTTCCTCAGGAAGAATGGTCTGGAATTGTCCTCAATGGCAAATATTGGAAAAGAATGCCAAGTATTAACTGTTAAATATATATTCTGGATAAATGTATATTGGTTTTTGTTATTTGATAGTTATATCCGATGACTTCATCACTCATTCAGTTCATTTTATCAGTTCGTTCATTTATCTAAATTTTATCCTACTGAACTGTTCAAAAAATAATCAATGGCATATGCCTTTGGAGCCATAATGACTATTCCTGGCTGAGATTAGAGCTGGGCAATTCATTTACTGTCTCAATGCTCCCAGGCAACTCTCAAAGACTCTAAATTACAGAGCTGGTGCCCATCTATGTGCCCAGAGGGTTATTAGACATTCCTTAACCTGTACCAGGCACTGGTCTCACTTAAATCCAATTCACTTCAAAGTCAAGACAACATCCTTCTGGGGTCATCAGTCCTCTTCCAGAAGGAAGGACAAACAGCAAACCAGATATAGATCCAGGCCAAACAGCAAAAGCAATGGGGCACTGAATGTTAAACCAGCTGCCTCTTCAATTAAATCAGGATCTTCAGAGTTACTGGTTTCATTCATCTGAAAGCTGTACCCCTGTGTTAGCTTAAACAGGTTTCTGACACTGGCTAAGAGGCTTTTGTGAATTCACCAATCAAGTCACTCCCCTATTACCCTTCGCAGCTGTCAACAAGGCATTCACATTCAATTTTCATATTCCTAACAAAATTTGATTGAAATAGACAAAATGTAGTAAAATGAGAAACGAGAACACAAGTCATGGACTTTATATTTCATTTGCTCCTGAGGTCTTATCCCATCCCAAATATAGAAACTCTTTCCAGACTGATTTGTCTATCTCTGGCTGGCTGTCTCTCCATTTTTGTCTTTGTCTTTCTCTATGTTAACCTGGAAATTCAGTATGTGGGCAGTGAACTCATGCCTAGTTTAGAAGGAACTAGACAGCTGGGATGATTCTCCTGGCTGCAGCTATCTGGATTAATAGGATAGCAAGACTCTGGCTCAAGGTTCCTGAACAATCCATCTTTTTTTTCTAATTATATTTTTTTTCCTTGAAGATATACCATATTCCTTTTTTGTATATAGGCCGTCATTAGAAACATATTGCAATGAGAACAGGCAGTTGTCAGACGAAGAAATCAGAGCTATCTACAGTTACTGGAAAAGATGCTCCAAATCACTATTGATTAGAGAAATGCAAATTAGAACAACTTTGAGGTACCAGTTCACACTTAGCAGATTAGCTAATGTGAAGAAAAGGAAAATGACAAATGTTGGGGGGAATGAAGGAAAGTTAAAACATTAATGCATTGTTGGTGGAGTTGTAAACTGATCCAACCATTCTGGAGAAGAATTTAAAACTATGACCAAAGGACAATCAAACTGTGCATACCCTTTGATCCAGAAATAACACTATTAGGCCTGTATCCCAAAGAGAGAAAAAAAGAAAAGAAACATAATTGTATAAAAGACTTAATTATTATCAGCAATACAAGGATCTAAGATAGTCTAAGGACTTATGTTGAAAAATACTATATATTCCCAAAGAAAGGACTGGAAGGATCTGAATAGAAATTAAAACAATGTTTGGGGGGATTATTTTAAACTTTATTTTGGAGTCTGGGGGTTTTTGTCTGTGTTTTCTTTACCACATGACTACTATGGAAATTTTGTGTAGTTCTACATGCATAACATATATCAAATTGCTTGCCCCTTCAGGGAAGGAAAGAATTTTAAAACAAATTTTTTAAAATAAAAAAATCATGTAATTGGAAACATATATTTTAAAATTTAAAAAGAAACATATTGCAGCCTAAATATAGACCACTATGTGTCTCTCCTTGGCTTCTCACTGAACAACTTTGATTTTTCAACAATGAAGGTGTTCCAAGTCATTTAACATCATAGAGAAAAACATTTGGGTTTAAAAGATGAACTTTTGTGGCAGGAAGCAGCTTTATTTCCATTAAAAACATTGCACAGTTTTCCAAAGAATCTTGCCAGCTCTCTTTCTCCTACTATATTTTGAATGTAATTAAAGTCCACCTGCAGTTTCTGTCCCAGAGATATGAAAAATGAGCCAATTGGACTGCGTGCAGTGGTCTGTATTAAATAGGCCCTTTTTATCCATTTAGTTTTTCCTGTATAGATTGTTAGGTCAATCTCTGATTTTTTTTGAACTTTCTCTGTCTGTCTTTTTCTGTCTCCCCCCTGTGTGTGTGTGTGTGTGTGTGTGTGTATGTTGGACTTTTTGTCTGGTGAAACTTGTAGAGTCCAGCGAAAAGTAATGTTCTCTTTTTTAAATTCATAATCGAAGGAAATGTTAAACTTTAGTTAGAGGTTAATGAAAATAATGATGTAATTTTTCCCATCCCCTGAATTTCACATCACCTATGAAATCTATCTACAGACCCATAGATTAAGAGCCCCTGCTCCCTCTCTTCTCCTCTTTCCTAAAGTAGTACAGGGAGGCAGCTGGAAGTTGTGGGAGAGGTGCTTATCATGAAAACCACTCTGATTTTGATCCTTCCCCCATTTCAGCCCTTGCTTGAAACCACTCAAGAGATTTCCTATTCAATAAGTCTATTCTCCAATAAAAAAACTTTAAAAATTCTTATAGTAATATTCTCTGCTACTTAGTTATACGTATCAACTATATCTAAATTGATTAACTGAATTAAAAAAAATTTTCCTATGTTATTTTTCTTTTAATTTCTTTAATTTAGGGGAGTTAAATCTCTCTCTATAATATAAAATTAGACATACACTCAGTGTTGAATTTTTAAAAGTAGATATCTACTTATGCTTCCTTTATGAAAAAGACAAAAATTATTTAAAGGCAATGCTTATTTTGTCTTTATTTTCCCTCTGTTCCACCTAGATACACGATGGTCCCAGCATTCATTCCCGACTTCTTGGAACCTACTGTGGAATGGAGACAGCCTCCTTCACCTCCTTTCAAAATTCTATTACATTTCATTTCTTCTCAGACTCTTCCATCTCAGGAAAGGGGTTTCTTTTGGAATGGTATGCAATAGAATCTCCTTCGGGACCTGTTCCTACCATTGCTACAGGTTTGTGTCTCAAAAGAAACACAGTGAGTTTGTTTTTAGAGATAGATGCAGTAACTAAAGTATTAAAGAGTTTATCAAATATTTAAATCTGCAAGACCAAGTCTGCCTATAAAACTGTACTTACAAATATGACTTTTGTGTCTAGATATTCTTGGGTACCTTGAACAGTTACTGTGCTATATTATATAAGGAGCACTCTTTAGAATCAAGAAAGTTGCTTTTGTTGTTAATAAACTTGGGGGGGGGTAGAAAGAGAAGGGGGAGAGAAAGAAAGATAGAGAGACAGAGAGATAGACAGAGACAGAGATAAAGACAGAGACACAGAGACAGAGACATGGCGAGATGGAGACAGAGACAGAAACAAAAACAGAGAGAGAGATAGAGACAGAGATAGAGATACAGAGAGATGGAGAGACAGAGACAGAGACAGAAATAGAGACAGAGATAGAGACAGAGACAGAGAGATGGAAAGAGAAACAGAGGGATGGAAAGAGAGAGAGAAAGAGAAACAGACAGGCAGAGACAGAGACAGAGATAGAGAGACACAGAGAGAAACAGAGAGAGAGCACATTTATTAAAGGCGGCTAGGAAGCTCAGTAATAGAGTGGCAGACCTAGGAATGCTTGAGTTCAAATACTGCTTTAGACATAGTAGCTGTGTGACTGGGCAAATCATTTAACTTCTGTCCTGATGTCTGCTTCAGTTTCCTTATCTACAAAAAGATGATAATAATAGCACTTAACTCCTAGAATGAGATAATTATAAAGTACTTAGCACAGTGCTTTGTACATTGGAAACACTATGTAAATGTTAGCTACTATTGGTATTATTTTATAGCACTTATTATGGGCCAGGAATTGTGCTCTGATGATGATGATGATGGTGATGGAGATGATAATTCTGGGAGATAGAGGCTGTTATTATCTCTAATTCACAGGTGATTTAAATAGAGGTTAAATGCCCTGGATCACATAACTAATAAGTCAGAGGCTGTTTGAATTCACCATCTTTCTGACTGTAGGTTAAACGCTCTATCTTCTGGATTATTTACTAAAAAGAAAGAGATTCCCTGCACTCAAGGAGCTTAATTTCTAGTGGAGGAAGACAATATTGTTGAAAAGGAGAAGGAAAGACATAGTGGAATGTACTGAGTCTGGAAGGAGCATGATGGCAGGCAGAGACACTCCCTCAACTGAAGGTTTGGGAAGGTCTGACTGGTCACTCAGACCAAGAAGCCTTAGGAGTGAAGGTTCTCTGGATCTCAGTTTCCCAGTCTATAAATGAAGATGACCTCTTCTGACTCTTGATATTATAAATAATCATGTCTGTTCATATACCTCAGTGCATTAAGCAGTTTCTAAGTTTTAAAAGGTGAACTGGGTACTTGGTGTTCATAAAATCTTCTATATATAGATCAGCTTTTCAAAAATTTCTGAAAATTTGCATTTTCAACACTAACACTGTTAAGAATCCCAAAACAGACCTATCCTTTTGATTTACATTGTATTCTAAATTTGTTCAGGGATACAACCCACCTTCACTGGCTGGTCTTAAGCCTTCATGTTTCAGGATAAAATTAGCCTAAAATTCTTAAAGGTAAAAAAAAAACAAACAAATACTGAAACCTCAAATCCTCAGAGAAAGTTTGTTAAACTAGCTGGACTCTGAGAACTTTTATGTTTTTCCCTGAGGAGCCTGACCAACTGCAAATAGATGGATCCTTTATGATTCCCCAATCTTTTAGAAAATTACAGCTGAATATAGTATGCTTTTATGTTATTTCTTTAGGAATATTTCAAATTGCCCTTTAAATATTTAACTGTGAAAGCAGTCTTTGATTTAGGGGAGTGAAATCTCTCTCTATAATATAAAATTAGACATACACTCTTAGAAATGATTATTTTCTCACTCTGCCCCTTCTACAAGTTTACATCAATAGGGTTGATCCACAGAGGTAACATTCATTCCTATATGTAGAGAGTACTCATGTATTAGCATTTCTGTATGAGATGTTATTTTTTTTCTTTTATAAATGATGAAAAGATTTCATTATATCAAGCATACAGCTTTTCCATAATTATTCATTTTATATATAACAAAATATCAGAAAGATTAAAAACCGCACCATAGAGTTTTAGATCTGAAATATCATCTAGTCCACTTTTCCTCCATTTTACAGTTACTGTGTGAACTTAGGTAAAATACTTATTTGAGGGGGACTCCAGATGATCACCATTGAAGTCCATGATGGCTGAAATACAGCCATGTTCCTATGATAGATAAGATAGGAGATGGTGCAAAGGAAAGGGAGTTTCAGGATGAAGATCATGGAGTAGAATGGTTTTGGGTGGTAGTAATGTCTATGAAATGACTTCACCTTTGGATGATCCAAGTAAAGACAATATTGGAAGTCATAGGATTCAAGGTAGTTGAAGCAGGAGATTGGAATATTTGATGAGACATTTTGGGGGAATACTGAAGAAACCAAGAAAACATGAGGGCAACGAACAGAATAGAGATAAAGACTATAAGGAAGGCATGAGCTAATGATTCTTCCTATCCTAGTTTGTTGGGAGAAAAAATGGACTATCTAGAATGGCAGGAACATGTAGAAGTACAGTGAAAAAAAAATCTGGGCTTTGTGAAAGACCTGAGTTCTGCTATTTGCTAACTGTGGGACATGGCAAGTCACTTAAGCTACTGGATCTAGGTTCTTCATCTGTAAATTTAGAACTTTAGACCATATAGTTGCTGAGGTCCCTTTCTGCTCTCTGAGAATCCTTCCAGATCTTTGTGTGAACCTAAGATTGTATTCCTTTTTTTTCTTTTTCTTGGTATAAGGTGATAAAATATTTTTATTACTTGTATTACTTGGTTGCCATATTTAATACATTCATTTTGGCTTATTTTTTTCAAAATATTTCAATATTGTCTTTAAGAAATGTTTCCAACTAGATTATTTTAGCTCAATAGAGGCCATAACTTCAAAGTAAAGACAGAAGTTATGTCATTTCCTTCCTTGACAGAGATGATTAATCCACATTTCCTCTCCTCACAGGTGCCTGTGGTGGTTACCTAAGAACTGGAGAAGTGCCAGGGTTCTTCTTCTCTCCTGGATGGCCAGAAAATTACAACAATGGAGCTGATTGCACTTGGATCATCCAGGCCCCAGATTCAACTGTTGAGCTCAATATTCTTTCAATGGATATTGAATCTTACCGGTCATGTTCCTATGATAAACTTGTGATCAGAGATGGTGAGAAAATAGAAAAACTTGATATTTTATTAAATAAGTTGATGGATATTTTTTTTTCTCTCAGAAACCAGATGATCAAAGCTCAACACAGTTTATTTGTTGTAATAATAATAATGGTAATGATAATAACAGCTTACATTTACATATCATTTTGTAATTATGTAATGTTTTATACAAATATTTGATTTTTATCATCATAACAACCTTAGGCAGTCACAAGTATTATACTATTCCCATTTGATAAATGATGAAAGAGACATTAAAGGATTTTCCCAATATCATATATGTAGTAGTTGGTAGAGCTAAAAGTAATATTATAAGTCCAAATATATCACTAATATGTGCAAAATTTTCAATAATTTAAAGAAAGAAGTTGCTATCCTGTAGCTTTCTGGTTGTTCAATAAATAGTCAGTCCTATTTCTATAGTCTTTCTTCCTACAGTTTGAAAGAGAATTTCAAAATTAGTCTGTCAGCTAACCAAGTGAATGCTGGTTAGTGCCACGTGGAACATGTGAGCACCATGTTGTCTATGATGAAGTTCTGGAAATATGTTAGAAATATAAAAATGTGATATATGAGAAGATTGGAAGGGAGTGGTCTCATGTTTTTAACTCTTCTTATACCAGTAGCTACATAGTCCTTAGAAAAATCACCTGGACCTTTTATTCCTCAATTTCTTATTTATAAGAGAAAAAAATCTTCCTGCACTTGATGAGATCAATATATGAATGTTAGAGTGAGTAAGGTACTACTGAGATTATCCCACCTCATCACCTTATTTTCCAGATGAGGAAATGATTTTTTAAAAGGAGAAATGACTTGAGCAAAGAATTAATCTGTCTTCTTTGATTATGGAATACACATGGAAATTCTGGGAACTCACTCACATGTTTACAAAGGCTTTTTTTTTTTAAAGTCTTTCTCTTCCATGTGGTGGCAATGTGTTGGACTGTAATCAATAATGTTGCTTCCATGAAAAATTCTGAACATACAATATCCAGATAGCTGTGTTTTGAAGACCAAGCCTGGGGAGGCAGGGGGAGAGAGAGAAAAGGGTAATTGTAGAGAGCAGGTCCTGGGTCTCCCCTCTGTGATTGTATTATGTTGGGACCTTCCACCCTTTAAAATATCTAGTCATAGTTATGGTACAAGGTCTAGAGGTACTGGTGAAGTCACTAGAAAATCAGGAAGGTAGTGTTATGTCCCTTTCTTATCCTCTGGAGAACAGAGCAGTTTCTGAAACACAGGAGAAAAATTGAGCCAGTTATTCAAAATGAAATATATTAATAACACTTTTCTTCCCTCCCTTCCTGAGAAAATTGAAGATTAGCCAGTAAGTTCATAAATTTTAATCTTTTAATAGAGACTTTTAAGAGAAGAATGCTTTATTTTTTCTATCTCTGTCTCTCCCTGTTTCTCTGTCTCTGTCTGTCTCTCTCTTTTTCTCTCTCTCTGCCTCTATCTCTGTGTCTCTCTTTCTGTCTCTCTCTCTGTCTCTGTGTCTCTCTTTGTGTCTTTGTCTTTGCCTTTGTCTCTGTCTGTCTATCTGTCTGTGTGTGTCTCTCTCTCATCCACTCACTCACAGTTCCTTGGTGGAAAGCCTTCATACATGAGGGATGATGGACACAAACATCTCATGTCCTCTGCTTCTGTAACTGTTCGGACTTTTCTGCCTGAAAATGTCCCTGCATTGCTTTTCCTATCATTAGGCAGCTGTTCAGATGGCTTAACCTGCAGCTGCTAATAGTACATATGTCTTCCTGGCCAAAAAAACAGAACAACAAAAACAATAACAACAACAACAACAAAAAAAAACTAAAAAGGGAAGATTGATATGAAGAAACAATCCCATATAAATGACATCATATTTTGTCTTTGACCTCAGAGACTTGGTTCATTATGGGATTTGAATTCAAAAAGTCACCTTTCTTTTAGTCTTAGATTCCAGGTCTTAAGCAATAAAAAGCCATGTAGAACGGATACCTCAATTATCACACAGCCACATTGCAACCCGTTTTTATTTCTCCGTCCTCTGCCTTTGAATATCAGAGCCAAAAAGAACTGGCTGCCAGTTGGATCTTTCCCCCTTTTTTCTTTTAGAAAGACAGCAGGAACTGTTAGAGAAGTCTTTCTCAAAAAGAGTAAATAAAAGCTGAGGCGGGACTGTCCCAATTTGGAGTCAAAATGAAGTAACCCCAAGGGTTTTTCTTCCTTTTGAGAATCACTTTGTCGCCTAGGAATTAGGAAGTTTCTGGGAAAATGCATGAGGCCCTTTGGCTGGTTGGTATTGTTGACTGAATGATGTCTTAAGGAATCGTATTTTAATGCCAGTGTTTCCTTTTTCTGGTGGTAGGAGACAATCATGGCTCCCCGGAACTGGCTGTTCTCTGTGGGAGAGAAGTTCCTGGACCCATCCGATCCTCTGGGGAGTACCTGTTCATCCATTTCACGTCTGATTTAAGTGTAAATCGAGCAGGATTTAATGCTTCTTTCCATAAGAGTAAGACTTTGAAAAAAAATTTTGATCAATATCTTCCATCCGATTGATGAGGGTCAAACTTAGAAGGAAACCAGGGCAAGGTGCCAACTGTAGCTACTGTCGGTTAGTTGTGTCCAGCTCAGAAAATCAGAAAGGGAGTTTTATGTCCCTTTCTTATCCACTGGAGAACAGAGCAGCTTCTGAAACAAAGGAGAAAGTTTCAAAATGAATAAAGTTAAAAAACTGAGTATAGGGAGCAAGGAAAGGGAGAAGACCCGTTTTCACTTCTGTGAGTATTCCTTTTTCAGGCATTCTCTATAAACCAACCATCTTCATGAACTGAGGCTGAAAAAGTTCCTAGAATCAGAGATTTCAAGCTGGAAGAGACCTCAGAGGCCAAATTGTTTGCCATTCTCATTTTACAGATGAGGAAACTTAGACCCACTCAACAACCACATTTCTGGTAGTGAGAAGTCTGTCCCCATTTAGTTAGCCTAGTCCCCAGACTGCATTTGTAATCCCTTGTTGGTCCCATACACAAATCCTATACCATCTAGAAAGACCTATGAAAACTCCTGTATAATGACCATATCCCTCAAGAAGCCCTTTTCTGCCTAAAGAAACTGACTAGAATCTTGACACGTTTGAGTACTGGCTTTGTCTCTTGTGAAATGCAAATTTAATAGGTTGGAGATGTTAGAATATTAGAAAACTTACATATAGCTTGTGGAATATGGTTGAACCTTTCCACAAAATCTGATAAACCCATAAACAAACAAAAAATCACTGAAGGAAGTGGTCCAATAAATAGAGCATGTCTTCCTAATTTTAAATGACAAAAGGCAAAACAGATTTTTACATTATTAATTGAATGTTGAAAGACTTAGAATAAGACACTTTTACTATTATATTTGTTTACATTAGAAGAGTTACTTATGGAAGGTAAGAGATCTTCACGTCTAAAGTTGGTTTTAAATAATTACACTTTTGTTGGCATTAAGAGATTTTCAAAAATAAAATTGGGTATCATTAAGAATTAAGGTTTTAAAGGGCAGCTAGGAGGTACAATGGTTAGAGCACTGACCCTGGAATCAGGAGGATCTGAATTCAAATCTAACCTCAGACACTTGACACTAGATATAAAACTCTTTGCAAGTCATTTACCCCTAATTGCCTCATTAAAATAATAATAATTAAGTTTTTTAAACCTTTAAGAGTGTCTCTTCTTTTTTATTTCTCTTGCTTAAGGTTGTGGTGGCTATTTGCATGCAAGCAGAGGAGTGATTACATCTCCTAATTACCCTGAAGCCTACCTTCCTAATCTCAACTGTTCCTGGCATGTCCTGGTTCCAAGTGGTCTTACCATTGCCGTCCACTTTGAACAGCCATTTGAGATCTACAATGCTGACCCTTCGTGTAGCCATGGCGACTATTTGATGGTGAACTCATCAACATTCTTGCTCTTAAATAATGATTTAGAAAATTATAATAATAACTTAATATTAATATATGTTAAATATGTTGTTTATTTATATATGATATATTTATATAAATATATATTAATATAGCTACATATATTTTTATAGTTTGTAAGATACTTTGCATATATTATCTTATGTTCTCTTGCTTGCTACATAAACAGTAATTACCCTTCCATCCTAAGTTATTTGAAAGCTTTATGGGAAAAGATTGATATTCTGGAAACAAAAAGGTGAAGTGTCCTTTTTTCAGAAATAAAATGGCATACCCCCTGTACATCAACTCGTAGAATAGCCCGTGAGGAAATTGCATTTATATCTTGTTATTTTTAATGTGATTCTAGATGAAAAATGGCCCTGACAGCTCCTCTCCTGCTTTGGGACCCAGGGAAAGAAATGGCCGTTTTTGTGGTAGCCATGTCTTCTCCACTCTCTACACCACAGATAATGAGATGTTTGTTCGCTTTGTTTCGGATAACAGTCATGAAGGCCAAGGGTTCAAGATCCAGTATGAGGCACAGAGTTTGGGTGAGTTTTGATGCTAAAAAGGATGAGCCACATTCTCATGATAGTTTGCTTAGACTTATCCATTCAGCAAGTACTTACCAAGGGCCTTCCACATCCCTTACACTGCCCTAAATACTTAGCAAATAGACCTAAGAACTGTTTTCCTCCTGAAAAAGGCAACACAGACCCATTCAGAACACATATAAAATACATAGGAAGTCATTTGGGTGGGGTGGGAGAAAGCTAGGATAAAAAAAAAGCAGAGGATGAACAAAATAACCACAGGAACTCCCTTATGATTTACAAAATTGTGTATTTCATGCTGGTAGGAATAGGAATGGAAATTATTGATTTTTAGAATTAAAACTGGCTTGCTTTTGAACCATTCAACAAACAAATATCCTATAAAATAATAGCTGTGTGTAATAATAGCTGGAATTTCTAAAGTTTGCAAAGTGCATTACAAATATTCTCTCCAAATGAATATGTTCTTTTCTCTGTTACCAATTATATTTAATTAGAGGATAAATGAAAAACATTCAATCACATTTGATTATAATTGCATTTAATTCTGCTTGAATGATTTAGTTTTCATTGCATTGATTATGTAATTTTCCATGGAATAAAGAAATAAAGAAGGCACCTTTGGGAGTGAAACTGGTTAAAACCTGAATTGAGGTTCCCATGTTATCCTTTAGGATAGAAACTCTTTGTGTTCCCAGGAGCAGCAATCCAACTAAGAAACCAGAATGGATTCATTTCTAGTGTCCTGAAAAGGTAGTGACACAAAACATCAGTGTCAACACAAAACCACTTTTAAGATGCCTTGAAATGGGTACTTTTTTCTGTATGTTCTCCAAGAACAGAGTTAAATTGAGTGAGAATGATGTGCCCTCCTAGGATTAGGAGCACAAAGAACCTTATACACTTTTTGCTTCCCTGCCTTCAAGCATTTTTTCTCATCTTCAGTGGAGCTGCTCCAGAGCTACCTGCCTGCTTAGGGGGCAGAGGCTGAGGGCTCATTACTGTCACTCCCTTGTGAACATAGATGTCTCCCTTGGGAGGAACATAAAAAATGGATTCATCTCCATCCCTTCACATGTTTTGGCATTTTCCTGCTCCTTCTCAGATCAACTTTGAACTATGTCTGCCTTCTTAGGCAGCTTACAAGTGGGAAGCCATTCAGATTGTCAGACTTTGCATAGCATGGTAATGTGCAAGTATATCCATCAATCAATTTGAATTGATTATCTATTAAGTGCCACACTATTGTGTGGGCAATTAGGGGGCACAGGGATGGACTTCTCTGGTCACAAAAACCAGAGTTCAAATCCAGACTCAGATGCTCCTAGTGAAGTCACTTAACCCTGTTTGTCTCAGTTTTCTCCTCTGTAAAATGAACTGGAGAAGAAAATGACAAACTTAATATCTAGTATCTTTGCCACAAAAATCCCCAAAGGGATCATAGAGTCAGACACGGCTGAAAATGATTTTAAAAATGCCAGAGGGAGTCATCTCCACAGTCCACTTCTCCTAGAATGATGGTCCATAGATACAGAACATTCACTGGCAAGATAGAAAGAGGATATTTTCAAATTATATAATATTTTAAAATGTTCTGAATAGCTATATCTTACTGTTTCACTCATTAGAGCTAGGTCCTGATTAGTACAGATAATGGATTCTCCAAAATGGTCCCATTTTTCTAATTTGCACTATTTGAAGTTTTTATTACATTTAAAATATAGTAATTAATTCCATGTCATTGGGAATATGCAATGAAAATTCAAATATTCTTCTACTTTTTGGGATCTATTAGTTGTCCTCATTGCCTAGTACATTGTAAATGTTTATTAATTCTTGTTTTGAACATATTATTTATTCTCCTAAGAAACAATGGTGCAGAGTGGATAGAGCACTGGCCTTGGGAGCCGGGAAGATCAGGATTCAAGTCCTGTTTCTGCCCCAAAATGACTGTGTTACCCAAAAACTACCTTTCAGCCCCTCAGGCAACATGAAGACAATAAATTGTAGGAAGTGTTCTGGTTTACAGTAGCACAAGTAGCCACATCAGGACTTCTCTATGCTGAGGAAATCACAGGTTCTCCATTTCCCCTCTTTTCTTCCTTCCACTGCTCCCCCATACTCTTTCAAATACTTCCTGTTGCTCTAAGGATTATGTTGAAATTATTTTGTTTTCATTTCAAGATCTTCCTCTTCTATGTCTGTATTTTGCTCACCTAGAAGACCTACTTCAACTTCAGAAATTTCCTACCACATTCCCCTACTTCCCATGCCTTTAATATCCTTTTGTCCTTCATCCCATACACTGAGCAGTTATTCAGACTCTCTTTTACAATGCTGCTCCAAGCACTAGAAACCTTTCCAATGTGTTCCTGGTTTTTCTTTCAACTTTAATTAAAAGCAGTGCTCAAAGAAGATTTTTTTATGTTCATTGCTTTTAAGAACAATGCTCTTTTTGAAAAAAATGTCCTGAGGATATTGTGTAAATTTACATACATACATACACACACATATATACACATTTTTCACAAATAAGTATACACATACATATATAATATATATAACACACATATATAAATATTCAATACTTATATAACAATATGAAATTATGTAGATAATGTTCAACTGTCTTAGTCATGTTCTCTTTGTGACAACATTTGGGATTTTCTTGGCAAAGATAACAGAGTGATTTGCCATTTCCTTTCATAACTCATTTTGTAGATGAGGAAATTGAGACCTGTTAACAGGTATAAGTGACTTGCCTAGGGTCACCTAGCTAGAAGTGTTTGAGGTCACATTTGAATTCAAGTATCCCTGATTACAAGTCCAGCATTTTATACACTGTTCCACCTAGCTGCCCATATGAGGCACAGTATATATAGTTTTATATACTGGAAATATATAGCATAGTATATACCTATATATAAAAAGTATATTTAACTTTGTACATATATATGTGTGTGTATATTCAGGGAATCAATAAACATTTATTAAGTGCCTACTCTGTGCCAAGTACTATGATAAACATTGGAGATACAAGTACCAAAAAAAAAGAAAGAAAGAAAGGCATTCCCTACTTTTAGAGAGCTTAGATTCTAATAAGGGAAGACTATACACAAAAGGAAGCTGAAAAGCTGGGTGGAGAAGTTAGAGAAGTCTCAGTCATGCAACTGGGTGAGAAATATGTACATGATGTGCTTTTGAAAACCTTAAAGTAATCCTCATGAAAATGAAAAAAAAAATAGGTCTTTTAACTCTTAAGCACCTAAAGAGTAAGACTAATTCTTTAAATTGTGAACAACTCAACAGCCATCCAGCAATTAGAGGAAAGCCCTAATTCTATGTGTAATTAGCACACCTTTATTCCAGAATCACTGAAATATAACAATTAGTTCTTGGTAAAGGATTCTGCTGTGATTTATTTTGCCAGCTTTCTGGTGCCAAGAATTACAGAATAAGATCAGAATTTCCAATAACAGAACACGATGATTCTCCAAAAATTCCATTGTTGGCAACTCAGGATTTATCTACCCCACCAAGGCAGAAAACCCAATATCTATAATACAAAATAAAAGAAAAATATGATGAGACGTGGATAGATCCATTAAAAAACAAACATCTGTGTCATTTGACAATTTCTCTTTTATCATTTGGTCTATAACACTGTTGATTGTATTTCCTGACAGCTTGTGGTGGCAACATCTACCTCTCTGAATCCAACATCGATGGATACGTGACTTCACCCAATTACCCCAACAACTATCCAGCACATGCTGATTGCATTTGGACCATCTCTGTCCCAAGTGGGAAGCTTATAAAGCTCCAGTTTGAAGATCAGTTTAATATCCAAGTATCTCCCAAGTAGGTTGCTACTTTTCAAGTCTTCCCCCTCTGCCTTCCCTCCTGCTCTTCCTCTTTCATATTCCACAATAATCTGTGACCTCCATGCTCAGTAGCATATTCTGCATAAGAACTGCAGGGAAACATAGCATCCATTCATCTAAATTCTCCAGGTCTGTGAGGGTTAGAAAAGGGCCAGAGTGTAAGGGGTGGGAAAAACACTCCCTCTTTATCCACTAGAAAAGCCATGGAGAGCAACAGACACGCAGAGTATCCCATTCAGCCAGCTAACATGAAATATATAGCCTTTTATCTGTTCAATCCCCCACGATCTTGGTGATGGAAATGATGAAGGTCTTGCTGAACGGATAGGGACATTGAGGTCTAAAAGGATGGCATGACTTGCCAACAATGGCACACACAGTACTAGCAAACATACTGCATGGAATTCAGATTATGCTGAACAGAAAATTCAGCAAGAACATCATACTATAAATGTGGAAAGTTTTGATTTTAAGACCCATTAACTGTAAGAGTTCCTTACAATTAGACCTCCTTCTCTTTGTTCTCTATAGCTTCTTTTTAAAAAAATAGTGTCTTGAGGTTTATTTATTTTTAAATGAAATTTTATTTTTCCAGTATACAAAATTCAGTTGTTTTTTCCCCTTTCTCCTATTCTCTCACATTTGGAAAAAAAAGCAACAAGCATGTATGATCAAACCAAATAAATCCCCAGAGTGTCCATGTGGAAGAACACCTTCTCACACTCCTTTGTGCTTGATGCATTCAATTTCCACTTCACCCTGTGCCCTCCACCCCACTCCACCCCGTCTAGGCATCAGTTATAGATTTTTTTTTCCTTTATTTTCTTCCAAAATCCTATTCACACATCCCTCTCCAAGTTAGGGTTTGTTTTGCATCTGACTAATTAATCCCTCTCTAAATATACTTTCTAATCCCCACCTTTCCCCTTTTTGTTTCTTCCTTTTCCATGGTTGAGTTGAATGCATTTCTGCATCAAATATGTGTGTATGTTTGTGTTGTGCCTTCTTTTGACCAGTTCAGATGAAATTTACTTTTTATGGGTTTTTTTCCTGTGTCTATGTCTCAAAGTTTCTAGCTTAGCTCTGTTTTTTTTTTCATCAGGAATGCTTAAAAATACTCCATTATTCAAAGTCACCCCCCTTTATAGGATTGTACTATTTTGCTGGAGAAGTTATTATTGGTTAAAAGCCTCTATCTTTTCCCTTATGGGATATTCTCATCAGTTCTCATGAATTGATTTATCATCTCTGATAACTGATTCTTAGATCTACACAAACCAATAAATATTAAGCAATTATTATGTGTAAGTATTATAATAGGTCATTGTGATATTGTCTCCCCCTATGACCTTCACTCCAGTCTCTGATGAAGAGGTGACTTCTGCTTGCAAAGGCCAGTTCTTCTTCACGTGCCCTTTTTGACATCTTTTGCATGGACTGCTCCATTCTTCTCTAGCAGATTGCCTCCCATTTCATCCCTATTTGCAATCTTGGTTTCTTCCCTGATACATACAAATATTCACGTTTCCCCAAACTTTAAAAACCTAATCCTAACATCCCTGCTAGCTACTCTCCTGTGTCCTTCCTCCTCTTCTTAGCTAAGTTCCTAGGAAAAATCTTCTCTGTTAGCTGCATCTATATTATTTCTTTTCTCATTCACTTTTAAATCCTCAGCAACTGTCTTCCAACATCATCCTTCAACAGACCTTTCTCCAAAGTTACCAACGATCTCCAATTTGCCCCAGCTTATAGCTTTTTCTGACTCAATCTCCTCTTGACCAACTGACCACCTCTTAGACACTGCTTTTTCTTGGCTCAACACCCGCTTATTTGACCACTCCAGTCTTCTCTGCTGGATCTTCAAGCATGATTTGCTCACTAACTCTGGCTTTTTCCCCTTTTCCTTTTCTCTCTTTTCTCCCACGGTCATCTCATCAGCTCCCATGAGTTCAGTGATTACCTTTATGCAGAGAATTCTAAGATCACCCTCTTTTGCTATCATGTCTCTCCTGAGCTCTAGTCTCGTGTCACCAATTGCCTTTTGGATATTTCAAATTAGATATCCTGAGGATCTCCCAAATTTACTTAAAACAAGAATCACTTTCTCCAAATTCACTCTCTTTGATTCACCTACTACCATAAAAGACAGCTCCATCTTTCCTGTCAATGGGATTTGCAAATTAGTATTGATATTGATTCCTTACTCCAGCTTATTCCTTTATATTCAATCAGAATCTTGTAATGTTTTCTCTACAACATTTCTCATGTGTGTTCCCTTCTCTGCATTTATATAGACACAACTCTAGTTGAGGGTCTCAGCACATTTTGCCTGGATTATTAAAATAGCTTCAACTGGACTTTCTATCTCAACTCCTTCCTTACCCCAGTCCATCCTCCACACAGCCTGCAAAATTATTTTCCTAAAGGGTAGATTGTATTATAACTCCTTCAGTCAACTGAAATAGAAGGGGAAATAAAAGGCAATCCAGTTGGGTCAGAATATAAAGTACATGAAAATGAGTCCTAGGAAAGAAAGCCAGAAGAAGCAGTTTGGATCTAGACCGTAAAGAGCTTTAAATTCCAGGCCAACTTTGTGATTTTGTCATGTGTAAGAGGGAGTCATTGAGAGAAAGTTTTTGAACAGAGGAAGGCCATTAGGAAGATTATTTGAGTATGTATATGAAGGATACATTATAGACAGTAGAGATCAGAGGCAGAGGAACCAATTAGCTGCCAAAGAAAAGGAGGCTGATATAAGGAGCTATTCTAGAAGTAGAATAAAGTGAAAATAATTACTATTCAATTAGAAAGTTTTCCTGCATTTTCTGGAATGTTAAAAAAATTGTGTAAACATTCCTATTTCTATATCAATACTTGTGTTGTATAATTTTTGATATAGGGTTGTTTTGTTAATATTATTTCCCATTGAGAAATATATGACAAATACGTTGTATCCTTGCCCATGACACAGAATTGTAGAGGAAAAAGGAAATGTGCATTTGTTAAGTACCTATTATATGCCAAGCCCTATGCTAAAGTGCTTTATAAATATGGTTTCATTTGATCCTGTAGAAGTCTAAAGGATCTTTTATCAATGCTACGCATCTGTTTCTTTTTCCTTCCTTCCTTCTTTCTTCCTTCTTTCCTTTCTTCCTTCTTTCTTCCTTCCTTTCTTCCTTCCTTTCTTCCTTCTTTCTTCCTTCCTTCCTTCCTTCCTCCCTTCCTTCCTTCCTTCCTTCCTTCCTTCCTTCCTTCCTTCTTTCCTTCCTTCCTTTCTACTTTCTTCTTTCCTTCCTTCCTACCTTCCTTCCTTCCTTCCTTCCTTCCTTCCTTCCTTCCTTCCTTCCTTCATTCCTTCCTTCCTTCCTTCCTTCCTTCCTTCCTTCCTTCCTACTTTCCTTCCTTCCTTCCTTTCTTCCTTTTTTCCTTCCTTTCTTCATTCCTTCCTTCACTCCCTCCCTTCTTTCCTTCCTTCCTTCCTCCCTTTCTTCTTCTTTCCCCCCTTTTTAATCTCTCCCTTTTTGCAACATTCTGACCTGGTTAATTTGGAGATATTTTTTATTCCTTTCTAATGATTTTTCAAACTGAAACAAAGTAAAGAAAGGTAAATGGGCAATTCTACAGTGGTTGTTAGGATCAAATTATCTTAAGACTGAGCTTTTGACCCTCCATGGATTCTCATATGATCAAGAATGATACTATTCTATAGGATCAACGTGATTTATAAACTTTGTTATTTTATTATGTAACACTATGTGAATTCTGACAGAATGGTGGATTTGAGGAACTTCAATCATATACATGTGTTTACTCCCTAACGAACTCCAAACAATTGATCTCAGGAGTGCCTTCCCATGCTTACCCAGAGTCTCTTCCCAGGCTAGCCCAGACTCCCTTCCTATGCTAGCCCAGACTCTCTTCCCATGCTAGCATCTTATGATGAATTTGCCAATAACTGAGAGTTTCTTCCATTCCAGCTGTGATTCCAGTTACCTTGAAGTGAGGGATGGAGAGGATTCTGATGCACCAATTCTCTCCAAGTTGTGTGGATCATCTTTGCCTGGCAGTCAATTGTCCTCGGGTGATATTATTTATTTACGGTTTCGATCAGATGATAGCCCCACCAATGTTGGATTTAAGGTCAAGTACTCTTTAGGTAACAATATTGTTTATGATTCAATATAAATATAATTACTACAAAATTAAGGCTATAAAACTGTAAGATTTTATCTTCATGGAGCTTGTCTTTGCCTTACTACTAGAAGTTGTAGTGACAAGTACTATAAAGAAGTAGATAATTTTTTATATAATTTTATATTTTATCTTTATTTTCCATTAAAATATCTCATGAACATTACACAACTTCTTATTGTTGTGAAATCTAAAATCCATTTTCTACTTTTTATGCCTATTACTATGTTAGTTAATTTCACAAATCCCAAAAGCACATTTTCAGATACTAGATCAGCTAAACTGTGTTGCTTTTTAATCATTAAAATAAAGTTTGGAAATTATTCCTAGTTTCTAGTTCCACCTAAGTCCCTAGAAACCTTATAGTTCCCTTCTGGGTATCAGTTTTGGTGTCTTTAAAATGGGATTTTAAAATACCTGCAACCTCACTTAAACATGAATCTGGAAGGTTTCTCTTAGACCCTGACAAATTCAAGAACTTTTTGTTATTTAACATTTACATTTATTTATTAATAATGTTATTTAACATTTACATTTATTTATTAATAACGTTATTTTAACATAAACATTTAACTATGACTAGAGATCTGTGTTGGATATTGTGGGAGACGCAAAGATGAGCAAGATTGTTCTTGATGTCAAAGTGCTGATAGTCTGATAGAAGTGATTTGATTCAATCACAAGCAACACGAATAACAAAATACAACATGTTAAACCTGAAAGAAAAGTGTTTAAGAAATTATATGGAAGTTCCAAACCAAGAAGGATAATTTTCTGGTTGGAGCCACCAGAAAAGGCTTTGTTATAAAAGAGGCTTTAAGAGAGAATACTATTATTATTATTAATTTTTTTTTGCAGCTTTGTGTGGAGGAATGCTCATGGGACAGAATGGCATCATTGAAAGCCCTCAATATTCTATGCATCCCTACCCTGAAAATCTGTTATGTCAATGGTATCTCCAGGGTCCATCAGGGCACTATCTCACTCTCCACTTCGAAAATCTGGACCTTCAACTTTCTTCTAATTGTGAAAAGGACTTTGTAGAGATTCGGGAGGATAATGCTTCTGGTCAGTGGCGTGTGTCTGCTTCCTTTTTATTTTGTCTGGTTCACTTTCACACATAGGTGGGATAGCAGTGTCCACTTTCCTCTGGGGGAATAGCATGGAGCAAGTATTCCCTGAATAGCCCATGGCTGTGATGGAGAAGGCTTCTTCCTACCACGAAGTCTTCTGAGGCTCTAATCTTATTCTAGACAGCCAAAGGGCAGGGGTACTGTAAAACCCAAGTGGTAAAATCGATGAAAAGCTTTTTTTGCAAATCTTAAGGTGCTATATAAATATTGTTATTATTATTTTTTTGAAGTTAATGTAAAGCACTTTGCAAACTTTAAGGTGATACATAAATATCAGTTATTATTAGCCTCCAGTCACTATGCTTCCAGTCTCCAGTAATGTCTTCATTTTCAGAGCCTTCCATTAGACACATAATATGTATATATAATATAAAAATATGTATAATATATAAATATATATATATTTACATACACATGAACTTGTATGTGTATATTTATGTGAGAAACATAATGTTATCATTGAAAAGAACCTATGAAGTTAGTCATCTAATCCAGTTTCTTACCCCCATGTAGGAATGAGATCCCTAACAAAACTTTAGCTAGCCTCTGTTATAATACCTCTAGGAATGGAGACCTTATCATTCGTTCCATTATTGATTAATTTGGATTTTTAGAAAATTCTTCCTTTATAATGAAGCTAAAGGAATAACTCTACTCCATATTCCAAGTAAAAAAAACCTTTCAATTATTTGAAGAAAGTTATTTTGTTCCCCAGTTTCTTTATGTCTTTTATGCTCTGGTTTCTTGACCCTATATCTTCCTGTGGCTGTGAACTAATTTGTAATGCCTTTCTTAAACTATGGCACCCAGGAATGAACCCAGCATTCCAGACAGAGGCTCACCAGGACAGAGCTATACAAAATGTCCTGTGCTGAATAGGGTGCTAGCCTTGGAATCAGAGATCCTACCTTCACAACTCATTAGCTATGTGCTCCTTTGCAAAATTTAGTTTCTGATATTGGCTTCTTCATTTATTTTATTTCCTTAGGAAATGTCCTAGGCAGGTTCTGTGGAAACATCGTTCCTGCAAATATTGACACACGTAGCAATTTTGCTTTCGTCAAGTTTGTCACAGATGGATCAATCAATGCCCCAGGTTTTAAACTGCTCTTTGAAGCCAGCCTTGAAGGTGAGTTATATTATAATTCTCATCTTAAGAAAAACAGGGCATCCATTCAGATTTTTCAACAACTAATCTTAGATTCTTCTTAAAAAGTTCAGGCAAAAACAAATGGCATTAGTACTTGCAAAAAAAAGAAATTCAGGCAAAATGAGTCTTTTTTTCTCCTGAATAATCCAATTATTGCTTCACCTTTTTTATTCTTCTTGTCTTTTAAGATGTATACTGCAGTTGTTCTTGCAATTTTTCTCCTTAGGTTATAGTGGTTTTAAAATAATTACTTTTTGTATTCATGATAACAAAGGCTAATATTGATGGACCAGAAATATACTCAAGTAATCACTGAAAAATCCTGCAACACAGGCATATAAAGTGCCCCTAGACTATCATTTCTTGTTATTCCTTTTTTTTTTCCAGAAGAGCTCATTTCAGTCTAAATAGGTTAATGTTTATGCCTTGCAGGATGTGGAGGGTATCTAAATGGACCCTCTGGGATATTCACTTCTCCCAGATACCCTAATGCAAATTTTCATAGTCGAGAATGTGAGTGGAGCATCACTGTGCCAGAAGGAAGGCGCGTAACTCTGACCTTTACCGACCTGCGACTAGAAGACCAGCAGTCATGTGATAGTGAATCTGTGACAGTAAGTGCTAAGATGGTCCAGAATGTTTTGTAACAGGAGCCCTTGACTCATAGAGGATGATAAAAAAAAAACTTGTTTCAAAATGTCATTTATATTGTAAACCTGAATCTCTATCAAATACAAAGAATTTCCAGAGGATGGAGCTTACTCTAGACTGCAAAAAAAAAGTCTCTTTCATAAATTTTCACTTATACTTAGAAGCATCATAACTTTGATGGGTTTTAATAACAAAAGAATATTTTAAAAGTTATATATGTGCAAGGAAAGGAAAATATCTCCACGGAGCAGCAGACATGAGCAGGGGTCTCAATCACAGCACAAGCTTATTATTGAAAATTCCACAGTGCCTTACCCTGGACTTCGGTCCGTTCAGCCCAGTAGTCTGTATCTGACAGTAGCACCAAGGGATATTTCATGGGAGAGCAAACTTGCCCTCTGTAACAGCAATCTTAAATGAAGTGAAAAGTACCCCAAACATCCCCTGCTTCTTCCCTTTGATGCTCTACCATCTGTAGCTGTAACCTAAATAAATCTTTTTGGAGGCACTTTTAAAATGTTCTCATTTTACCTTTTCTCCATATTTACTACACACTTAATAAAATGCTACTTCCCCTTTTTTTTTAAACTAAAACAACTTTAGTTGTTCCAGCATTCACTGTATCATGATTTTGTATTTTACAAACTTCCATCATGTCCTCTTTCAGACTCTCCTCCTGCCCCATCCCTCAGATTAAAAAATCCTGAATAATTTGGATCTGTATTAAATAGAATGTATTAAATGGAAGACCCTTCATTACCTTCATTCTGGCTGCTCTGCACTGAGCTGTTATCCAATTGTTTTGTGTCTTTTTAGTTGTGGGAGCCAGATTTGCAAAAGGTATCCTATTATTGGTCCTGGCAGCAACATAGCCGTCCAGGCTTTCAAGAGCATTTCCAATGATTATTAATACTCTTATTTGTCCACAGTCTAATTGACTTAGACTCTTTAACTATGGGCTGAGTGCTAACTGGTGTGATTTAATAAGGCTTTTTTTTTTATCAATCCAACTGATCCATAAGTAGGAAATTCAGTTTAATCTAACACAACACAACACAACACACACACACACACACACTTTGTCCATTCAAAAATGATCAGAGACAAAAAGATTGCATTTGTGCTAAGACAACAATGACAATCTCTCCCACAGTGCCTTGAAGGTAGAAAAGGATTAAAAACCAATACTGGAATGAATGAATAAATGTGTGACTGATTTTTTAAAAATTATTTTTTATTTCAAGGGTAGGTTAGACTATTCTCCAAATCAGAGGTATCAAATATATAATGAATCCTGCAACATTCCCGAGTGCATCAGGAACCAGATTAAAATATAATTGGATGCAGCAAGATAACTGTATAAATTTGTGTATATATTATATATATATTAGATTTATCATATATTTTAACATATTTAACATGTATTGGACTACCTGCTCTCTAAGGAAGGGGGTAGGAGGAAGGAGGGAAAAATTTAGAAAAGAAAGTTTTGCAAGGGTCAATGTTGAAAAATTATCCATGCATTTGTGTTGTGAATAAAAAGCTTTAATTAAAAAAGAGGCAAAAAGTAAAAATGTAATTGGAAATATTAAACAAAATAAACAGAAAATATAATAAAGCAAATAATATTACATTTTAATGTTAAATCAATATGGGGCTCCCAAGGATCCTTATAAACAGATAGTAGCCCCCATTTCTATTTGAATTTGGCACCATTGCTCTAAATCATCTGGCACCAAAAGAGAAATCATAATTCAATGTAGATATCAACGGTACTGATACAATATTAATAAAACTTCTGTGAAGTAGACATTTTTAATTGTAAATATAATATTCATGGAATAATTGATAAAATTCTTGAAGATAGCTTGTCAACAAATGTTTTTAAGCAGTACTATATTCTAGGCATTGTGCTAAGATCTAAGATTACAAAGAAAGACATTAAGTATGGCTTGCTATCAGGGATTACATATTATAATGGAAAATACTTATAAACAATTATATATATATATATATGACATATGTGTGTGTCTATGTGTATATGTATACACACATATCTATATCTATCTATGTATGTATACACACAAACTATGTGTATGTACATATATATATATATATATATACAGAGATAGAGCAAGAGAAAGAAAGAGAAAGATGATGAGAGATGGAGAGAGATGGAGAGAGAGGGAGAGGCAGAGAGACAGAGAGAGACAAGGAGAGAAAGAAGATGAAGGATCATAGTCTCAGAGGAAAAGTGACAGCAGTGGCTAAGAGAGGGGTGGGCTGGGCAAGTCCCTGCAGAAGTTGGCATTGAACTAAGTGAATTATTTTCAAAACATATGCAGAGATAGTTTTCAATATTCACCCTTGCAAAACCTTGTGTTCCTAATTTTTCTTCTTCCCTTTCCCTACCTCCCTAACCCAAATAGCAAGTAATCCAATATAGGTTAAACATGTGCAATTCTTATAAATATATTTCCACATTTATTATGCTGCATGAGAAAAATCAGATCAAAAAGGGAAAAAAAAGAAATGAAAAAAGCAAGCAAACAACAACCAAATGAGTGAGAATGCTATGTTGTGATCCACACTCAGATCTCACAGTTCTCTTTCTGGATGTATATGGCTTTCTTCATCACTGAACAAATGAAACTGGTTGGAATCATCTCATTATTTAGAAGAGCCACATACATCAGAATTGATCATCATATAGTCTTATTGTTGCCATGTATATTGATCTCCTGCTTCTGCTCATTTCCCTCAGCATCAGTTCATGCAAGTCTCTCCAGGCCTCTCTGAAATCATCATGCTGGTTGTTTCTTATAGAACGATAATATTCCATAACATTCATATACCAGAATTTATTCAGCCATCTCCAATTGATGGGCATCCATTCAGCTTCCAGTTTCTAGCCACTACAAAAAAGGCTGCCACAAACATTCTTGCACATGTGGGGCCCTTTCCTTTTTTTATGATCTCTTTGGGATACAGACTCAGTAGTGAGACTGCTGGATCAAAGGGTTTTCCCACCCTTTGGACATAATTGGAATAAGTCTTGAAGGAAGATGGGGCCAACAAAAGGTAGAGATAGGGAATACTGGCACTCTGGGCATGGGGAATAGCCAGTAAAAAGCTTGGGAGTTAAGGAAGGGAGTGTTGTGTGCAGGAAATAGGAAGAAAGCCAATATTGGAGGATCATGAAGTTTAGAGTAAAGTGTAAGAAACCTGTAAAGATAGGAAGGGTCTGGGGATCAAGGGCTTTGAAATGTCAAATATAGATTTTGCCTTTGATCCTGATTGTAATAAGAAGTCTCTGGAGAGGACTAAATTGGGGAGGGCAGAATCACATGGTAAAACCTGAACTTTAGGAAAACCACAAAAACAGTTGACTGAAGGTTAGACTGGAGCATGGAGACCCTTGAAGGAAGGGAGACTGAGCAGAATGCTATTGCAGTGCCTTAGATATGCAATGATGGAGGCTCATTGCAGAGGGGTGGCTGTGAGTGAATGACAGGAGATGGTTATAAGTGACATTGTTAAAGTAGAAACAATAAGACTTGGCAACAGATTGGACATATGAACCAAGTGAGAGAGAAGTCAAGATGTCACTGAGCTTGACCAGGAGTGTGATGGTGCATTCAACAATGACAGGGCAATTCAGAAGGAAGAAAGGTATTGAGAAAAATTTAAGAGTTCTGTTCTGAACATGAGAAGTCTATAGGACATCCAGTTTGGGATGACTAAAAGATAGTTGCCAAGGTAGGATTGAAGGTCAGGAAAAAGGTTGGAGCTGCAAAAAGTGATCTGAAGATAATATGCATCAAGATGACAATTAAACCCATAAATGGGAAGAGCATCTAGAAAAGAGCTTTGTTTAATGAGCATGGCTTGTAGGAAGAACAATGAGAATAATGAGAGAGCAATGTCACAAAAACTGGAGAGGAGAGAGCCTCTAGAAGAAGAGGATCATTTAGAGTATAAGCACTTGGGAGAAGTTAAGAAAGATAAGGATTTAAAAAGTCAGTAGAGTTGACAATTAAGTAATAGTTGATGACTTAGAGCAGTTTCAATTGAATGAAGTTAGAAGGTAGATTGAAGATTTAGAAGAAAGTGAGAGAATCAATCAATCAATAAACATTAAATACTTACTGTGTGCCAGACACTGCTTTACACCAGGGTGTAAAAGGAGGCAAAAGGCAATCTCTGCCCTCAAGGAGTTTACAAACAAATGGGAAAGAAATTCAAACAAATGTATGCAAAGCAAGTTATATACTGCATAAATAGGAAATAATTGAAAGAAGGAACGCTCTAGAATTAAAAGGGGTTGGGGGAGGGCCTTTAGTAAGAGGAGGGATTTTAGTTGGGACTTAAAGGAAGTCAGAGAAGTGAGTGGTTGGCCCAGGAGGAAGGGCAGCCCAAGCATGGGAGATAGCCAGAGAAAATACCTAAAGCTGAGAATTGGAGTATCTTGTTCATTGAACACTTAGGAAGTCATTGTCACTGAATTGAAGAGTACCTGTTGGGAGATAAGATGTATAAACAATGGAAAAGCAGAAGGAAATTATGTTATAAATAGCTCTGAATGCCAAATAGAGCATTTTGTATTTCTCCCTGGAAACAGCAGAAAGTCATTGGATTTTCTTGGATACCAAAATGACACGAGAGAAGGAGAAAAATTTAGAACACAAGGTTTTGCAAAGATGAATATTGAAAACTTTCTCTGCATGTATTTGGAAGAATATAATATTAAAAAAGAGAAATTTCTCCTGAAAAAAAAGATTCCATGGTTGCAAAATCCATATTGGCCATTTAGTTACTCGGGGATGTTCGATTGACTTCTGGGATGAACCTGGTTTTTCAAAAGCAATCCTGAGACATCAAAGGGAATAGATCTGTCCAGGGATTGGGTGTGGCTAAGGAACTGAAACAATGTCTGTTATACAATTTTAATAAATGCATATTTATTGATTAATTGGCAAAAAAGATGTAGAGTATAGGCTTCCTTCCTTCCAGAGGATCTCCTTAGAAAGTTGTGAGTCTAGTTACTTCAAGGACATTCTTAGTACCATAAGGTGTTCTAAGACTGGACTTTTTTTTCCTCAATAGGTTTTCAATGGCATTCACAGTAACTCACCTCAACTAGAGAGAATCTGCGGTCCTGTGAGCTCAAGGAATTTTATAGAATCTTCAGGGAATACCATGAAAGTTCTGTTTGTCACTGATGGGTCCAGGCCCTACGGAGGCTTCCGTGCTTTGTATTCATCCAGTGAAGATGCAGGTAATCAGAATTTTTAAGTCAACCTCATTTTTATTTGCTACATTAAAATTATATGCACTTCCACTTAAAAGATCAACAAGACAATATAATTTATACCTTCTCTATTAATGATGTTTGCATTTTTTGATTTTAAAACAAGACTGAAATACATGAAATCCAGTATGGTGTCAAAGTCATAAGAAGGTCAACTCAATTTTTGCTATTGTGATTTTAGAAATTAAATGAAATTTTAAAAATTAATGAAAAAAGTTCTTGAATGGTTTTGCTTTCTATTTTCTCCACTGTCTATTATATTTTGGTAGTTCTGCAGTTCTGAAGAGGCACTCTCACAATAAGAAAAAAAGTACTCAAGGAAAAATTAACTTAATGAAGAGAATAGAGTCCATTGCTTGTCAGCCTTTTTACTTTCACATACACATTTCCAAGTAAAGCCAGTGGCAGACTCAGGCTTCAAGAGCAGCCAGACATGATCATTGTTTGAAATTCTTTTTTCCTCTCACATTCCATATTAATATTATTGGATTTTTTTAATTAAAAAAATTTCAAAAGATGAGATCAAAAGATAAGACCTACTGGTTAGCTGCTCTTCTTGAGAATTCAAAGATTTGGGTCAAACAGAGAACTCCCACCAAGCATCTCAGTGCCTCTACTTAATAATTTACATTCACATTTTCCAGCACATCTTTGAGATGAGTGGCAAAGAGATTTAGGTCCAATTTAGAAGATTTTGCCTTATCTTTAAAGGCTTTTCCACTCCATGCACATAGAAAAAGAATGATGGTGCAAAACCACTAATTAATGTAAGGGATTTTTTTTTTGTCAAATCCCTCCTGTGTAAACTCTTAATTAGGCTCTCTCTCTCCAGGTTGTTAATGGTCTAGTCCTCTCACAAATGTATTGGACTTTTTGAAGGGAAATGTATGTATGTGGGCATACACATTTATTTATATACTTATGTGTTTCTCTATATAGATATTTTTATACATATATACATATACACACATACATACATATATGGGATGTTATACAGGAGTCTAACTCTTTTTTTCTCTTGCTTCCATAGTGTGTGGAGGGGAACTTACAAATCCCCATGGAGGCAACTTTAATTCTCCTGGTTATGATGGGTTTAGCAACTATGCTAAGAATCTAAACTGTGAGTGGACCATCACCAATCCAAATAGTCACAACTCATCCATTTACATTTCCTTTGAGGAGTTCCACCTAGAGTATCACCAAGACTGCCACTTTGATTTCTTGGAGTTCCGAATCGGTAAGTCTTGTTGGTCAGTAACAATTTTTCTAGGATTGGTTTACATATAATAGCTTGCCAAAAGTTAGCAGCTCCTAATATTAAAAGAGCCCAGTGTACAGAAAGAATACAGTTGAGGGGGGCAAAAATTGATTGCAACAAAACTGTATTTATCTGCCCTTTTGAATCAAATGCACTTTATAGGATACAGGGTCTGAGAAAGATAGATATTAAAAGATAGGTCTTATATTTGCTCAATTCATTTAAAAAGATCTTAAATCCACAAAAGATACCCCAATGTTTATTCTTAAATATGAGTAGGAGAACAAATAATCTTCAGCTGATTCTGAAAGAATTCAAATATTTAAGAAAATCTTAGAAGGTTAGAACCTAGTATGGCCAGAACATGTTATAACTTTTTTTTTTCTTAATGGGATTTAAAAAAGAGGATCTGAAATTCTATCAAGTAATGGCTATCTCAGTAGGTTTGAGACTCTTGTCATTTGGAAAGTGGGTTAATGCAAAAGAGGAATTAAGCTTCTGTCCTGAAGATTCTATTAAGCGATTCCGATACTAGCCAATGTTTTTTTGTTTTTGTTTTTGTTTTGTTTTGTTTTGTTTTGTTTTGTTTTTGTTTTTTCCATGTTAAAAGAAGGGAATTTGGGAGTGTTTAAAAAAACAAGAAAATACTTATGAGCCCTATCTTGGGATGATAATAATTCAGTGTGTTCAGCTCTTTGAAGAAGGACAATATGATAGAGTAATGAAAGGGTTGGTTAGGTTTAGAGTTAGGAAGAACTGAGTTTGAATACTTTTTCAGATGGATATTAGTTAGATATCCTGGATTATTCGCTTATATAAACCTCAGTTTTCACGTCTATAAAATGGGGATAATAATAACACCTACCTCTCAGGATTATTGTGAGGCTTAACTTTGATAACATCCAAAAGAGTTCTATCAACCACAAAAAGCTATATAAATGTGAGTTACTGTTGTCATCATCATTATTACTATTCCTTTTAGTGGCAGGTCAAATTTTAAAATGTACAACAGCTATGTCCTGATTAGTCTGAATCATGAAATATGTGCAGTGGTGACATGTATTTGAATTAACAGTATTTAAAGTTGTAATTATATAAAACATGGTAATTGCTTCTACTGCAATAGGAATTTATGTTGCAGATTTGATTAATGTGAGCACTTCCCTTATTTGCACTAATTGAAACCAAGATGTATTCTGGAAATTTATTGTACAGATTTTTCTTTATTGTACTTTGCCCCAAACAATTTTAGAGTATCAGTGCCATCTGTGCACTGGAGTTTCTCATCCCTAAAATTAGATTGCATGAGGAATACTTCCCAGTCATGGCTTTGCACCCACTTATTTCTCAGCACTTAAATCAGACCATTAGGGGAATTGGATAATGTTAGGGGATTTTGTCAGTTACATACCATTGTTTATAATTCTTCAGTATCTCTAAATCTCTAAACAAAGGGATTGAACAATTTGACTATGAAGAAAGAGCGTTAATTTTTACTCTCCTTAGCAGTGTATCTATTAAGGTGGGCTTAGGGCTAGAATTATGATTAGAAGCAACATTTATCCCATTTTCTTTTAAATTCCCAGAAATCATGTTTTTGAGTATTGAGATTGCAACCTTCTATAGAGGGCAGTCCTTTAGATGAAGAAGACCAACTGGGTTTAGGCTGACAAATTTATATTTGGTATTTATTAAAAAAGATCATTGAAGAATATAAGGGAAAAATTAGCCTTCTTTCCAGTGAAGAATTTTCTGTTTCCTATTTTGAAAAGAGAAAGAAAAATTCAAAATATATTATGCAACAATATTATAAACTAAAATGAGACTTTAATTTATCTTTGATATTCATTAAGGTCAATCATGTTTTACCTGAATTCAAAGACTTGTACTTGGTCTCCATCAGAACCCAGAAACAACAAATAAAAAACACTTTAGTGATTAATGTTATAATAGAGATAGTGTGATCTAAGATAGTGGTGTCAAACGTGCAGCAAACATCTTGAGCACTTAACAAGATTAAAATGTAACTGCAAAATATTTTTAAAAATAAAATATAAGAAAATATATGTAATGTTAGTATGTAATCTTCTAAATCAATATGTAGCTTGTGGAGATCTTTATGTATGATTTAAGTTTCTATATGAGTTTGACACCACTGATCTAGTGGTTAGAACAATGAACTTTGAAAAAAAATCCCTGAGTTAAAAATCACTTTTTACAGATGATAAAACACATCTGAGAAAAAACATTTGTACTAATCTAATTGAGGCTTGTTGTGAGAAGTATATTTTATGAACCTTAAAGCACAACCTAAATGTGTTGTTATTAAAATGTTTATTTATTTGGGTAATGTAAAGAGTTGATGTTACATGTTTTGTAAGGATGTACATGTTTTAGAGGAACCGAATCTTCATAAAAAATTAGATCAAAGACTAAGTATTTTAAATAGAAAATTTGTCAGCTCTTTTTAGGGATACAAAATTTAGATATAAGTCCCAATCAGTGAGAAGAGACCAGAGTAGGGAAAAAGAACAACAAGTTAGCAAGCAATGGCTGAGTTAGTCAAATATGGCAGCCTTTATTCCTCCAAGACCAGTGGTAGACCATTAAACTATAATGATATGTTCATTTATAAGGTTAGAGAAATTAGTTTGACAGAGTAAATAGAGTCTATCATACCCAACTTTTCTAAAATTCTATTTACCTCTTTAATTTCTTTCTTATTTATTTTGTGGCTTGATTTATTTAGTTTTGAGAGACCAAGGTTGAGATCCCCCAGTAGCATAGTTTTGTTGTCTATTTCTTCTTGCTTCTCTCATAACTTCTCCTCTAGGAATTTGGATGCTATACCACTTGGTGTATATATGTTTAGTATTGATATTACTTCATTATCTATGAATTAACTAATTTCTTAATTAATATTAGTACTGATATTTCTTCATTATCTATACACCTTTAGCAATATCTAGTTTCCTTCTTTATCTCTTTTAATTAGATTTATTTTTGCTTTTGCTTGATCTGCGATCAGGATCATTGCCCCTGCTTTTTATACTTCAACTAAAGCATAATAGAGTCTGCTCCAGCCTTTTACCTTTATTCTGTATGTACCACTGACAGAATAAATAGAGAGATTAGTATCCTCTACTATAGGCTATTTGATTACACATAAGTAACAATATTTATAAAATTACTCAGTTCTAAAAGATGCATTTTTAGTCCAAATAGAAAAGACTTAATTCATGGAATCTATTCAATAAATTCATTTTTTTAGAAAAATACAAGTCTGTATTTGGTCCTCCATTCTGTCACAGTGGTCAGGAAAGGCCGATTTCATTTGACAATAGGAACAGCTGGACTTGGAATGACCAGGACGCAGACTGATCACAGTCCTCTGGAAGCAATGAAGGAGAAGGGAGATCAAGGCAGTTTTCATATATAGACAGCAGAAGGAAGTCCAGCCAGTAGGTGACAAGTGCCATGTCTCAGCAGATGGGTGGATTTAGGACAAGGGAGATACTCTAGTAGCCAGCCATAGGGAAGATCCAGGCAAGCAGATGGCTGTCAAAGAGGGCTGACAGTGAGCAACAAGTCACTTCATGCATAGAGACAGATAGATAACCAAGACAATGACATAAAGAACAAAACAAGAGCGCAATTACTAGAAATGGAGCACAGAGTAAGGATAACTTGACTTAATAAATGTCAAAATCCTTGTATATCCTGAGTGGACTCATCCTCAGTATATTAATGGTTGGAACCCCAGCTGTCCTTATCAAAAGGGCAGAGATCCTGAGCAAGTCTTTTAATCTCTCTCATCTTCAGTTTCCTCATTAAATTGGGAATAACCATTTTAGAGGATCTATTTTCCAGAGTCTTGGTAATTACAACATGTTATATTTGTAAAGAACATTTCAAATCTCAAAGTACTACATGAATGCTAGCTGTCATTATCACCATTATCTAAATTAGTTTAATAGATTTTATAAGAGCAACAAAAATAATGTCACACACTTTGTTTGTTAATTTTCTTCAGAACACGCTGGTGGTTCTCCAATAACAAAAATTTGTGGACAGTCGTTACCCACAGTACCCTTTGCCATACCCTTTCCTCAGATCTGGGTGCACTTTGTAACCAATCAACTTGAGGAAAAGACTGGATTCCTTGCTCACTACTCCTTCACAGGTATGTCTTTTGGTTAAACTCTTTGGCTCTATCAAATGAAAATAAATACAGGATTAGATAACTGTCAAACAGCAAGCATTTTTTGAATATCTATTATTTGTGCAGTATTTGTAGAGCATATTAAAAATGTAGGACAATATAGTAAGTTGGGAAGTCAACACACATGAAATAATGAAAATGTATTGAGTGACAGTGTTTGCTCAAGTGGTGAGTGAAATGGTTCAGAGAGGGCAGAGATCATTGGGGCTGAAGTAATCCATTATCTTAATGGAGGAAATGAAATTTGAGCTGAGCTTTTGAAGAATGGATAGGATTTTAATAGGCAAAGGCAAGAGGAAACATGGCGTTCAAAGATGGATGAGTAGCATCTTCAGAAATGGGTATTAGAAAATCACAAAGCAATGACGCTAAAGAAAGTACTTTGGAGCAGGAAATTAAGTTGTGAGAAACATGGTAGGATGGGATCATTCTTTGGATGGCTTTGAAAGGTAAGTAAAAAAATCTTGATTTGATTACTGAGACCTAGTGTAGGTTCTAAGTAAGCAAGGAACATGATGAAACTTATTTTGGGAAAGGTAGACTGACATAATGTGAAGGATAGAAGGGAAGGAGATATGGGAGTTAGAAAGGTCAACTAAGAAGTTGTTATAGAATTGAGTGCCTGGGCCCACGTGGTGCAGGAAGAATGAAGAAGACAATGGGAAAAGGCTGATAGAACTTAGTTTAGGGGAGAAGGAAGAAGATAATTTATGAGTCTGAGATTTTTTGCCCTAAAGACTGGGATGATATGCTAATATAAAGAAAAGGAAATTTGAGAAGAGAGCCAGTAAGGGTGTTTGGCATGGAGAAGAGAGGATTTGGGATGAGGTCAGGAACAGTATTGCTTTATTCCAGCATTTGAAAGGATATCATATGGAAGATTTGTTTGATTTGTCCCAGAGTGCCAAACTAAGAGCAAGGTAGCCTCTGAATAAATAAAGCAATCCCAATTTAAATAATTTCTTTTTTTTCTCAATAGTATTTTTTCCAATTACATATAAAGAAAATTTTCAACATTCATTTTTGCCAGATTTTGAGTTCCAAATTTTTCACCCTCCCTACTTAACCTCTCCCCCTTCCCTAATACAGCAAAGCAATCTGATATAGGTTATACAGGTACAATACTTTTAAACATATTTCCATATTTGTCATGTTGTGAAAGGAAAATCAGAACGAGAAGGGAAAAACAATGAAAAAGAAAAAACAAACAAATAAACAAAAAGGTGAAAAGAGTAATCTTCAATCTGCATATAGTCTCCATAGTTTTTTCTCTGCATGTGGATGGCATTTTCCATCCCAAGTTATTGGAATTGTCTTGGATCACTGTATGAGTGAGAAAAGCTAAGTCTGTTATATTTGATTATCACATAATCTTGCTGTTATTGTGTACAATGTTCTCCTAATGCTGCTCACTTTATTCAGTATGAGTTCATGTAAATGTTTCCAGGGTTTTCTGAAATCAGCCTCCTCCTCATTTCTTCCAGAACAATAATATTTTATTAAATAGATTTCTTTAGGGGGCAATGGGTTCCCCCTCATTGGGAATCATCGAGCAAAAAGTTCAATGACCACTTGTCAGCAGTATTCTAGATGGGATTTCTGTTGAAGTAAAAGCTGGACTAGATGATCTCAGAGTTCTAGAGACACTCTTCTGTGAAAATAAAAATAATTTAAGTTTTTGATACATTGATTTTAATATGGTAGCAGAATGTTCTGTTATAAATGTATGCCTTATAAGCCATAAGGATTGAAAAATGGGTAAATCTCCCAGATCAGGGAAAAAAATTTTGGGAGTTATCCTAGTGCAGATGCTAATGGGAACCAGAAAAGGAATTTGTGTTCAGGGAGAAGAGCCTCGGGGAGTGCTGAGGTTGGGCTGATTTTGTTCTGTTTCTTGGTCAAATGAACAAACAAGAGTCAGGACTTAATAGGCCTGTTGCTTAAAACCAACCACCAAGAATCAGACTTTTTCAGATGTTTATGAAATAGAATCTGTTTCAAAAGTATGTGAAAACCAACCACTAAGAATTAAGCTTTTTTAGATGTTTATGAAGTAGAATTTGTTTCAAAAGTATATGAAATCCCTACTTTACTGTAGTGTAACTCAAGAATGATGGTCAATGTATAAAAAGGCAGACATGATAGCAATTACCAGTGCAGCTGAACATCCCCAACAGCTAGAGCTAGGGATAACAGAACTGTGTTTTGAAGCTCATATTCCCTGGGCTGGCCATTTGAGGAAAGTGAACTTTCTGACCCATTGTGTTTTTTTTTACCATTTGTGCTCCTATCTAGTCCAGCCCCAGTTGGTCTTTGCACAGTGTTTTTAGTTCCCAGTTGTGCTGCCTGCCCTTGTCTTTATAGAACTCCATTCTCTTTATTTTGTCATTTACCCCAAATGTCATGGACATTTTCATCCCGCTTACATCCAGCTGCTCTTATTTCAATGTGGTTTTTTAAACTCAGTACATAACTGCTTCTGTGGTCGTGTCTTTGGACTGTTCTGGTTTTGTTTTCTGATTTTAACCTTATTCAGAGGATTGTGAACTTTGATTTTTAGATTGCGGCGGCATACAGACAGGTGAAGGAGGAGTGATCACTAGCCCAAATTATCCATCCCCATATGGAAAATTAAGCCACTGTGCTTGGTTGTTGAAAGCTCCACAAGGCCACACCATCAATGTGAGTTCTAATTAGTGTTACTTAAGAACTGGAGGGAAGAGGGAAGGGCTGGGAACTGCAGGTGGAGTATAGAATGTTGACACCTACACTGAGAATGGAAGGGAAGGTATATTTTAAGATCCAAACATGGAGCAAAGAAAACCAGAAAATCCATTAGCGCTAGTATTGTAATTAATTTTCTAGGAAAGAGGCTAGATTTGGAGGCAGAATCTGGGCTCAAATCTCAGCACTGCCCCCTACTAGTTGTGACCTCATAAAAGACACTTAACTGCGCTCCAGTTTCCTTATCTATAAAGAAAGGACTTTACTGGAAGACATTTAAGTTCCCTTCCTTAGGGAACACCTTGTGGGAAGAGAACACTTAAGAGATCATACTCTATTGAATCATTTTTTTTAAAAAAAGGTATATAAACAATTCTTTAATCCTATGATTCTGTCCCCAAGTTGGCTCTTGTTTAAGAGATCTTGATGAAAACCCAGATTGCTTAGGCTTACAAACCATAGATGTTATCTGGGCCAGTACCCTCATTTTATAAATGAAGATAGGGAATCCCAAAGAAATCTCAAAAGTGATTTGCCCCAGTTCATACAGTAAAGACAGGGCCAGGATTTGAGCTCAGAGTTGCTGAGGGCAAGTCCAGGAGTTTCTTCTGTATTGCCTTGGTACCTTGGAGCTCAGTCTCTCAGAGCAGGGACTCATAATTCATTTATTTATCTGAAAAATTCTTATAAAATTTGTAATAGTATTTCATTTTTCCAAATACATGCAAAGATAATTTTCAACATTCACCTTTGCAGAACCTTGTATTCCAAATTTTTCTCCCTCTCCCCTCCTCTAAGACAGCAAGCAATCTGATATAAGTTAAACATGCAATTCTTCTAAATGTATTTAATGATCATCATCTTATACAAGAAAAATCAGATTAAAAGGGGGAAAAAGATGAGAAAAAAATCCAAGCCAAACAATGAAGAAGATGAAAATACTATTTGATCTTTGATCTATTTTGATCCAAATTGATCTTTGAGCTTTGATCAACATTCAGTCTGAATGTGGATGGCACTTTCCATCGTAAGTCTATTGGAATTGCCTTGAATTACCTCATTGTTGAAAAGAACCAGTGACTCGTAATTTGTAACTTACCATTCTGGTTCAGTGACTGCTATTGTCTTTCTGTTCCACCTCTAAGGCCTTCAGAGAGAGACAAGGGGATGGAGCAAGATTTTCTTTGGCCAGACCTGGTTCTATTGACATTCTCACTCCTGAAAAACTCACCGCAAAGCAGACTTTTAGCAAAAGGAAAATAGGGAGAGGAAGGGAGAGAGAGAGAAGAGGTTGGGGGAAAGAATAGAAGAGTACAGAGCATAATAAAAATGAAGAAGGTCATGGTTGGGGTAGGAAATCCATTTGTAATTTTGAATATCTCACTCTCTTTTTTTCTTTAGCTTTCTTTTACATCCTTTGATGTTGAAAGCCATGCCATATGTTCATGGGACTCTGTCACTGTCATCAATGGAGGTTCTCTAACATCTCCTGTAGTAGGGCATTTTTGTGGAACAACAATCCCCAAGCCAGTACAGTCCGGTTCGAATCAACTGTTGGTCATCTTTAACTCAGATAATTCTGTGCAGCGAAGGGGCTTTTCTGCCACATGGACCACACAGACTCTGGGTAAGGGGATTATTATTCTCTCCCCTATCATCTCTATCGTTGGTATCAATATCAATTGTATCAATAACAACCATCCAAATCCTTAGCATTGTCCAGTGGTTCATCATCAGTAACAGATCTCATTTTAATCACTGGAAATGACATTTTTAAAAAAGTGTATCTGTTTTACAGCTGAACTTAACATTTCCCAATAGTAACAGAGCCTTTTTATCTGTCTTGCAGTTGAAACTTCTACATGTGCTGTCTCTTCTCATTAGAAAGTGAGCTTCTTAAAATCAGGAACATTATTATTTTTATATTTATATATTCTGTACTTAGCAGCACAGTGTTCTATACATAGTAAGTGCTTAAAAATGATTAGACATACACCATTTAGCAATCCAAATGGCACAGTGGCTCCAATAGCTGACAGAAAGACATCCCATTGCTATAACAAATCATCAGAAATTCATTTCAGTGCATTGCCTTTTGATGTATATAAAAATGTAATGATAATGAAAATGATTGGAAAAAGGAATACTTCCAAACATTTGTTTTTCTCTGCATTGGGTCTCATTCCACCCATGCCAATCATACATGCTCTATGCACTAGCAAATAGGCACACGTTACTGTGGACCAACAAGTTCATCACTTGATGACCAATTTTTTGCTGAGGACTCTCTCCAGAGTAAGGTAGATTGGTTCTTGAATCATAGACACACATAATTCATGGCCAAGTTCACATTCAAAGCTTTACTAGCTTGGTAGAACAAGCAAAAACTTTCACACTGTTGACAAAACTTTCAGGAACCCAGAGTTTACCTCTAGTTCACACAGCATTTGTACTCATTTCTTTTGATTTTTATAATAAAGTGATCTCACTTCACTGGGTCTTGGGTTAAAAAGCATTGTCGTCGTATTTTTCCAGGCTGTGGTGGAATACTTCATTTTGACAGAGGCATAATCAAGTCTCCTCACTGGCCTCAAAATTTTCCTGCGAATAGCAGATGTACATGGACAGTCATTATACATGAAAGCAGACACCTAGAGATCAACTTTGACAATAATTTCCTGATTCCCAGCAGTGATGGACAGTGCCATGACAGCTACATAAAGGTCAGTGACATTTACTTAATTGAAGCAAAAGTATTTTGGTGAATATAAATATTTAGTGTATAAATTACTTCCTGCTATTGGGAGTTAGAAAGATAATGATTTTCTAGATTAGGTTTCATATATGGAAAAATAAGAAAATTATAATTTTCATAGTTATAACTGAACTTCAGGAAGGAAGCTAATCAATGCTTGGATTGAGGGATAAAATAATGCTGCCTACTAACCACGAGTATCCTGCAAGTCTCTGTCCTGGGTTGTCTTCTCTTTTTTCTTTATACTAATTCACTTGGTGATATCATTAATGCCCACAGATTCAACTATCATTTCTATACAGAAAATGTTCAGATCTATATATCAATTTTAATCTCTTTCCTGAGTTCTAATCACACATTACTAATTGGACTTCTGAACATCTAGAAATGGAAGAATGAATGAACAAAAAAACAAAACAAAACAAAACAAACAAACAAAAAACCCACCATAAACATTTAAGTGCTCTTCCCTAATTATTTTGGACTTATAGCTTCCTTGGGTCTCTTCAAGATTTAACTCAAGTCCTAATTTCTGCATGAGGTCTTTCCCATCCTGTCCTGATTGCCCCCCATCACCCCTCACTATGTTCCATCCAATAAACATACACATTTGTGTGGGTGAATATACATATCTCCATACAATGCGAACTCCTTGAAATCAGAGACTATTTTTGTTTGTTTGTTTACCCTTCCTTTATGTCTAACTCTTAGTAAGTGCTAATAAAAAAGTGCTAATGTTAATGCATAAAAGATGGATATAGGAGGCAGCTAGGAGGTGCAGTGGATAGAGTACCAGCCCTGAGTTCAAATCTGGTCTCAGACATTTAACACCTCCTAGCTGTGTATCCCTGGGCAAGTCATTTAACCCCAATTTCCTCAGCAAAAAATAATAATAATAATAAATAAAATAAAACATGAATATGGGGTGTGCTAGTAAATGTCTAACAATTGACTTTCCCTTCAAAATGTACATTACATACTTTTAAGATTAATGTGCAATATTAGCATTTTCTCCATCACTTTCTTAAGTCTAGGCAATCAACAAAACAGTAGATCAAGCCCTAGTTTGTAACATTTACCATTTCTGAGGTGTAAATGCTCACAAGGAAAATTCAACAATTCAAACTCAGAGTCAGTTTAAACTGACTGCAGCAGAGATCTGCACAGTCCCGTGAATTGAGGATATTAGTTTATATCAGAACAAAAGACCAAGAACTGTTTGACTTTCTTTTTTCCTTGGGTCATCTTTATCCAAAATTTACATAGTTGTGTCCTTTGGGTCAAAAATATTACCCATCAGGGGCAGAATTTAATGGCATTTTGGAGTCTGCACTATATAATCGTCACCATGGTGACAAGCTCCTTGGTCATTTCTGTGTCAGCTTGTCTTATCCTTGCTTGACATTATAATCAAAGAGTTCTTAAACATTATCTCTGTTATATTTTTAATGGAATCTTGTGTGATTTTGACATATTCGCGTGATATTCCTTGTCAGAGGAAAGTGTTTCCAGTAAAAATTTGCTCTACGTAAGTCAGTGCTTTTTACCAGTCAAGAAAGAAGCATACTTTCACATTGATACGTTGTCCAAAGATGTGGTTTACAATACAATATTGTTTGTAAAAACCTTGCCTTCCTTCTCAGATTTCATCATGAATGGCTTTAGTGCAAACATGTACAAAAATAGAAACTTCTTGAAAAGAACTTTGTCTCCCAACAATTGCCACTTGTACATAGTAAGCACTTAAAAATGCCTGCTGATTGACATTATTCCCATACAAATACAGAATTGTAAAAATGGGCATATGTTTTGGTAGATACTGATATTTTATTTAGTGGGTCAGCTGAACAAGTATCTACTTTAATTTTATAACCCAGAGACACAGAGCCTCCAAGAGCAACTTGGGAGACATTGTTTCAAGAACAGCCTTGGTCAGTTATATAAACGATATTGCAAAATGGTTATTTGTGGCTCCAACTTTCCACTAAGTAGCCATATTATATTAACTTCCCACTTTCACCAACCCAGAGGGTCCCACATGTTGCAGATGAGCCACTTTGGTCATTAAATCTACATTTAATGATGCTACAGAAAACATCAAAGACTAAGTATCCCAGTTCTTTCTTTTCTCTGTAAATATAAATATTGCCTCTAGCCCAGACATCACAGGCGGGCTGAGGATCTATTATTTTTCAATCGACAAATAGACAGGAGTCTCTTAACAAATATTTGTCCAGAGACTCAAATTTCTATTTATCTCACTGCAAGAATGACTAAAGGAATAGAAAACTGGGGGGTGGAAGAATCTAGATTTCCCTTGACTTGTTTGAATTATTGGGTATCTAGGATACTTTTTGTCTAAGTATGTGATATTTCTGGTATATTTAAATTGTCTCTTGAGTCATTATAGCATGTCTATCATTTTTCAATGTTGACTTTATAAAGAAAATCAAGGAAAATAAAGTGTAT
>JAJPUD010000063.1:5442-26079 GCA_023553655.1 Myrmecobius fasciatus
CTTTCCTCCCTCCTTTCCTCCCTCCTTCTCCCTCTTATCTGTGAATCTATCTATCCATTTATCCATCCACTCACCCACCCATCCATCCATCCATCCATCCATCCATCCACCTACCTACCTACCTAGCCATCTCTCCCTCAGTCTATTGGTTTCCCCAAGCTGGACTGTTAGCTCCTTGAGGGCAGGGGCCCTTTCTTTTTCTCTCCATATCTTCTGTGCCCATAATAAACACTCGTGATGGAGCGATTGCCTCAGAGTGCCCAATCACGCTTCTCGCACCTTTGGGTTGGCCATTTCTTGGGGATGCGGCCTCAGGGGTCCTGACTGTTTCGTGACCAAATCAGCTTTCAGGACTGGAAGCGACCTTGGTGGGATAAGCAAGTCCTTCAAGTTCTGCTGGGGGCAGATACTCATCACCACGCTAATTACCCTAATTGCTGCCCACTCAGAGGCTAGGTGGGTGGCTTAACAACACTTGGAGAAGCTGGTAATGATGCCCGGGCCTGCCTGGTGAGGGGGGGAAAATCTGACTCTTCTCATGGTGGTCAAAGATGGTAATCATTGGTGGGAAGACAATCAGCCTCCTTCTGGCCGTAAAAGGTCAATTCTGGTTCTGATGACTTTGATGTCCAGATTACAGTGAATGACCCTGGAGGGGCCCCATCCGGGCCTTCACAGCTGACCATGGTGCTCCAGGAACTTGTGATAGGTTCACAAGATCTCCTTTCAAACCTGAGCTCCTTTTCTCTGATCTCTTCAAGGAAATATTAATCGAGTCTTTATTTACCCCTTTTTCTTTTTAATCAGCTACTTGAAAATGGTGTCTGGATAACTGACTGACTCTCCTCTCAGACACTGCTTATTAGCTGGGAGATGCTGTCAAGCATTTGCCCTTGCTGAACCTCGATTTCTTCCTCTGTAAAGTGGGGATAATGATAGCACTGTCCTGGAAGGATCATTGTGAGGATCAAAGGACATATTAGAGGTAAAAACATTGGGCAGACCTGAAATCGTGGTAGAATTTCCTCGTGTTATTTCCTCATGCCCCCAGTTCTTGATATCTCCCTCCCCAACTAAACAAGAGTTATTTATTAAGCGCCTACTATGTACCAGCTATGGAGAAGCTACATGGCACAGTGGAGAACAGGCAGGAAGACTCATCAAATTGGGCCTCAGACCCTGACTAGCTGTATGACTTTGGGCAAGCCACTTCATCCTGATTGCCTCCATTTCTTCTATAAAATGAGCTGGAGAAAAAAAAAAAGGCAAACTACTGCAGTGTTTCTGCCAAGAGAACCCCAAATGGGGTCATGGAGAGTAAGACGGGACTGAAAATAACCAAACAAAAAATGGGCCAGATACTGGTTCAGAGCCTAGCACTACAAGCATAAAGAATGGGGGCAGCTGGGTGGTACAGTGGATGGAGAACCAGTCCTGAAGTCAGGAGGACCTGAGTTCCAATCTGGTCTCAGACACTTAACATTTCCTAGCTGTGTGACCCTTGGCAAGTCACTTAACCCCAATTGCCTCAGCAAAAAAAAAAAAAATAGAAAGACTGGAACAATCCAGACTCACAATAAGTGTATGTGCCTTTGGTTTGTACGTTCTGCTGCCTTATCTGGGAATATGTATCCTCCTCTTCCTCCTCAGGTCCTGCTCCCAACAATGTTAACTCTTTGAAGGCAGGATTTAGCTCCATTTTGTGTTCGTTTGCTCAACACCTACCATAGCACCTGCATAGGATATTTAAGAAACAATGATTTCTATGAGTTATTGTTGCTTTATGAATTATCTTTGAAATAATTAAAGTCATCTGGATTAATTAGACAAGTTAATTATAGACAGGATGGCTGTTCAGTACTTAAAGTACCAAAAAGTTAAAAAAAAAGTTTTTGGGGGGAGAGAGGAAATGTGTGTGTGTGTGTGTGTGTGTGTGTGTGTGTGTGTGTGTGTGTGTGTAAGTGTATGGATCTAGAGGTATAGAAAATTGCCCCATGTATTTTGTTGTCACACATCCTGCAGAAATCATTGATCTTAGTGATCACCTATTTAGAATATTTGGATAGCATTCGTATTTATAGAGAGAGGGAGAGATACAGAGACACTGAAAGAGATAAATAGAGAGACAGAGAGACATACACCCATGGGCCCAGAAAAAGCTGGAGCCGTGATTTTATTGGTATAAGGAACTCGAATGGAGGCAGAGTAACCCACATTTGGCAATTTATAAAGCTAGGAGGGTTTTCTGGGACGCTGAGGGTTTATTAAGTAATCCAGGGTCACCCAGCCAGGCCATGGCAGATAGGACTTGGACCTGCCCCCCTCCCCATATCTTCTCCCCCAGGTCAGTTTTATCTAGTATTGAAGACTGCCTCTGAATGTCGTGTCTGTGTGACACTGGGAGTGTTGTAGGAGATGGAGCATTTATGTATATATTCATATATGTTAAATATGGCTTAAGATCCGTACACACACAGGTTCAGTTTCTATATTCATCTGCCTATCATTCTCTCTTTTTGTCTCTTCCCCTTTCCCTCCTTCTCTCCCTCCCCCTTCCCCCTTCTCCTAGATGGGAATAGAGATAAAGAAGGAACCATGATTTCATAGGTATACAAAGCTCCCAGTTGAGGAAACTCCCTCTATCAGCACATTCTTTTCAGCTTCCACCATCTTTACAGAGTAGGCAGAGCACTGAGAAAACAGGGGACCTGCACACAATCTCTCTGTCTCTGTTTCTGTCTCTCTGTCTGTCTGTCTCTCACACACAGCTGGGATGTGAGAGTTGGAACATGAACTCGACAACTTGGACACCATACTATTTCTTATCTTAAATCCACAAGTCAACAAGCAGTTATTAAATGTTTGCTGTGGGCCTGGTCCTGTGGTAAACCCTGGGATTACAAACAGAAACAAAGAGCAGGTCCCAGGCTGGGAGCTCCTTATACACAGGAGATCACAGGTCACTCCTGAAGGTACACTTGTTGTTGTGGCCATTTAATCATGTCCAACTACATAGCACGTAATACTGTCCCCAAGATTTTCTTGGCAAAGTTACTGATGTAGTTTGTCATTTGTCTTTCCAGTGGGTTAAAGCAAACAGGAGTTAAATAGCTTGTCCTACACCAGTAAATGGATTTGAACTCACGTTTTTCTGACTCAAAATCTGGTTCTCTACTCACTGCGTTACTTACTGCCAAAAGCTCTGCGATTGCTTTGGTGTGGGTCTTCTCATCTCATCTCAAGTCATCATGGGCTATCATATAGCATATACATATGTGACAGACATGCTATCATGTACAATATACACGTACACACGGCACGTACATAGACACATAAGCATTCACATATAACACCCCCACTCTATCCTAGTGTGGTGGTTTCCAACGTTGAGTCTCTGGCCCTATGGAGGATTGGGGTCTGATTCCCTGTCTCTTCTCTCAAACTTTTTCACTTTGAGTGGGACACAAGATGAGCCTCGAGGATGGGCAGTGGTCTCCATGAGAGATCTCTTTCCATGATCTTTCCCCCTCAGACACTCCCCTCTTCCAAACTTCCCTGTTATGGCAGAGGATTCCTCATCCTTCCAGTCACCCAGATGTGTGACCTTGGCCGTTCTGCATCATTCTCAGCTCCTCACCCTCACTCACTCTAAGCCAATCAATTTCTAGAAGAGTCCCAGAAAGAGCTCCTCTCCTCCCCAAATCAGAGACTTTGCATCCTTTCCAGGGGAGTAATCTTTGTGGCCTCTGTAGGCTCTGGCACTCCAACCTCCTCAATAAACTGAAGATTTGGGAAAGAAACTGTTCCTTCCCAAAGGCCTCATAGGGCAGTCAAATGGTTCAGCCAGAAGTGGATATGATTTCATTTAGAGGTGATTACTCGGTGCTTAATAAATACTTCTTCTCATCCCTCCCTTAATTTAAATGACACTAAAGATGATACCTCCCTCTTGTTTTTGCTGTCATAGCCTAAGAATCAGTGGGCGTTTCCATCATCCTGACAGCCGGACCATCCTCTCCAGGTTGTCCCCTGTTGTTAAAATGTGAACTCCTTGAGATCACAGACTGTCTCTCTTTTCTCTTTGTCTCTGCAACATTTAGAACACTGCTTTGCATCTTGTGAAGGGTTTTTTTTTGTTGTTGTTTGTTTGTTTGTTTCTACTTTTTTCCTGAGGTAATTGGGGTTAAGTGACTTGCCCAGGGTCACACAGCTAGGGAATGTTAAGTGTCTGAGACCAGATTTGAACTCAGGTCCTCCTGACTTCAGGGCTGGTGCTCTATCCACTGTGCCACCTAGCTGCCTCCCTCTCATGAAGGTTTTTAAATAAAAAACTGTTCATTCATTTATTTATTTTACTTCCCTCATTTCTGTGACACAGAAGGGACACAGCCGTACCTTAGTTTGGGCCCCCATTGAGTTTTGCCTGGATTATTGCCATATTACTTTGCAAATTCGTGATGGCCAGAGCCTCCTCATTGGTCTCCCAGCCTCAGCCCTCTCTGATTCCTAACACATCATTCACACAGCGCCCCAAATCATCTTTTTGTGAGTGCAGGTCTGATTGTACCAGTATTCTCCTTAGCAAACTCCAATGATGCTTCAAGACTCCAGGGGATTGTTTTATTTTCATCTCCTTTTGGAAATTTTTTTTTCCTTTTTTTGCTGAGGCAATTGGGGTTAAGTGACTTGCCTAGGGTCACACAGCTGGGAAGTATTAAGTGTTTGAGGGTTAGATTTGAACTCAGGTCCTCCTGACTTCAGGGCTGGTGCTCTATACACTGCGCTGCCTAGCTGCCCCTCCTTTGGAAGTTTTTTTTTTTGGAAGGTGTGCATTATACAATGCTCACAATTGTGAGCATAGCAGTACGTGTATGCCCTTTGCAAATGTACAAATTTGGGGAGCGCCTGTGCACTTTTTTTAACTGATGGGGACACGGGCAGAAAAGTGGAGGCCGCCGGCCCGGTGGGCAGCTCCTCCGAGCCCGTGCCATCGGGCACCGCGTCTGGCTGCTGCCTCGTGGCTGTTCCTCAGTCAGGAGCTGTGTGTAGTCTGGTGCTGAGCACGCACTGGAAGGCTTTCCAGTTTGGTGGGATCTGCCAGAGCTTGCTTTGTTGACAGAGCCTTGGAGAATCCTGGGTCACCTCCACACCACGCGGGGGCCTTCGAGCAGGATTCCCATATCACTGGAAAAGATTTCACAACCTGCCAGCATTTTCGGAAGACTGTCCACATCTACACAATGGGGCATTTTCTCTTGCCTGGCTGAAAAGTGCTTATCCCGGACGAATTGTATTTGTCAGGTGATCTGAGAGAAGATCCCAACATATGTAAAACAAGGTGGGAACTTCCCCACCCATGCCCCACCCTGCCTGCCTACAATCCCCTCCCCCTGGGTCCTCCTCATTTCTCCCCCCCCGGCTTAGTTCTCACCAGTTTGGGGACCCCTTTCTGGGGGCATGCTGTCTCCCTTTCCCACTCCCATTTCCCAGAATGAGTGCTCTTTGCCCGGAACTACCCCGTCTCAATATATTCTCCAATAGTTATTGGTCCCTTGGAGATGTGGCTGCTCACATGGTTTGGATGAGCTCGCCAGTGCTTCCTGTCCTTATCGTTTACTTTGTCATTGTTCTTTAAGGTCTATTGGGCCTTAGAGTCTATTCTGTTGTTATACCCTTTGAGCCAGCAGCCATCGTCAGGGACTGTCCCGTATGTGTTGTCCCCCAGTAGAACATGGACCCCTTGAGAACAGAAGCTGTCTTGGTTTTGTACTTGCATGCACAGGGCTTGGCCACATGATAACTGGGTCCAGATTCATTTCCATTCCTTCCACAAAGCAGACTAAAAACCTCCGGGGCCCTTTGGATAGACAACTAGATGCTTAATGAGTTTGGGGGGGCCAAAGAAATCCATCTACTTTAGCTTTGAAGGGATGGTGGAGATCTAGATGTAGAGTCAGGGGATTCGTTCTGGATTTGGCAGCCACCCACCCACAGCCTTCCCTACCTCTCCCTACACAGTATCTGTCTCTTCCATACTAGGCAAGCTCCTTGGGTCTCCTGTTCTCAGGGCTTAGGCCTCAGTGGGTGTTCCCTTCAATAACTCCGCCTTCCACTCTTCTGTCCCCTTGCTAGATGGTTTGATAAGTTCCTGGGGCCAAAAATTCTCTATAGGACTGTCAATTTGGAATCATCTATGATAGGATCTTCCAGCAGCTCATAGCCCCTCCACCACCAGTGCAAAAAGTTGCCTTGCATTTGAGGAAACTGGGGTTCCCCAGAAGGTGAAATGATTTGCCCACACTCACACCCAGCTGATAAGAGGTAGAACTAGAGTTTAAATAAATATTGGGCTTCTGACTCCCTTGTGAGCTCTCTGCCCTACCTTGCCTCTCTAAGCACTGTTCTCACACCCTTGCCAGAGGCAGCGGTCTGCTGGCAGAACCTCTGAGAACTCAGGGTCCCCCCCCTCCCCCAGCCAAAAGATTCTAGTGGAGAATGTCCATCCCAGACCTTTCAGAATTTGCTTTTATATGATCAGAATTAGAGTTCAAAATTACTCAAAGATGTGAAGACCCTGTGTGTGTGTGTGTGTATGTGTGTGTTTCACACACACACACACACACACACACACATACAAATCCCACAAAAACAAAAACTCAGTTGGTGGAAAGAGATTCTACACTCAAGTGCTCCAAGCCTGGGAAATCAGACCTTTCTCTTGCTTGCCAACATGCTGTTTCTGAAACTCTGTAAGTTCCATGTAGTTCACCCTCTATAATTTCTCCTCTTCCATTTTAGAAATATTGAACATCTTGCTTCCTCTTCCTCCTTCTCTGCCCCTTGTTCCTCCTCTTCCAATTGTGGTCCTACCATTAGGCCACACTGCCTTTTAAATATTTAGCATATTCCAGGTAGCTATAAAATAACTCATTAAAGTTACTCAGTAACTTTTCATTAAGTAAAAGTCAAGTCATTTTTATCAGCAGATAGCCAGAGGGCTCAGGAAAGGAAATGAGCTGAGCCACAAAGGGAGCTGGAGCTCCCAAAGGCTGAGGCAGGAAGTCCATTTCAGGCAGGGGTGCAGCTCGTGCAAAGGGACAGAGAGGAGAGATGCATTTTCCATGAGGAACAGAAAAAGGGACAGTTTGACTGGAATATGAAGGGGACTCATGTGCTGTAATCTTGGGAAATCAGGACAGAACCGTGTCATGAAGCATTATAAATGCTGAACAGACAAGTTAGGTTCTCGTCCTGGGGCCAATAGGGAGCCACAGCAGCTATTGGAGCAAGATCAGACCTGGATTTAGGGAACCCACTAGGGCAGCTGTATGATGAACGGCTCAGAGCAGTGATATCAAACTCAGCTAGCAAAGACTTTCTATGGGCTGGATATTAACTTCGAAAACCACAAATGAACACTATCTAGGTTTGATTGTATTTTTATTTGTTTTGTTAATCATTTCCCCATGACATTTAATCTGGTTTGAGCAGAACCCTGGGTGTTGTCTGCACACAGGTACCTTTGAGTTTCAAGGTTGACAGCTCTGGATTAGAGAGGGAAGGAGATGGAGGCAGGGAGGCTGATAAGGAGGCCTTTCTACACAAGAGGGATGAAGTCCCGAAGCAGGCTGAGGTTCTGTGAGGGAAGAGAAGGAAATGGATGGACTTGAATGCAAACAACTGGTGAGAGGCGACGAGGAGCCTCTGGGGCTGGGAGTAAGAGAGCACAGAGGAAAGGGTGTGTGGGAGCATAGTGGCTGCTTCTAGGGGTTGTTGGTAAATCTTCCTTGGATTGGATGATGATTAGCCTGAGAAGCAGGACCTGCCTTGCAAGGTTTGGGGAAGGAAAAGTAAAGAACTTGAGAAATGAGAATCATGGCTATTAGTACTATTAGCAATAATCCTCGCTATTAATTAGTATTATTATGATTAATATTATCAGCGACAAGTTTTTATGAAGTACTCAGTATGTTCTAGGCACTGTGCTAAAAGTTGAGGATAAAGATAGTCCCTCAAAGAGGTTACACTTTAATGGGAAAGATAACAGAAAAGGAGCTGAAAAACAAGGAGGCCTATGGGAGGAGGCTGTCATGGTGCTGAAATCGGGAGACTTACAAGCAGAATGCAGAGGGAGAATGAAGTTCTCCACCTCCTCCTCCACCTCTTCCTCTTGCTCCTCCTCCTCCTCCCCCCTCCCTTCTCTTTTTCCTCCTCCTCCTCCTCTCTCTCTTTTTTCTCCTCTCCCTCCTTTTGTTTTGGTTGTCACAGTTATTACAGCTCCTCCTCCTCCTCCTCCTCCTCCTGCTATTGGAGTTAATTTGTTTTCTGACTCTCCCACGCTGTCCACAGGGATTGAAGGGCTGATCCCATCATGTGGTTGATGGGTGAGATCCATCTGAGTACCAGACATCTAGCACTCTAAGATGCTTTGTGAATTAGAGATGGAGTTTTAAAAAAAGATGATGACTTTTACCTAATAAGGGCTTTGGGGGGGGGTCAGTAACAGAAATCACCTGAAGTTTGAAATTGGCAACACAATAAATTAAAAGTCTTGCTGAGGTGTGAAACGTAATCACTCCCGGGATGTGAACACAAAGGATTAAAGCCTAGTAGCTGTGACTCAGCCTTCCCTCACTACCCCTTTCTTTGCTTTCCCTTCCTCACCCACTCCCCTCCCCCTCGGCTCTTCTGGCAGGTAGGTGAGAACCTGGCTGATTCATTGATTTACATAGCATCCTTCCAGAGGTGTGGTCAGCAAGGGAGCTGGTAGTTTAGAGCAGAAGGGCAGGAGGCAGCAGGGGCACAGAGTCACCAGAATTATTTGTGGAAGTGAATTGGATTTGGGATAAAAGGGACCTGAGTTCAGATCCGCCCTTAGTATCTGTGGGATTTTGTGCACTTCACTTCCCAACTCAGGGACTTCAGTTCCCTCATCTGTAAAATGAGCCACTTTCCCCAGCTGAAATCTGATTCTGTAATTTTATATTTAAACTATAAACTCCACATTTTAGAGGGAGCATCATCATGGAATGGGCTTTGAATATGAAATCTTGACTTTGTCACTTAATTCTAGTGTGACCTTGGGCAAGTCAAGTAACCCCTCTTAGCCTGTCTGTCTGAATCCTCATTCTGTCTCTGTCTCACTGCATGTCCCTGCCTCTCTGTCCTCCTCTCTCTCCCTCTTTTTTTCTTCCTCCTTCCTCCCTTCTTCCCTCCCTCTCTATCTCTGCCTCTATCTCTCTTTCTCTCCCTTTCTCTCAAAGGCCATCTCATCCAATTCTTTATCTAACAAGTGGAGAAACTGAGGCTTACCAGTGGCTCTCTATTACATCCAGAATCAAATATCAAACCCTCCATTTGGCTTTTTCGGCCCTTCCTATTCTGATCTCTTCCTGCCTTTATTGTCTTTTCACCCCTTACTCTCCTGCCCCGACTCCAAGGCTCCTTGGCCCTCTTGCCACTTCTCTCCCCAAATGCTCTCCTTTTGGGCTCCAGTCTTTTTTTCCCTGGCTGTCCCCCATGCTTGGAGTGCTCTCCCTCCTCATGTCTGCCCCCCTGGCTTCCCTGCCTTCCTTCACTTTTCTGCTAAAATCCCATTTCCCTCAGGAAGCCTTCCTCAGTCCTCCTTAATGGGAGTGCCGACCCTCTGTTGATCCTCTCTGATTTTCCCCGTCGTTGTTTGGATGTGGTCTAGAATCCGAGTTTTTGTTTGTCTTTCCCCTGAATCCCCAGGACTTATGACAGCTTTTGGCACAGAGTGGACACTTGATAACTGCTTATTTATTGACTTGATTTGACTTAAATGATTTGTTCAAGTTCACTAAGTGGAAGTGACTGAATCAGGATTTCAACCCAGATCCTCTGATTCCAAGGTCAGCAGAAAAGTATTCCATGCTGGCTTTCTGTTGGTTCTAGACTAGCCAATTCTTGCCCTTGGACCAGTCACAGGATGGAGTTCTGAATATGGTAGAAACATAAGCCACACTAAGAAGGAACACTCACCTAGCTAGAACCCAGCTAGCCACAGGGTATGAATTAGGTGCTCTGAAGATATACCTCACTTCTCAAATAAAATTGAGTCGGGCCCTTATTTTCCTCCCAGCTCTGAGATTCTGGGAAGATGAGGCAATTGACATTATTTATGATGCTCAACAAAAAGGTGATTTCTATCCTGAATGGGTAGAAGCTAGACTTGCTTTGGTACTTGTCATAGGATTACAGATCTAGAGCTGGAAGTGACCTTGGATGGTCCAACCCCCTCATTTTATAGGTGAGGAAACTGAGGTACACAGAGAGAAAGGGAAATTGCCCGGGATCATGGAGCTGCTAAGGGTCTGACCTGGGATTGGAACTCAAGTCTTCCTGATTCCAAATCTAACCTTCAAACAGTCATACCATGCTGCCTCTCAGGAGACCCATTCTCTTGATGGCGGTCGGCCTTTCACAGCGACAAACTGCCTTCTCGACCTGTGAACTTCTGCTCTGTGTCTTTCTGTCAGGTCTCTTCTGGGGCATTTCCCCCGCTGCCAGAGGCTTTCCTCTTGTTTTTTGGAAATCATTCTGTGGATCCTAGCTTAGATCTCAGGTTGTCTTCTTTTTGTCCTTTTCTGTCATTCCCTGGATGACTCATCTCCATTTCATGTCTTTGATTATATCTTTTCTTCTGGGGACCGAGTCATCAGTGAGTATGTTCTGCAGCCTGCTTCTGTCCACCATGCTGCTGTCCACTGCACCCTGCAATATGAAGCTGCAATTCTTCTCAACTTCTAGGGACTCTGGGAGAAGGGGGGAATGATGCAGATGAGTTTTGCAACAGGAAAGGATCATTGCAAGCACCGGTCAGTTTCCCAAATGAAATCTTGTCCAATTTCTTCTTCCTGTTTATATTAGGGCATGGATGTAAATTCCCAGAATGGAAGGTCTTGAGGGCAGGAATTGTTCATTTTTGTCCCTGTTACTACCATTCAAGGACACTTCAATTGCTTCATGATTCCACTTCCCATCCAAAATATCCCTTTCTGGCCACCACTCCCATGGGAGTGGTGGCCAAAAAGGGACATACACACACACACACACACACACACATATAATATATATACACACACACACATATATAATATATATGTATATATATATATATATATATATATATATACAAACACATATATATGTCTTCCTTACTAAATGTGAGTTCCTCAAATAGAGGATGTTCATTATTTCTGTATTTTAATCTTCATCTCTGAGCACAGTGCCTGACATACAGTAAGTACTTAATAACTACTTTATTTTCCATCCATTCATTTGTACACACGTAATCTCCTTGTCAAGACATACACAGTGATGGGCTGAGAGACAGCAAGGAGTAGTGGAGAGAGAAGTGGGCTTTCAGGTCAGGAAATCTGCTGTTTAATTGTGTCTCCGACATATATTGGCAGTGTGAGCTTGGACAGTTGCTTTCTTGGACCAGTGAAACCTGAGGCCCCCCCTCTCCCCTCCCCTAAATGTATGGCCCTATGAACTCACCGGCTTGATAGAGTAACTCAATTCATTGTCACTCCAGTTGGATGCCCGAAGCTGACAATGTGTGGCCTTCTATTTTACTTTGCAGAAAGGTGGAAGTTCTTATCTTTGGATCCTGTCCATTTTGCCAAAGGCCAGAACTGAACTCAGCGCCACAAACTCCTGTGGAGAGCTTATTATGTGCAAGGTATGATGGTGCAATCAGCGGGGGAGGTATCCTTGAAACCAGAAAGACTTTCATTTAGGCCTGACCTCTGACCCATCCTAATTATGTGACCCTGATCCAATCAGCTTAAGCCCTCCGTGCTCTAGGAAGACTTACAGGACTATAAGTTATGGATAAGTTTCTGATATGTACCAGCAGATGGAGTTTCCTCACTGGGAATTCCCATAAAACCCCAGGTTCAGACCCCCTTCCCCCCAAAAAAACAACATGGCAGGCAATGTAGCAGGAGTCAGGGATACAGAACCAAAGTCCCAACAGGCTCTGCCTTGAGGGGCTTACAGTCCCCTGAGGGACCCTCATGTACCCAGATACATATAATATGGCGTAATCTGGGATGGGAGGTGAATAGTAGTAAGGGGGATAGATTGTAAGAGGTACTTGCACCTGGACTGACTCTTAGAGGAAGATGATGACTTAGAAGGTGAAGGTGAGGGTGAGGACTGGGAGGGGCACAGAGCTGGGCGATGGGATATCCAGGTAGGGATGTCCTTGTACCCAGGAAGACTTGGGGGGAGCAGGGGACTCTGGCCAAATCAGGCCTCAGGGCTGGGCGCGTGAATGGCCAGCGGCCTCCTTCTGGAGAGAAAGGAGAGATCCTAATCCATACCCGCCACAGCCTTAGAAATTACTTCTTTATTTGTGACATATGTTAAGGAGGCAGCGGGTTGTAGGGCAAGGAGCACTGACTGGCCTTTGCTACGGGTTCCGTGCCGGCTGAGCCGCCCATTACCTGGCTGATAACAGACAAATCCCAGCCTCCCTGGACCTCAACTGGCTTGTGTCTAAAATGAGAATGGGGGACTGACTATAGATGTCTGAGATCTCTACCATTGCTGAATCAGGTGACTCTTGAGGTCTAAAAGGTCTGGCTCTGGCTTTTCCTGGTCCTTGAGTTCTGCTCCTGAATGTTAAGGGCACCATGGCTGACCGAGCAGTAGGATTTCTGCGGCCTTGTCTCCGCTTCTCGGGGTGAAGGATGATTTACTCAGTCCCGGGGGGCTGGAGAAAGAGACTGGTGGCAGAAATCAGCAGAAAGGACCTTGGAAGCCCAATCCCAGCATTTTGCTGAGGAGTAACTCGGGTGCTTGGGTCACAGCAGCAGCAAACTTTGCAATTCATCAGTACATCCAGCAACTGCAGAGCTTTCCTTTCCCCAAGGAATCGCTCTCCTTTCTGTATATTTGCATTTATTTTCTATCGGCATCGTGGGCAATAGTTCGACCATCTTATTTTACGGATGTGGAAACTGAGGCTCCTAGATTGGGGAACTGACTTACCCAAAGCCACCTAACTATTAAGTGACAAAGGGAGATTCTGAATTTTTGGCCAGGACTAGCTTTTTCCTCCCCTTTCCAGGAGGCATCCCCTAAATAAGCCCTGCTTCTGAGCCCCGCCACTGTTTGGGGAATCATTCTCAGCCTCAGTTTTCTCAGCTGCCAAATGGGGACATAAATATTGGTTCTCCCTCTATCTCTCGGTATAGTTGTAGGGGGGCAGATTGGGATCACTATAGAAATGTGAGTTGTTATCCTTATTCCTCACCATGTCCAAACATTCCCAGTGACTCCCACTTTGGCTCTGTTCTCTCTGTTCCTTCCCGCGGGGATGCCTTCCCCCTCGGCCTTTGGGGCCATTCTCCAAAGGTCAGCCCCCATAATAAGCAATGGTGCTGATCTCTCAGAGGCAGTGTGGGGTGGTGGCTGCACAAGAATCAAGAAAACCTGAGTTTTCAGTCCTGCCTCTGAGACCTCGGGCAAATGACTCTCAGTGCTGCGCTCTGGAAACCAGCATCGGTCCGGGGAGCTCCCCGTCCCCATGAAATCAGAGTTTATTGTTACATAAAACTTCTAGACCGTACCTGAAGATGGGCTCGCTGGAGAGAATGAAGTGTCCTGCCTAGGGCCATACGCCCAGTAAGGGAAAGGTTGGGAGGAGATTCAGGGCTTTTGGACCCCGATGAAGTCCCACACAGTACCTGTGATTCACCAAAGCAGAATCTGTGAAGTCTTCGGGGCCTTCCCCAGCTGGGCCTGAGCTCCCCTTCCTCTGAGCTGCCCCTGTCCACTGTATCTGCTTCCTGCGGCATTGGTTCAAGTCCTGGCTGGGAGGCCTCCCACCTGTGTGATCCCGGACAGCTGCTGGGCTAGGAATTCTTTTTGTGTATGGGTCAGTCAAAATGGCGGCCAAGGTTCACTCCATCTCTTAGTTTCGTGGCCCTTCCTCAGCTGCCCGGATAGTGCTCTGCCTGGAGTTCCAGGGCATTGATCTGGGCCCATCACATGCCAGTAGAACAGAAGCTCCCTGAGGGCAGGAGCGGTTGCACTTCTGGAGCTTTTTGTGTCCCAGCCCTTGGATTCGGACCCACACATAGTAGGTGCTTAGTAAATGCTTGTTGATCGAATGAGTCTGTCAGAGCTCTTGCTTTTGGAGTGACAGATACACACACATGCAGAGATGTAAGGACAGAGAGACAGAGAGAGACAGAAACAGAGATAGCGAGACAGGGAGGCAGGGAGACAGAGAGAGACAGAGATAGAGAGACAGGGAGACAGAGACAGAGAGACAGGGAGACAGAGACAGAAAGACAGGAAGACAGAGACAAAGAGAGAGGGAGACAGAGACACAAGGAGACAGAGAAACAGAGATAGAGACAGAGATGGAGACAGAGACAGAGAGACAGAGACAAAGACAGGAAGACAGAGACAAAGAGAGAGGGAGACAGAGACACAAAGAGACAGAGACAGGGAGACAGAGAGACAGAGACAGATAGAGAGACAGGGAGGCAGGGAGACAGAGACAGAGACAGGGAGACAGAGACAGAAACACAGGGAGACAGAGACACAGGGATGAAGAACTCTTCTCCTTGGGGCAAAGGGAGTTCCTTCTCTGAATATCAGTGAGAGTCACTAAAATGTGTCTTTGCTGCCCAGGTAAGAGAAGGAGGGCAAGGAACATCCAAGTACATCGTAGACGGGGGCAGCCCCACGTCTATACGCTGTGTCTCTGTGTGCATCTCTGCGTCTGTCTATCCCTGTCGCTCTGTCTGTCTTTTGACAGATGGCCAGCAGGAGAGCGTTGGGAGAGCAGTCTGCCCAGGGTATCCCAAAGCTGGCTGCTCTTCCACGTCTCCCCCATGGCAAGGAGGATCTCCTCAGGGGACTACGAGAAGGAGCGAGGGAGGCAGCGTGTGGCTGTCCCTGGGACCTCAGCGGGCCACAGAGATGAAGTGATTGGAGCTTTAAGTCTTTCCCTTCTAATCTGAAATCGGTCGGCTGTTCTTGGGATATTGTTAAGTGCAAACCCTAAAGAGGATTCTAGTTAGCAGGAGACTCCGAGATAATTTGTTAATGAGATAATATGGATAGAGTATTTTGTAAGCCTTAGTCACACACACAAAGACATATATACATAACACACAGACACACATATATAATATATAATATATATAATATACGATATTAAGAGGTCTTTGGGTGTATATAGAACAATTATGATATAGGAAATTAATGATAAATCTCTTGGGTGTGTCTCCCTTGTAATAAACATATACAGACACATGTCAGTACTTGCCATGTAATAAAGACACGTACACACACTTATTAAGCGTTAATAGCTTACAAGGGGACGAAGACTCCTAGGACTGTCTGGGTACATATGGATGCACACAAGCATGTGTTTATGGGTGTGCTTGGGCTCTCATACCCTGTAAAATGAGTCTACCCATTCGCCCCTTCTTCTATCCCTCCCTGCCAAGGCTCCCTCATTTTATAGGAAACTGATACCCATGAAGGGCAAATGATTCTCCTTTGGGAGGGGAAGCAGTGGTGGGCTTGAAGTCAGAAGAAATGAATTCGAGTCTAGCTTCTGACTGAGTGACCCTGGGCAAGTTTGTTGTTTTTTTTTTTTTAATTTAAATTTAAATTTTAATCTTTATTTTTATTTTTATTTGTTTGTTTTTCCTGAGGCAATTGGGGTTAAGTGACTTGCCCAGGGTCACACAGGGCTGGTGCTCTATCCACTGTAGCGCCACCTGGCTGCCCCACTGGGCAAGTTTTAGCCTCGGTTTCCTGATGTGTAAAATGGGGATGGAGCTATGTGCCGTTCCTACGGAGGAGGCACTGAGGACGCTCCCATGAATGGTGTGGTTCCTTAACGCTCCGTATAAACGTCAGTTATTGTGGCTTATTGTTAGGGTTTTAGTCTAACTGGTTGGGACTCGGAACCTCCTGTTCTTTCTGCTTACTCGGCTGCCTCTCTTCCCCACCCTTCCTTTGGGGGAAAAAGAGGCAGTTTCTGTTCCTAATCTGATACCTGCTGTTTCCACGGCCCACAAGGAAAACCTCCACTCCAAGCCACTTGGGGATGGTCCCACAAAGGGCACAATTTGCTCACCATTCATTGTTTGGGCCCTTTTTTTAAGGCCTGGGCTTCCTCTTTAAAATTGCTGCCTCCCTTTGTGTCTGCAGCTGTTGGGGGTGGACCTGGCTGGTGCTGGGTCCAAGGGAAGGCTGCCTAGAAAGGGGGCAGGGCTCCTGGCTGACCTTGGCCTTTGTCCAGGGCCACCATTTCTGAGCCCAAGGAGCTCCTGGGAAAAGCCCTGGGTGGGAGTTTGAAAGTGTACTCTTCCCTGAGTCTCAGTTTCCTCTTTGAAAAATGGAAATACTACTAGTTATCCCACTTACCTCCTAGGAACTCTGTGATGCTAATCACTACGTGATAGTGACATGTGGCTTTATAGACCTCAGGTAGTGTGGTATAGTGGAGAGAGACCAAAAGATCTGGATTCGAATCCCCTGATTTATCTGCTAGCTGTGTGCTTGGGTAGGTCGATGCTCCAGGAAACGAAACCCTCTAAGGTGGGAATCTGCCTCAGCAGAGGGACTTTGCATTCTGAGGCAGTTGGGATTAAGTGACTTGCCCAGGGTCACACAGTTAGGAAGTGTTAAGTGTCTGAGACCAGATTTGAACTCAGGTCCTCCTGACTTCAGGGCTGGCGCTCTACCCACTGCGCCACCTAGCTGCCACACCTGTGTGACTTCGGGCAAGACCTTCAGTTTATTCATTTATAAAACGATGAGGTTGATTAGATCTAGGTCTCCAAGATCCCTTCCGTCACTGGGTCTCGGATCTTAGGCCATCATAAGGCTACTCCAAAAATGTAAACATGAATATACGAAAGATTTAAAGCCATCTCTCATCTATTTCTAAATTATGACTTGTAATTTTGCACGCGTGCATATAAGCTATGAACTTAATAAAACTTTGGGCCATCTTGTCAACGTGTATGTGTGTGTGTGAGTGTGTGTGTATGTGTAAGTGTGTGTGTGAGTGAGTGTGTGTGAGTGTGTATGTGTAAGTGTGTGTGTGTGTGTGTGTGTCTATGGCTTTAATAATAGCAGCTGAAATTTTGGTAGTACCTACTATGTGCCAGGAGCTCTACTAAGCTCTTTACAAATATAATCTCGTTTGATCCTCACACCAATTCCCCACATTTCTATTGGAGGAAACTGGCAGAAGCGCAGAATCGGCGTCTTGCTCAGGGTCATGTGGCCAGGAAGTATCTGAGACTGGATTTAAACCCAGATTTTTCTGAATCCTTGCTCAGTGCTTGACCTCCATTTTCTCGTTCGATCCTCAGAATCCCGGCCTCCCGGCCTTTCCCATGGGGAACCCTAAAATCTCCCCATTTATAAAGCACTTTGAGATTTGCAAAGCACCGTACCCATTATCTCATTTGAATCTCACAGCCACCCTCATTTTGAAGTAGGTACTGTTCTCAACATACCCATTTTACAGAGGAGGAAACTGAGGCTCAGAGAGATTGTCCAGTGTCACACTGCTGCAAATAGGGTGAGAAATGAGGAAAGACTTTCAAGGTCATTTACTTTTTACACATTGTGACTAGTTTTCCTAGCCTCTGGCCAGAAGGAACTGGCTGCAATTTCCCTCTTCAGATTCTAGGGGTACCTCCAAGGGTATTTGGGGTGTTTTTTCCCTATCGCCATCACCTCAAGGCCCCATTCTGAGTGACTAACACCCTAGTTCCATTGAACATATCAATGTCAGGTGTTGATAGGGATCTCTTTATTTGGAAGGCTTAGCAGAGTCAGAAGTACAAACATTTGCCTCCGGCACTTGAGGGGTGCACTCTCCCCTGAATCACCATGGTTCCTGGGGGGAGTGGACCCAGACTGAACAGCAGTGTCTACATAGCACATCAAGGATATAAGAGTCCTCAGGATACAGGGTCCTGAAAGACCCTCCTCACAGGCACTAATGCTGGCTTTCTTGCACAAGCTGGCGTGGATATAATTCCCAGACTCCCAGACTTTAGGTCGCTCTTTTTTCTCTCTCTCACAAGGTCATAGCGTCCAGATGAATCTCCTTCACCTAAAATGCAAACAGATATTGAGGAAAATACCCATGATCCATCCTTGTCAGCCTTGGAGGAGCTTAAGGCCTCCAGAACTGGAGGTGCCATGGCCTGGCGCTCACCAGAACGCTTGGGGCTCTAAGGTCCCGAAGAGCCAGCGGTCTGAAAGCCCCTTCATCGTCATTTAGCCGTCCCTCCCACTGCTCAGAGTGGCCCTCTTAGCCTTTGATGAGCCAGCAGGTGTGAAACGGTTCTCTGAAGGGGAGACTGGCAGGGAGCTCCCGTGCCAAGGGGTCTGGCTAATTGCTAAATGGTTCATTTGGCAGAGGCGACTTGAAGCTGGAGAGCCTGCTGCCACTTGTCCTGCTCTCTGGGGGTTCGCTTACCGCCAAGTCACAGTAGCCTAGCATCTTGTCATCTCTCCTCTTCCGGGGGGTCTGGAAAAAGAATATGGAGAGCTTTGGGAGTACGGCGTGTGGGGAGGGAAAAGCAGTGCTGAGGAGAAGTCAAAAACAGAGAATATCGGAGCTGGAAGAGATCTTAGAACAGAGAATGTAAAAAAAATGGAACAGAATGCTAGAACCATAAGGAACTCTAGGATGCTAGAACGTAGGATGTTAGCATGGCAAGAGTCAAATGATAGAGCTGCAGGAAATCTTAGACCTTAGAACATAGAATGTGAGAGACAGAAGGGACCTGAAGAATATAGGATAGAAGGTCAGAACCGGAAGAGACTTTCGAGCATATCAAAATAGAGAATGTCAGAAGGTCCTTAGAACATAGAATAATAATTATTAATTGTTAAACTTGGAAGAGGACTTAGAACATAGAAAGTCAGAACTGGGAGAGACTTTCAAGCATCCACTGTCAAAATATAGACTGTCAGAAGGTCCTTAGAACATAGAATAGTAATAAATCTGGAAGAGGACTTAGAGCATAGGATGTCAGGACTGGAAGAGACTTTCAAGCAAACACTGTCAAAATATAGACTGTCAGAAGGTCCTTAGAACATAGAATAATAATTATTAATTGTTAAACCTGGCAGAGGACTTAGAACATAGAAAGTCAGAACTGGAAGAGACTTTCACGCAAACACTGTTAAAATGTAGATTATCAGAAGGTCCTTAGAACATAGAATAATCATAAATCTGGAAGAGGACTTAGAACATAGGATGTCAGGATTGGAAGAGACTTCCAAGCATACACTGTCAAAATATAGACTGTCAGAAGGTCCTTAGAACATAGGATAATAATTATTAATTGTTAAACCTGGCAGAGGACTTAGAACATAGGATGTCAGAATTGCAAGAGGCCTTTGAGAACTGCTTGTTAGAAAATAGAATCTAGAACGTAAGAGACAGAAAATAAAACAGGAAGTCAGAAGGTGTGTTGCCTGTAGACTATTGATTGTAAGCTTGTTTGGAAGGGCAGGATTGCAAGCACGCGTGCTGCAGCGAACACTTTAACGAGCAGCTCGGTGAAAAAGCACACACGACACACGGTGTTTAATTAGCATCATTAGGGTTTCCGCCATCACTTTCCTAAGTCTAAACAATGAACCAAACAGCAACTCCAGCCCTGATTTGCAGCAAATACAATTAGAAGGACCTGGAACTCAGAATGGCAGAGATGGAAAGAGCAGGAGCACCTAGAAGAGCTAAACTAGAGAATTTCAGAGCATAGAGCGTTAGAGTCGGCTAGTCCATGTTCCGGAGTCCAAGAGGCCCATGGCCAGCCGGATGAGATGAGCCGGGTGTGAAGGGGAGCCTCCAATCTGACTCCAGATCATGTCCAGCTTTTGCCGTACCACGGGAGACAGCCTTCTGGGAAACGGGCCGTCTGTGCCTCTGAGAAATGGGGATAACGGCCCTCACTGGAGAGGCTTGTCCCAGCAGGGCACTGGGTTGATTCCCGCCCTCCCCCCCCATCCTTCACCTCCCTCAAGAGTCATCTGGGGAGAGGTCTGCTGACATCAGAGCAAGTTGGGGCGTGAATATTCAGAGTGGGGCTGTTTCCCATCTCACTTCGGGGTGCTTGGGTGTCAGAGACAGGATTTAGGTCAGAGAAAGTCCCAGAAACTGTGAGAACTCCTCAGAGCCGAGCAGGAGCTGCTGGTTCTAACCTCCCTTGCCTTCTAGGAACTTTCATGGCAACTCTTCTAAAAGTAATTGAATAAGGCTTCCCTTCTCCCCCCAGATTCACTAACCTTAAGGGAAGGGTGAAGGATGCAGCTCTCAATACAGTGGGGAGAACTTGGCATTCAGAGCCAAAGAGCTCACTTTCCATGTGGACTGTGTGGCTTTGGGCAAATGGGTTTAGTTTCCTGGGCCTCAGTTTCCCTCCCTGTAAAATGAGGAGTTGGGACTAGATTATCCTGTAAGTCTTTTTCAGTTCTAATCTGCTGATCCTGTGACAGAAGAGACTTCAGACCAAAGAGTCCCAGAGTCAGAAAGCACTTTAGAACAGGAAATGTCAGAGCTGGGAGGGAGCTTAGAACAGGGGAGGTCAGAGCTGGGAG
>JAJPUD010000063.1:38929-62819 GCA_023553655.1 Myrmecobius fasciatus
TTCTTTCTTTCTTTCTTTCTTTCTTTCTTTCTTTCTCTCTCTCTCTCTCTCTCTCTCTCTCTCTCTTTCTTTCTTTCTTTCTCTTTCTCTCTCTCTCTCTTTCTTTCTCTCTTTCTCTCTCACATTACAATGTAAGTCCTTTGAGGGTAAGGACTTCTTTTTATATTTTGCTTTCCTTCACAATTCCAGTGCCTGACACATCTTGTTGTTTGTTGTTCAGTCGTGTCTAACTCTTTGTGACCCCATTTGAAATTTTCTTGGCAAATATTTTGAGATGGTTTACCATTTACTTCTCCAGCTCATTTTACCAAGGAGGAACTGAGGCAAATAGGGATAAGTGACTTACCCAGAGTCACACAGCAAATCAACATTTGAGGCTGAATTAGAACTCAGGAAGGTTCATCTTCTTGATTCTCAGGCCCAGCACTCTATTAATTGCACCACTTAGCTTGGTACACGATAGGTACTTATACAGTTGTCCCTTCCACATTACAGGGGTTAGGGGTATAGTGTCACCTGAATTTGGAAAATTCATGTCAAATTTTTGGCCTTCCTTTCATATCTCAAAGGAAGACTGAATTGCTGTGCTATTAAATGATAAAATGTCTTGTTATTAGCAATATTACACATATGTTTTATGTATTTCTGAGTTTCTAAACTTTTTCTGTGTCATCTTTGGCTTCTGCAAAATTCCCTGTAAACTCCTATTTAATTTCTGATACTGATCCATGATATATCAAAATCATAGTGGGGAAAGATGCAATGTGAAAGGGATAATTGCACGTGCTTATTGCCAGACTGGTTAAGGAGAAGCAGAACAGGTAATCATTTAACATAGGGGTTATAAGTGGAATTCATAGGATTTCAGAATTCTAGATTTTGTAGGGAAAAAATGGCTACAAATCCAAACTATTTCTGAAAAAAAATCCTCACTCTAACAAGGAGTTTTCTGACCTTTGTTTGAATCCTTTCAGTGAAGGGGAGCTCATTATCTCCCCAAACAGTCCATTCTATTTTTGGATAGCTTGAATTGTTAGGAAGTTCAAAATAAAATTTATCTCTAGATAGCTTTTTTCTTTGGGGCCAAGCAAAACAAATTTTATCTTTCCCCCTTCTACATAACAGTCCTGGAATATTTGAAGACAGCTATCGTGTCTTTATTATGTTTTTCCCTCCATCTAGGGCTAAAAATCCCATTTTTATTGGCTAACCCTTATAGAATAAGACTCTCAGGCAGAGACCACATCAACATAACTGTTTTAAACTATCTCAGGAAGGTTTTATCACCACAGACTCCCTTTATATCAGAAGACTGACTCTCAGTCAATGACTGACATAGTCAAGATACATAATATTCCCAGGGAAAGGGGTATCACAATCTCACATATAGGTTTTCTGGCTATGTTCCTAGGGTCGTCTCTTTGAAGAAATACCTGGTTGTTGTCCTTCATTTCCAAAGAGGACCAAAATGACATCATTATGGCCGAGTCAAGTTACTGATCAGACCAATATGAGCTTGGAAGGCTCTGCCACAGGTTGGACACAAAAAGTTCATGTGATCATTTGGGGTAGCCTCTCTAGTTTTGCGCATTTTGTGTTTCCTTTGGGCTAATTCAGTTCTTCAGTTCTGCTTTGATCAGAGAGCACAGCACACTCTCTGATGAGGGCACACCATGATGGGCAATCCTGATGTGTCTTGGAAGAAATACACAGTAACATGCCTATGTCAGAGAAACTTTCCAAGGATCTCTACAAATAATTATATTCTTCCTGAATCCTGACACTTCTGAAGGAAGTTACCCTCCTTCAAATTACCTTATAATTTCTCTCTCTGTGTCTCTCTCTTTCTGTCTCTATCTCTCTGTCTCTGTCTCTCTCTTTGTCTCTGTCTCTCTCCTTTGTTAAGTATCTGTTAATTATGTTTTCAGTATATTCCCTCTTCCATTAGAATGTAGCCTCCTTGAGGGCAGACACTGTTTTTGCCTTTCTTTACATTTTCAGTGCTTAGTACCATTCTCAGTTATATTAAGCACTTAATAAATGTTTGTTGAATGACTTGTTCTTGAATGGATATTTGCTGGAGTCTGAATTGTATTTGAAATGGCTATGAAGTGGTCTAAGTATAACCAACATTGATTTATGGGGACCATTTTTCCTCCTTTTTTATTCCCCTACCCTACATCATCCCCTGCGGTAGGCAGGGCACAGCTCTGCTCTCAAGTGGTCTGGTGCTGTCCACTTCCCTGGTGCTGCCTCGCCTTATTTAGTTCTGAGACTTCTTGCTGGCCAGGGTGCTGACACAGCATGCACATCAGGATGGGATTTTGGGTGGGGGATATAATGGGACCTTTTTAGATGCCATTGTTGATAAAGACAAGTGTTTTTAATGTCAGGAAATTTTGTCCTCAAGTCTAGTAGTAATAATTTTTTGACAAGTCAAGAGACTCTCCAATAAAATCCTTGGTCTCCTTGATGAGCCAATAGTGGCTATTGTTACTCAAATGTTGTGTAGGAGGGTCAGCCTAACTTAGTATGAAGAGGCCTAAGTCTAGAAGGTTTTCCAACAGGTGATTATTTTAATCCTTTTTTGAGGGAAAATGTCCCCCTCACAACTTATCTACTTATCTAGACGGGGAGAAATTTCAATCTCCATTGTTGGAATAAACTTCCTCTAAAATTATAAATCCCACAAGTACTGAAGTAATAGGACAGGGTCTGGTCTTGTGGATTTCATTTGGTATAGAAGATTCTTAGATGAAGAAAATCCCTTCATCAATGCAAGTGCTCACCTCTGCAAGGTCTTGGATAATTTCCCGGAGCAATGAGAAGGCAAATGACTTGCCCACAGATAAGCTGATGGGATGTGCTGATACGGTATCTGAATCAGTATCCAAGTACTTGACTCCAAAGACAGCTTTCTGTATACTTGGCCCCACTGCTTTTCATTGAACCAATAATTGACAACAACAATAATTAATAATAATATGTTTTATTATTTCCACATCTTCTTCAGCTGACTTCTCACTCTAAAGATATGACCTTTTCTACTAATTGTGCACCCCTGGCTCGGACCACCATCTCATAGTAATAATAAATAATAAAAGCTAGTCTTGTGTAGTGCTTATTATGTTTTGTATTCTGCTAAGCACTTTTCCAATAGAATTACAGGTGCCCTTATTATCCTAATTTTACAGATAAGGAAATTGAGGCAAATGGAGCTGAAGTCATTTGCCCAGGGTCACATAGCTAATCAGTGTCTGAGGCCAGATTTGAACCCGCATCTTCCTGACTGTAAGTCTAACACTCTATCCTCTGCCCTCATGAAGTTCACAAGATTTATTAAGCACTTACTATGTTTCAGGCACTGTTCTAGGCACTGTGATATAAATAGAAGCAACATTTCAATTTAATTAAAATTTATTAAATAACTACCATATGCCATGCATTGTGCTAAGCCCTGGGAATGCAGATAAAAAGAAAGACAATCCTTGCTCTCAAGGAGCTTACGATCTTAAACTTTTTTCTTTTAATAGTATATTATTTTTCCAATTACATGTAAATATGGTTTCCAACTTTCATTTTTTGCAAGATTTTGAGTTCCATTTCTCCCTCTTCATCCTTACCTCCCCTCTCCTTACACTAGTAAACAATCTGATGTAGGTGATATGTATACTTTCATTTTTAACATATTTCCATGAATCACATCGGGAAAGAAAATCAGAATAAAAGAGAAAACCCACAAAGAAAAAAAAAAAGAACAAGACAAAAGGAAAAAAAAGGTGAAAATAATATGCCTCAATCCACATTCTGTCTCCATAGTTCTTTTTTGAATGTGAATGGCATTTTCCAAGCTAAGTTTATTGGAATTGCTTTGAATCACTAAACTGTTGAGAAGAAACAAGTATGTCATAGTTGATCATCACACAATCTTGCTGTTGGTGTGTACAATATTTTCTTGGTTCTGCTCACTTCACTCAGCATCAGTTCGGGTAAGTCTTTCCAAGCTTTTTTCAAATCAGCCTGCTCCTTATTTCTTATAGAATGATGATATTCCATAACATCCATATCCCATAACTTATTCAGCCATTCTCCAGCTTATGGGCATCCACTCAGTTTCCAGTTCCTTGCTACTACAAAAAGAGCTGATGCAAACATTTTTCCACATGTGGGTCCTTTTCCGTCTTTTATGATCTCTTTGGGATACAAGCCCACTGGAGACACTGCTGTATCAAAGGGCATGTGCAGTTTTACAGCTCTTTGGGCATAGTTTCAGATGTTCTTCAAAATGGTTGAACCAATTCACAACTACACCAGCAATGCATTATTATTCCAATTTTCCCACATTATTGACATTTACCTTTCTCCTTCTCTGTCCTATTAGCCAATCTTATAGGTGTGAGATGGTACCTCAGAATTGTTTTAATTTGCATTTCTCTAATCAATAGTGATTTAGAGCATTTATTCATATGACTATAAGTGGCTTTAATTTCTTCACCTGAAAATTGTCTGTTCATATCCCTTGATCATTTATCAATTGGGGGAATGACTTGTATTCTTATAAATTTGACTCATTTTCCCATGTTTTAGAAGTGAAGTCTTTATCAGAAACACTGACTACAAAAATTGTTTCCTAGTTTTTTGCTTACCTTCTAATCTTGGCTGCATTGGTTTTGTTTGTAGAAAACCCTTTTAATTTAATGTAATTAAAATTATCCATTTTGCATTTCCTAATATTCTTTATTTATTGTTTGGTCATAAATTCCTCCCTTCTCCAAGGGTCTGACAGATCCCTTCTTCTTCTAATTTGCTTATAATATCATCCTTTATGTCTAAATCTTGGTATAGAGTGTGAGATGTTGGTCAATGCCTAGTTTCTGCCATACGAATTTCCAGTGTTTCCAGCATTTTTGGGGGTCAAATAGTGAGTTCTTATCCTAGAAGCTACAGTCTTTGGGTTTATCAAAGTGGACACTAATATAGTCATTGGCTATTATATCTTGTATAATTAGTCTATTCCACTGATCCACCAGTCTATTTCTTAGCCAGTACCAAATGGTTTTGATGACTGCCACTTTATAATATAGTATGACTAGGGAAGTGAAGGAGCTTACAATCTAATAGGAGAAGGCAACATAGAAAAGGAATATGAAAAGGTGAAGTGGGAGGACACTGCTAGGGAGTCCCAAGCATGATGAGATCCTGTTCTTTGGAATCTAAATCAAGCAGAGTTAGCAGTGGAAAGTGAGGAGTTACTTGCAGATGGCAGCCCTATTATAAAGCAAGTTTTGGGAGGAGTTCCATGTTTTAGGTATCCAGGCAGAGGGGAAGGACCATTGAGGTGTTGAGTTAAAACAAAACAAAACAAAACAACCTGAGTCAATCAGCACTGTAAGGAGATTTCAGGTGATCATTTTATTCTGGGAGGGGTATGTTCTTCCTAGGAGGTAGGTCAAGCACATTTGTTGATGGAAGGGAGAAATTTACATTCTAAACCTGGGGAAGACCACATGGGAAAGAAAAGTAAAAAGCAGGGGATGGGGATAGAAGGTGACTGTTCTGGAGCACCGTGGATAAAGAAGTTTGAAGAATCAGGAATGGAGCCCACACAGGAAGGAAGGAGTAGTCACGGCTATCCTGGGCCCATTTAAGAGGAACTGACCAGTCAAAGAAAGGGGCAAAAGAAAAAAGTCTTCTAGGAACAAGAGACTGTTGATGCATGGAGGAGAACAAAAATCTGGAGAGTCAGGAACAGGATGTGGACAGGAATGAAGGATCGAGGTCCCCTAGCCACCTTTTTTGCTAGTCACCTGCTTCTGAGACCAGCCCCCTTCCCCTTCTCCAGCATAAGGGGAAACACTTGCTCTCTTCACCAAATTTCTTCCATGAGGCGGAGGCCTGATGATCTCTGCAGGCTTCCCACTCCTGCGTGGTTTGGGGTTTCTATTTTGATGGATAGTTTATCTCTGACAGGAGCATCAGCCTTTTACAGGAGTGGGGCAAAGGAGAACTCGGAGGCCCTGAGGACTTTCTAAACTTCCAGCATCAGAGTGGAGAGAGGCACTATCCTTTTTCAGGCCATGGAACCTGCCCCAGATGAGGGGGATGCTGCAGAGGCAATTCTGGAATTGTTAGAAAGGTACCTGGGGGCCCTATGAGCCTGGGACTGTTCCAAGGATACACAGCCAGTGTACATAGAAGGTAGTATTGAACAAAGTCCAAGTTAGGCCCTTTATTCACTTTGGCTAAATTGCTTTACTAAAGTGTTTTATGAAGGCTAATCTGGCAGCCTGTGGAGGATGGATTGTGGAGTAATGATTGAAGGTGGAGACCTGTTAATAGTAATCCACTTCCTAGGGACTGGGATGGAGAAAGAGGGAAAGAGAAGAAAGGGAAAGGAGAGGGTGAGACTTGAAGGGCCCTTTCCAGCCTTCTCATACCTTTCTCTCTTCTAAGCACTCTGCCATCCAGTGAGACTGGCCTTCTCCTCCTGCTGTTCCTCCATCACTTGCTGACTCTCATTTCTGCCTCCTAAAGAGGTCTTTCCCACCCTCCTTAATGCTACCATTTTCCTCATGAGATTATTTTTAATTTATCTTGTCTGTAGCTTGTTTGTACATAGTGATTCACCCAGCAGTGCCTCCTCAATTAGATTATGAGCTCCCCAATGGGCAGCGATTGTCATTTGCCCTTCTTTGTCGCTTAGCACAGTGCCCGACACATAGAGGTACTTCATAAGCCCTTATGGATTGATGTTGACTTACAGAGACTCTGGAGGTCTAATGGAATAAGATGGTCTAATATGAGAAGTTTATGTGTGCAGCAAGACACTGTTCCATATTGATAGAGGAAAAAATAGCTGGGAAATTAAGAAAGAAAGAAAAAAAATTTCTCTCAACTTTTCAAAGGGAGCCTTTGATGACAGACCCATGTACTATAGACTATGTACTTTCAGAAGGGAACTGATGCAGAGCAGAGTCTGGAGACAAGAGGCCACAGTCAAAGCTCAGCCCCTCACTTAGCTGAGGGACATTGGACACTTTTCTAAACTTTAATTTTCTCAGCTGTAAAATAGGTGAATAACACTGGAACCATCTACCTTAGAGCTCTTTTCAGAAAAACTCTTTTAAACCAAAAGCCATGTGTATGTGTTATGTATGTATGTATATAATATATTTAAATGTAGAGTCAGAATTTAATTCATTCAGTTGACATTAAGCACCTTCTTTGTGCCTGGCATTGTGCCAGATGTTGTTCAGTTATTTAATCATTTTGGCTCACTGTGACCCCATTTGGATTTCTTGGCAAAGATACAGGAGTGGGTTGCCATTTCCTTCTCCAGTTCATTTTACAGATGAGGAAACTGAGGCAAACATGGTTAAGTGATTTGCCCAGAGTCACCCAGCTTATAAGTATCTGAAATCACATTTGAACTCAGGTCTTTCTGTACTCTAGTACAGCATTATCCGCTGTCAGGTACTGGCTAAAATATATATACACACAATCTCTGCCCTCAGGGAGTGTGTATTCTAAGGGGTTCAGGTTGCGACTGGTACTCCTCTGACTGTTGCAAAGTATGTTTAGAGTTACACAGAATAATTTCAAGAAGGGGAGATCGGAGATCATTCGGGTATCAGGAACCAGTGTCCTGTAGTAGATGGAGGTCAAGGTGTGATTGACAGAAGCTGGACGTTCTGAGAGGTGAGGGACAGGAAGGAGCCCATTCCCAGCAAGGGATGGGTGGGAAATGGAATGCAGACTATGAGGAAGGGCAATGGCAGTGGATCTGGCATGGTGAGTGAGTAGAGGGGACTGGTATGAAATGAGCCTGGAAGGTTTCAGGTAGGAGGCAGATTGTGGAGATCTTGAATGGCAGGCTAAGGAGGCTGTCTTTTTTCCTAGAGCTAATAAGGCTTCTAACCCTGTCTCTGCTCGTTCCTATTTCTCTCACTTAAGACAGATGACTCCCTCTCTCTGGACCTCAGGTTTCTCAGCAGTGAAACAGAGATAATGATCTGGACTCTGATATGTCCCTTATAGAGATGTTGTGAGAAGCAAATGAGAGTGTGTATGTCAAGCAATTTATAAGCCCTCAGGTGCAACATGAAACCAGCAGTGATGATAATTCTGTAAGCATTGTATGGGAACTATTATTGCTAGTGAAAAGGATGAATGAGATAAATGAGCTTGTCACCTCCAGCTGCTGGAAGATTTAGAGCTGGACATTTCCTTAAAGATCACCCAGTTTAATCCCCTCATTTCACAGAAGGAGGAACTGAGATCTAGAAGAAAGAAATGGTTTGTCCAGAATCATAAAGAGCTGGTGGCCAAACTTGCATTTAGTCACAAGTCATAGAATCATGGAATCATAGAATTTCAGGGTCGGAAGGGACCTCATGGCCACCTTTGTGCCCCCTAAAGAATTATTTTGATAACATTTTCTTCCAGGGGTCATCCAACCTGTGTTTGAAGATCTCTAGTGAGGGATCACTCATTATCTCCCAATGTAGCCCATTCCTCCGTAGTGCAACTCCAACTAGTAGATTTTTTTCCCCTCCAACATATTACCTAAATCAGCCTTTTTGCAGCTCCCATCCTTTGCTTCTGGCTCTGAAGCGGAATGAATCTTCCCCATGGGATAGCAAATCGTTTACTTGAAGGTAACCTTCCTCTAACCAAGTCTTCTCCAAGTGAAACACTTTTAATATCTTATACTGATTTCCATGGGGAATAGGCTTGAAGGCCTCTGCCACCTGGATTGAGCTCCTCTGGTGTAGACCTGGGGTCAGGAAGACCTGGATTTGAATGATACTAGGTATTGTCACTTTGAACAAGTCACAGCTTTTCTGAGCATCCATAAAATAGGAATAATAACAATCCAAAGTTTTTTTTTATTTAATATTTTTATTTTTCCCAGTTACATGTAAAACAAACTTTTTTTTTTAACATTTGTTTTTAAAACTTTGAACTTGGGATTCTCTCTCTTCCTCCCCATTCCCACCCACTTTGAGAAGGCACATGTGAAGTTATGCAAAATATTTCCACAAAAGTCATGTTATGAAAGAAAACATAGATTCCCCTTCTGCCCCCCCAAACTCAAGAAAAATAAAGTAAAAATAAAAGAATATGCTTCAATCTGTATTCAGACACAATAAGTTCTTTCTCTGGGTATGGATAGCATTATTTTTGGTCATGATTCCTTCAGAATAGCCAAGTATTGCTGAAAATAGCAAAGTCATCCACAGCTGATCATTGCAGAACATTGTAATTGCTTTGTACATTTCACTTGAGTTCATGAAGAACTTTCAAGTTTTTCTGAGAGCATCCTGCTCATCATTTCCCATAGAATGATGATATTTCATAATAATCACATAGTATAATTTATTCATCCATTCCCTAATTGATGAGCATCCCCTCAATTTCCAAATCTTTTCCCTGAGAAGGAAGTTGTTGTAAAGGCCAGAGTTTTTAATAAAGCTGAAATGAGATGAAGTATGTAAAGAGCTCTTCAAACTTTAAAGTGAACTGTTATTACTCGCTAGTTTATCAGCCAAGAATTGGGCATGGCAATATGTCACCTGGTATTGTTAATTATCAAAGTGTAAGTGTTCAAATATCACATATAGCGTACCACAGTTTCTTCTATGTTTAACCTCAATAGAATGTACTGATATATAGCAGCAGTCTATCCTTGGAGTAACAATTTTTCTTTTCAATTCATAAGCATTTGCTTTTTCCCCTTTCTGCCTCCCCATCCTTACAGTTACTTATCTGTAATAATAAAATCTCACACATCAAAAATGTGTCTAATTCTGCTTTAGTCCATCATCTCTTTGTCAGAAAGCAGGTAGCAAGCTTCATCACTGGTTCTCATTGTGGTTGATAACCGTGTTGATCAGAGTTCTATTTTCCAAAGTTATTTGTCTTTATGATGTTGCTGTTATTGTGTAAGCATTCTGGTTTTGCTCACTTCAACCTGCATTAATTCATTCAAGGCTTTTCAACTTCCACTTGATTATTTCTTTTCAAGATCATAGATTTTTAGAGCTGAAAGAGACTCAGAGATCATTGATTTCAACCTGTTTTCATATGACAGGAGAAGAAACATTTTTAAAAAATCTATTTTCTCCAGTTATATGTAAAAAAAACTATTTTCTCCCCAGTTACACATGTTTGCTTAATTTTTTTTACATATTTCCTTATGAATCATTTTGGGAAAGAAAAATCAAAATAAAAGGGACAAACCTCAAGAGGGAAAAAAAAAACAGAAGAAAAGGAAAAAAGTGAGTATAGCATATGTTGACATATATCTAGTTCTCTCTCTGGATGTGGATGGTGTTTTCTATCTAAAGTTTATAGGGCTTGCCTTGGATCACTGAACTATTGAAAAGAACCAAGCCTGTCGGAGTTGATCGTCACACAATCTTGCTGTTGCTTGTACAATGTTCTCCTGGTTCTGCTTGTTTCACTCAGCATCAGTTCATGTCAATCTTTCCAGGCCTTTCCAAAATCAGCCTGTTCATCATTTTTTTGGTAGAACAATAGTATACCATTACCTTCATATACCTTGTTTAGCCATTTCCCAGTTGATGGGCATCCACTCATTTTCCAGTTTTTTTGCCACCACAAAAGAGCTGCCACAAACATTTTTGCATGTGTGTCCTTTTCCTTCTTCTATGAACTTTTTTTGGGAATAGACTTAGCAGTGGCCCTTCTGGATCAAAGGATATGCACAGTTTTATAGCCCTTTGAGGATGGTTCCAAGTTGTTCTCTGAAATGGTTGGATCATTTCACAATTCCACCGACAACATTAAGAAACTGATTATTTTACAGATGAAACTTAAAGCGTGACTCGCTAAAGGTCAAAGAGTAAAATTCAGAGAAAATATTTGAAGTCAGATTCTCTTTTTTTTTGATCCAATGATCATGATCATCTTATTCTTTCCCCTCTCCCTAGAGACAGGTCAGCTCCATCATAAATACAGGGGTTTTAACCTATTCTTTCTTACTAACATTTAATATTGTACATATAAATACAATGCAATATAATGTGCAATATATGCAATATATATGCATATTATGTGCATATATGCAATATAATGTGACCATCACTATTTAGTGCTATATATAATATTACGTATTATAATACATATTATGTATATTAATGTATATCCTGTTGGCAGGGCCCAGACTCCTCATGGGCCAACAGCTATAATCCTCCTGGGAGTTCTGCAGAAATTGTGGGTTTAAAAAAGAGATGTTCAGTGGGGCTGCTCTCTGCAGCTATTGGGATAATTCTCAGGGAAAGCCCTGGGACCAACACATCTCTCTTTCTCTCTTTTTCAAACTATGGGGCTCTTTGCACAAACAAAGGCTTCTGGATGCAGTTCAGGAAAAATGTGACTTATAAACAAACAGCCTTGGAAAAACCCTGCCCCACCCTCAGCTAGGCACAAGGAGAACCCCACCCAGCAGCGCTCTGGTCCTGCGCCTCCTCCTTTTCCTCTCCCTCTGTTTGTTGTCTTTGGTTACCCAGAGGGCATTCCCTCCTTTCCTTCTCTTCCACCCCACCCGTCCTCTTCCTGATGCTCAGGATCTGCACAGATCACAAAGCTGGGGCTTTTAAAAATTTTTTTAAACCCAGGATGCTGGTGTGTGTGTGTGTGTGTGTGTGTGTGTGGGTTCTATGTGAAGAAGCCCTCAGCAAACAGGAGGGATGTGGGCAAAGCTCCTGCAGCTGCTGCCCTGTGCCAAGCTGGAGAAGGGTTTTTCCTTTCTGCCTCAGTTTCCTCTTCTATAGGATGGGGGTGATAAAGCCTGCAATGCAACTTACAGGAATATTGCAGCTGGTTCATTGCTTGTGGCTTGATGCTGATCGGGAGCTCAGCTGGATGCTGACCGGGAGCAAGATCCCTGGAGGATGCTAGATGAGACCCCAACCCTCCTCTTCCTCCCTTCTGATTCACTATGAAATTGCCTTGGCAGAAGTCAGAATGCAAAGTATCTGTTGGTCCTCCAGGAAAAGTGGAGCCACTGAGGAAAGCTCTGGCCCCTGGAAATCATCCCCATCCTGCAATCCCCGTTCCAGGGAAACTATAATCACTCTTCCATTGATTTGCTATCCAGTGTGATACACGGGAGAGAGCACAAGGTTGGAAACCACGAGTCCTGGGATCAAATCCCGACCGCCACTTACTCCCTGTGGGATTTTAGTTTCCTAATCCGAAAAATGGAAGGTTGGACTCTATGGATTGTGAGCTTCCTTTTGTATGATCTTGTGTTGGGACTTGTCTCAGTCAGTCCACATTTATTAAGTGCTAACAAGAAAGCTGGATGGCAAAGTGGATAGAGCACTCTGCTTGGAGTTTCTAATGAATTCAAATCAAATGGAGATATTTCCTTGCTATGTAATCCTAAGGAAGTCACTTAACCCCGCTTGCCTCAGTTTCCTCCTCTGTAAAATGAGCTGGAGAAGGAGTGGCAAACCATTCCCGTACCTTTGCCAAGAAAAGTCCAAATGGGGTCATAAAGAATAGGATCAGGGGCAGCCAGGTGGTGCAATGGATAGAGCACCAGCCCTGAAGTCAGGAGGACCTGAGTTCAAATCTGGTCTCAGACACTTAACTTTCCTAGCTGTGTGACCCAGGGCAGGTCACTTAACCCCAATTGCCTCAGCAAAAAAAGAAAAAGAATAGGACCAACTGAAAAAGTGACTTAAAAATTCTAGTCATGGTACTGAGCACTGGGAATATATGAAGACGGTTTTTCCCTCAAGTAGCTGACATTCTCATAGGGAAAACAATCCATAAAAGGAATCTATAAAGGAGGTGAGGAAACTCTAGAGAGTCTGGAGTGCTTTGGAATAAAGACGCTGCTGCCCTGGCCATTTCCCTTCTCCATGGAACTAGCTAATCTGAAGAAGGCATTCTGGGGGGAGTGCACTTCCAGTGCGAGAAGCCCACGGTTGGGAAAGAGGGAAGGGGGATGAACTTCCAGGGTGAGGAGGTTTCTCTGGCATGCTGGAGAAGCGCCAGGCAGGAGTAGAGCCAGAGAGGAAGGAGCCACTGGTAATGAATGCTTCCCCATTTGAGAATGATTCCTGAGCTCCCTTCCTAGGCTTAAATGCTGCCATTCCAACATGATTTTTGGCAGAGCTAGTAAGGGCTAAGTGAATCCTCTGAAATTCAATACCTCGAAACTTTTAATTAGATTAATTGGAATAACCCACTGAAATTACTCAGAGGAACTGAAGAGGGGCTCAGAGAATGTCAGAGCTGGAATGAGACAGAATATAGAAAGTCAGAGCTAGGAAGGACATGAGGACATGGAAAAAATTTTTACAATAATTTTGGGATTATTTAACAAAAAAAACCAACATACATCTTTTTTCTCTCCATCCCACTCTTTCCCCTTCCCATTGAAAACAAAAGTAAAATCCCTTAAAAAATTACATTCAAGCAAAAGAGATTCCCACATTTTCCATGTCAAAAAAAAGGGTCTCAGTGTGGATCTTGACTCCATTAGCTTTCTGTCAGGAGATGGGGAGCAGGTTTCATCTTGCGTTCTCTAGAATTGTGGTTGATCATTTCATTGATGAGCGTTTGGGGCTTTCAAAGTTGTTTGTCTCTATGATGTTGTTATTCAATCAACTATTCTCTTATTCCTATATTTTACTACTAGAATTTCAGGCAGGGAAGTGACTTCAGGCAACGCTTAATCCAAACTGTACCTGACCAAGAACGTCTTCTAGGAAAAACATTTTGGGGAAAATGCCAGTGAGGTAACCCATCTCGACATGATGACTGTGGGGAGAGACTCTACAAGTCCTGTGCCCTTGTTGAACTTTTCTCTCTTTGTATCATCACAGGATCAGTTAGTTAGAGTTAGGTAGAGTTGGACAAGACTGAAAAGCCATTTAGTCCAATTATCTTATTTTATAGATTAGGAAACTGAGATCTAGAGAAATAAAGGGATTACCCCAAGATCACATAGATGGTAAGTGATACTTCCACCACTTTTCAGCCTAGACATCTAAGGCTGCATAGAGTGGGATTTTCTTCAGATTCAGAACTGAATTGAAGAGAAACAGATTCTTTTTTTAAAAAATTAAAGCTTTAAATTTTCAAAACATAAGCATGGATAATTTTTCAACATTGACCCTTGCAAAACCTTATGTTCCAATTTCTCCTCCTCCCCCCCCCATGGCAAATAATCCAATATATGTTAAACATGGTAAAAATGTAGGTTAAATCCAATATGTGCATACATATTTATGCAATTATTTTGCTGCACAAAAAAAGGAAAAAATGAGAAAAAATAAAATACAAGCAAACAATGACAAAAAGAGTGAAAATGTTATGTTGTGATTGACATTCAGTTCCCACAATCCTCTCTCTGGGTATAGATGGCTCTCTCCATTACAAGATCATTGGAACTAGCCTGAATCATCTTATTGTTGAGAAGAGCCATGTCCATCAGAATAGATCAACGTATAGTCTTGTTGTTACCGTGTATAATGAATGATCTCCTAGTTCTGCTCATTTCACTCAGCATCAGTTCATGTAAGTCTCTCCAGGCCTCTCTGAAATCGTCCTGCTGGTCGTTTCTTACAGAACAATAATATTCCATACCATTCATACACCATAATTTATTCAGCCACTCTCCAATTGATGGGCATCCCTTCAGTTTCCAGTTTCTAGCCACTACAAAAAGCCACAAACATTCTTGCACATGTAGGTCCTTTCCCTGATTTGGAGAAATTACGTGATATGTCTAACACCAGTGTCTATTCAAATCAGCAGAAACTTCTCACTATCAACCCCCTGTTTTTTTTTAAAACATGGTTCTGCCTTAATGAAGAGTATGATGAGCTAATTTCCTATTCATGTTTGGATATTTTGGGTTGTTATTGCATAGATGTAAAGGGTAGTCAGAAAACTAGTTTGGAAGAGTCACACAGTACAGGAAGGTAGAAAAGGTGGTTGTGAGGGGCTTTGAATGCCAGACACAGGACGATATATTTCACTGCAGGTTAGTTGGGATCCACTGGAGTTTATTAAGGAAGGAAATGATAGACTTTTATTTTAGGAAGATACTTTTAGCAGCTAATTGGATTATGCTCCAGAGTGGGGAGAAACCAGAAGCAGAAAGATTTTAAACCAGGGATACTTAACCTGGGGCTCACAGATAGGGTTTAGAGGATCCATGAATTTAGGGAACTTGGGTTTCATACACATGGCTTTCTTTGCATTTCTATGTTTTTTTATGTGTATTCAAGCATGATTTTGAGTAGGGATCTACAGACTTCACCAGACTACCAGTGCCACTGACATAAAAAAGACTGAAAACCTTTGGTGGCTGTGGGAGCAGAAAGAGAAGGTGAGCAAAGTGAAAAACACATTGGGAGTAGAAAGGCAAAATTGGCAAGATATGTCAGTGAGCAAAAGTGAGGTGTCAAGAGTGATGGCTGAGCTGTGAGCATAGGAAGATGGTGGCACTATGAACAGAATAAAGAACTTCAAGAAAGGAGGGGATTCGGGAAGAGGAACATTTGATAAGATCTTTGGTACAAATTACTAATCCATACATGCTTGCCCATCTTATGTAATTCCCTTTGTCCCACCAAACTGAAAAATAAGGAGGCAGGAGTGGTTCCTTAGTGGCCACTGCTCCAAATTACAGTGTCCGCTTAATGAGGAGGCACCCGCTATGGCCAGAGAATGATCTGGGGGACAGAAGTTGGATGTGCTGGAGAGGGAGGGCTTTCCTCATTGACATGTGTATTTGCTGATGTGGGGCCCAGATTGTGGTTAGGTGGCCATTCTACCCTAAGGGATATTCACATCGGACTCAGAAAAAGATCAGTTGAGAGTTTATTCAGAGATGGGACCATAGAGTATTTGGGGACGTTTGGGGAAATGGAGGGAGAAGCATAGGTTTGGTTATATTGGAGACTTGCTATCTCTAATACCCTTTGCTGCCATGTTATGATTGGGCAAGGGAACAAGATCCCAACTTGGAGATTTTGACTCCAGGAAATTTAAGAGGTATTCTTTTTTTTCCTTTTAATTTACTTATTTAATATTTTCCCCAGTTACATTTAAAGCTTTTTTTTATATTTTAAAACTTTTGAGTTCCAGATTTTTTTCCTCATCCCCACTCCTAGCCCCTATTAAGAAAACACAAGTTGATGTTAAAGAAGTCAATGTGACCTTGAGGAAACCGTGGCAAGAGTATTATACTTCAAGCCAAGATGGGAAACCACTTGTCAAGAGCGCTACTTTTGGAATTCATGTTTTGGGTAAGAGTTAGATCCTAGGCTGTTTGACCTCAGCCCCATGAACTTTCCACTGCACTGCACAGAACTACCTTCTTTGACCTCAAGAGATTAAAAATAGAGATTCTACTGTCCTGGCTTTCTTGTGTATCTTAGGGCGTTGGGGGGACGCAGCCCATGGGATGTGAAAACCCTCTGTAGGGGCTAAACAAATGGTAATCGTTAATATCATCATCACATCATCATTATCTTTACTGTTTATCAGTATGAATACAATCATTTGCTCTGTGGTTTTTGCTTGTTTTTTCTCTTAAACACTTTACCTCTTGGGAATCCTGAAGGCCAAGACATTTCTGCTGATGCTCCACCATAGCTGACATTTGTGGAGGCTTCATGTTTATAGAGCACTTTCCATAGCTTATCCTTACATCTCCCCTGCAGGGTAGGACTGGCACTGTCAGCATAATCATTCTCTTTTATGGATGAAGAAATTAAGGCGCAGTGAAACTGGTAACCTGAAACCCCTTTACCTCTCAACTGATTTCCTTGACTATTCTTTGTTAACCAAGTTTATAACTGTAGAACCAAAGTAAGTTAGTGCTCCCCAAACTAATTAGCTGAGCACCTCATCTCATGTCCTTTCCATTATGCATCAATGTACTGCGCCTGTCCCATCCTCCAAAGGCTGGGAGCCTTGTTTTGGGGACTTTGGAAAGGTAGGAGTGTCTTATATGTTTCATGTATCTATGGATTTCTGTGAGTCCCTTGGTCTTCTGACTTTTCTTTGGGCAGATTAAAAACTGCTGTCTTCTCCCCGCTACACATTTATTAACTTGGCTAAAAGCCCCAGTAACGCATATCTGTGCAAGACTGGATGTTAGCATATTGGAGATTTCCAAGAGTAATTCCCCATGGCCATTGGGTAGGTATCTAAACCAAAGAGAAGCCAATTTTGGGGGACGGTCCTGAGATCAGACCTAGTTTATATGAACTTGGAGGATCTGAGGCTACAGATTTTACAACCATTGAATTAAAGTCTTGGAAGAGATCCCAGCATCTAGACCATCTCCTAGTTGAATCATGAATTCTATCGACAACCTTCTTGACTAATGACCACCTAACTTCCACTTTTACATATCCAACTTAATTTCTTAATTTATAATAGGAGGGGAAAATAAAGAATGATATCCAAGACTCCACAAGATTCTACAACTTTATATTAATGAATGTAGTAAAAAGAAATAAAACAATGGGGTCACTCTAGGACCCTGTGTAAATAGCAGTGAAACCTTCTCCAGAAGGTTTATCAATTATGTTCTCCAAAGATCAAAGATTTAGCACCGGAAGGACACTTAAAAAGTATCCAGTTCACTTTCTTTTCCATTTTGCAGCTGAGAAAATAGACCCAGAGAGAGGAGATGATTATTGTCACACGGCCAACAAATATCAGAGATAAAATTTGAACTCAGGCCTATTGAATGTGTCTGAGCCACTTCCTTCTTTGTTCCGAGCAATTCTCAGCCATCTTCCTTAGATGTCCATCTGCAGCTTGGTTTTCTTGGACACCAAAACAACCTCTCCATTCGAATTTCGGAGTATCCCTTCTCACCAGCTAGCAGATTTCATTTCTCCTCAGGGCTTATTGGAAGGAGTGTTATTGGAGGATGAATCACTTTTCATTGCTGAGAGTTAATATAGAAGATGTGTTTATTAATGGGGATGATAGTACAAGTTATTAAGGAACTGTGTCTCCCTGCTGGAAACTTCCTTCCCAAGTCACCAGATCTCCTTTCCTTCTATCACTTAACCTCAGCTTTCAAAAGGCCCCTTTTTAGTGATAATCTAGCAAGAAAATCAGAATCAACCGATGGGAGAGAGCCATAGAATATTAGTACCAGAAGAGACCCCAGGGCAGGGAATATTGGAGCTGCCTGAGACTTTAGAACATTTGGAGCCCAAAGGAAACTTAAAGCCCAGAATGCCTGAACTGGGAGACCTTAGGACAGAAGGTATCAGAGTGGGCTTGGTCTTAGAAGGCAGAATATCAGAGCAGAGGAGGGCTTTGGAGCACAGATCTTTGCACACAGAACATCCGAATTGAAGGCTGCTTATTAGAGTTCAAAGGGACCAGAGAAGGCAAAACGTTAGTGTTGGAAGGAGCTTGAGGTCCTGGAGGGATCTTGGGATAGAATGTCAAAACTGAAAGGTTCCATGAATATAGGACATAGACTGTTATAGACTTAATGAGACTTTAAAACACACACTTTTTTAAATTGAAGCTTTTTATTTGCAAAACATATGCAGGGGCAATTTTTTAACATTGACTCTTTTGAATTTATTTTTCATTTCCATAATTTTTTTTTCAACATCGACTCTTGCAAAGCTTTTTGTCCAAATTTTTTCCTCCTTCCTCCACTCCCTCCCCTAGATGGCAGGTAGTCCAATACATGTTAACTATGTGAAAATATATGTTAAATCCAATATATATATACATATTTATACAGTTATCTTGCTGCACAAGAAAAATCGGATCTAGAAAGGAAAAAACCTGAGAAGAAAAACAAAATGCAAGCAAACATCAACAGAAAGCATGAAAATGCTGTGTTGTGGTCCACCCTCAGTTCCTGTGGTTCCTTCTCTGGGTGTAGATGGCTTTCTTCAGCACTGAGCAATTGGAACTGGTTTGAATCATCTCATTGTTGAAGAGAGTCACATCCATCAGAATGGATCATCCTATAGTCTTGTAAAACACACACTTTTGGAGGGAGAAAGAAATTTGGAGCAAAGCATGACATAACTAACAAGATCCTTGAGCCCAGGGGGTTAAAGCTGGGAAGGAATTTAGGGCACGGAATATTGTATTTGGTGGATGCCTTAGAACGTAGCATCTTATACTTAGAAGAACATAGAATGTTGGGACTTAAAAGTATCTTCTGCATGAAAGGTTAGAAAATATAATATGAACTTTAGAACAGAGAATAGCACTTCTGAGGGGGAGCTCAGAGCTCCTCTGGTCCCATCCCCACACTTTTTTTTTTGCTGAGGCAATTGGGGTTAAGTGACTTGCCCAGGGTCACACAGCTAGGAAGTGTTTGAGACCAGATTTGAACTCAGGTCCTCCTGACTTCAAAGCTGGTGCTTTATCCACTGAGCCACCTATCTGCCCCCCCCTTACATTTTATAGATGAAGAAACAAAGAGCCAGAAAAACCTTCCAGAAATCCCCCAGCAAATAAGTGAAAACATTGGATGTAAAACTAAAGTGCCCTTGATACCTCATCTGACATCCTTTTCCAGTTGATCACCGTCCCTCCTGGGTTTTATAAAAGCAGTTTATTTTTGGTTTTGTTTTCAGTTTTACTTAAAGAATACTGGCCCCAGTTTCCTCCAGGCTTCCCTGTATACCTTCTTAGTGGGATGTGCTAGCTGGCTTTCCTTTTAGGGTTCTGCTCAAGTTTTTCTGCTTCTATTTCCCAGACCAGTCTCTATTTTCAGAAGTTAAGTCCTTTACGGGTCTTGGATGACATTTTGAAACTTGTTGGTGGGATATGAGTCAGTCTGGTTTATAGACACTTTTAACTTGAAAGCTTTGAACCCTCTTGAAAACATTGATGCTTATGAGGTCCCGGAGTGTAAATTAGTCACATTTCTACAGGGCTTTAAAGAACACAAAGCACTATCCAAACCACCCTGCCAGGGAGATAATGAAAGCATTATTAGCCACATTTTATAGATGAGGAGACTGAGGCTCACTCAAGCAAAGCAAATTGCCTGTGATTACATGGTTAGTGAGTCTAGGTCACCCAAGGTTCAAGAATCCCAGCGTAGTGGAGAAAACACTGGGCCCGAGTTTAAACCCTGCCTTTGCCCCGTGCTACTTGTGGGACTTGGGGCAAGGTCCTTGGCCTGCTGGGGTCTTGGTCACATCATCCGTAAAGCCATGAGCTTGGGTAGATGATTTCCCTTTTAGCTCCAGGTCTGCTGCCCTCCCTGAGTGAGCAGGACCAGAATGCCAGTTGCAAGAATCTCCTTGCTTCCTGGAGCTGTCCCACAGCTGACAGAGCAGTCCCCTACCCTTGGCTTGGCGTCTGTAGTTGAATTAGATCCCTTCTTCCCTCCAGGCTGCCCAATAGGGAGACATCCAGACTTTGCTTAAGTCTTCCCCGGGCGGGCGGCAGGGGAATCCAGTGCCTTCTCTGTGGATTTAATGCGTTTGGATAGGTCCCAGTGGGCAGAAGTAGGAACTAGGACTGATTTAGGCTGAAAAACTTCCTCATAAGGACAACTATTCATTGTCATTTTCTGTCCCTTTCGAATTTGTGGATTTTTCTATTTGAACAAGCTCCGAACCACCATGGGAATTGATTTCTTAGTCCAGAAAAGTGAATACCATCTTTTTTTTCATCTCTCTATAACCGTCAGTCCTACTTCTGTCCTTTGAAGGCAAATAGAACCTTCTCTTCTCCAGATTAAAATCTTAGAGTCCCTTCTTCCAATTCCAGTTTCTAAATTCAAGACCTTCAACTATCAGATTAAATAGAAAGCATCTTTTTTTGGAGAACCACTAGGGAAGAAATTCAACTCTCAGCTGCTTTTCAGGGTGGCCAACTGAAGTGTGAGCAGAAGGAGAAGGGAAGAAGAAGGATTGCTCTGCTCTATTATCCTTCCCAGGATGAACCGGTGATTTACTATCATCAATAAACATTTATTAAGCGCCTACTAAATTCCCGACACTGTGCTAAGCTCACATTTCTGATCCTCCTCAGAAGTCCATAGCTCTTTACCAAATGAATCTGAGAAAATGGAAAGCCTTCATCAATCGGCCTCCCCCTGGCTCTCAGGTCTGCCTCCCCCCCGGCTCTCTGGCCGGCCTCCCCCTGGCTCTCCGGCCGGCCTCCCCCCTGGCTCTCAGGTCTCCTCTCAGCATTCCTCTGAATAATTATTGCCATTAATAATCAGTGGCATATTTGACACATCTCTTGCCACAGCTTTTCCCACCTTCAAAGCTCCTAGAAACAGTAATTATCCCTCCCAACAGTGAAACAGGTAAAGAGGGGCCTAAACACAAGACTGGGAACCGTAAAGTCGTAAGTATCCTCCACGGCCGAGACAGCCTCTGTCTCAGTGGCCTGGAGCATAAAGAAAACTAGCCAACTTTTCCTTCCCCACCCCTTACCCTCTGTAAAAAGAGGGAGACAAAGGGATCCCTCCTTTGCAGGTGTGCCCGAGAGCCTAATTAACATGGTGAAAGGTGAGTCCTCAATGAAAGGACCCCTTGGCTTCCAAAAATGTAATTATCCTCCTTTAAACGTCAAAGCTCCCAGCCTAGAATGACTATCCTCAAAGCCCCAGTGGGGACTGGGTGCTTGCCTGTTCCCCAAGTCATCCCTGTAGGGAACACCTGCTCTCCGGTGGGGGCCAGCTGAAGAGGATCTCAGAAATATCGGGGCTTTCTTTAATCCCTGATAACGCCCAGTCACTTGATGACACTGGCTTTCATGAAAGTCTGCTTAGGAGGCCAAAGGGCATCGGAGTCTCTGAAATTATTCTGAGTTTATTGTTGGCCGGGCCTGAACCATTACTGCCTCTGTTCCCCCTCGCGCGCTGCTGAACAAAGTGGCAGAAAATCACGGACTGATCCTGGTCAGGCCCACGGTACATAATCGGAACCGGTCCTTATTAGAGCCAGGCAATATTTTCTACCCCTTGGATAGCGACTCATCATGGCCCTTCTTCCAAGCCTTCTCAGCCCTCCTTAGCTCTCTGTGTTCCTCTTTCTCCAACCCTTTCCCTTGAGAATCTGGCCTTGCTCTTTTACCACTTCCCCCAGAAGGAGAGCTGAGAGAGCTCCCTTCTCTCCTCCTCATCTCACACCATGAAGATGCTTGTATGAAGACACGGCCTTCTTCTTGCCATCCCACTCCATCCTGCCTTCTACAGATTGCTTTATATTCTCCATTGTCATTGGTTCAATTGTGTTTGAGTCTTTCTGCTCTCATTCAGGGTTCTCTCGGCAAACATTGTTGAGCATTTCCATCTCCTTCTCTAGCTCATTTTACAGATGAGGAAACTGAGACAAACAGGGCAAAGAGATCTGCCCAGTGACATATGGCTAGTAAGCGTCCGAGGCCAGATTTGAATTCGGGTCTTCCTGACTCTATGCCTATCGGTCTGTCCACTGTACCAGCCAGCTACCGTCCATCCCCACTCCTCTATCCCCTCCCACCAGAATCCAAGCTCTGTCCCTGGGACCCTGGGCTCTGACAGGCGAGTTTTTAACTTCCTTGGCCAGTAACAGGCAGTCGGGTCACTTCCTCTCTCCAGGCCACCATTCTAGCCCACCTTTGGTGTTGCCTTGTCCCATTTTGCAGACAGGAACTGGCTTGTTTGAATGTCATTGTATCCCCAGCACTTAGTATGGTGCTTGGATCATAGTAAGCACTTAATAGAGTCTTTTACATTCATTCAGTCAGTCTTAGGCAAAATAGGAAAATGCAGAATAGAGGCTATTGACTGAAAATTTCAACAGAGATGCTCAAAGCACTTTTGAAAACCATCAACTTTGTGTTTATCTCAATTTAATAAATAAATTTTATTTTCATTTAATAAATACATTTTAATTTAATTTAATTCATAAATAAATAAAACTAGTTTTATTTGATCCTCAATAGGCTGCAAAATACATGCCTTGGCCTGTTCCTAGCTTATACTGCCATTATCGGGAGGCAGATTTATGAGGTTCCCTTTCCAAGATTTACATCGGAGAGAAGGATCAGACATTATACTTAAAAAATAAAAGCTGGATTTGAAATGAGCACCTATATTTTCATTTTTTTTTAGTTCTAAGGGCTCAAAAAGTTGTCCAGCATGGAAAGAATGCCATATGGTTTTTAATTTATGCTTTCATTGTTTGGGCTTAAGCTGAACCCTTTCTAGTATTTTGAGACCCTCCAAGGACATGGGACTGTGGTGAATGGGGAGGCAGCTCTCCTGGAAATTGTAACCTGGAAGTGAACTTGCCTCCCCGGGGCTGGATGCTCACAGATGTTTCTGCTTTGGAGACAATTAGAACCCCAGGGGGGTCTTTTTCCCATCCATCCTGTCGAGAAGCTCTGGCTAGAGAAATTTGCAGCCCCACAGTGACTGAGGGCTGGAGCAGCCTGGATGGCCCAAGTTCAGAATGCAGAGCCTGGGGGAAGGGGCTCCCCGGCTGGCCTTCCTTCCTGTGGGGGGGGGCTCAAGCACCCTGCCCCAGAAAGAAGCATCCCCCAAACACTCCTCATTTCCATTTCAAAGAGTGAATCATGGGAGGATGTGGAGAGATGGAGTAGGGATGTTTAGGACATGAGTGTAGGCCCGAAGCTGGGCCAGCACATTCAACTGGAAGGGAACCATGTGCTCAGTGCCCATTTTCTAATTTCTTCTGTTGACTTAAATAGCTTTGAAAGGCTCAGCTTCCATAATTCAATTCGGTTGAAAGATTTTGAGCAGGAAGAGGCTTCTGAGGCAACTCTTTCACTTCATAGATGAGGAAACTGAGGACTGCAATGAAAGATTTGTCAAGGGTCATCTGCTCATTTGTGACAGGAAACTTTTCTTTTTTTCTTTTTCTTCCTT
>JAJPUD010000063.1:75913-101725 GCA_023553655.1 Myrmecobius fasciatus
GGCACCGGGCACCCGCCGCTGCCGGGAGGCGGGAGGCGGGAGTCAGGAGCGCTCTGGCCGAGCGCGTTCTCTGGCCTTCGCCCGACTCCAGGGAGATGTGGCTCCCGACTCTCCCTCCCTCCCTTCCTCTTTCTCTTTGCCTAGTGTGTGTCTCTGTCCAGCTCTGTCTCTGTCTGTCTGTCTCTTCCTCTCTCTCCCTCCTTTCCCACTTCTGTGTCTGTCTGTCTGACTGTGTGTTTCTGTTTTTCTCCCCCTTCTTTCTCCCTCTCTCCATCTCTTTCTCTCTCCCTCCTTCCCTCTCCCTCCTTTTCTCCTCTTCCTCCCTTCCTTCTTCTTTCTCCCTCCCTCTTCCCCTTCCTTCTTCTCTCTCTCCCTCTCCTGCCTTCCCTCTCTCCCTCCTTCTCTCTCTGCTCTCTCTCTCTCTGTGACTCTTTGTCTCTGCCCCCTCTCTCTTTCTCTATCTCTGTCTCTCCCTGCTCCTATTTCCCTCCTCTTCCTCTCTCCCTCCCCCTTTCTCTCCTCCCTCTCCATCTTCCCTCCCTCCCTCTCTCCTCCCCTCTCTTTGTCTCTCCCTTTCCTTCCTTCCTTCCTCTCTTTCTCTCTCTCCTCTTTCATTTTTCCCTCGTCTGTTTCCCCATCTCTCTCAGCTCTTTCCCTTCCCCCTTTTCTTTTCCTGCCCTCCTTCATTTGTGGAAAGACTTTGAATCCAAACTCCACTCCCATTTCCTATAAGGCTGAAGGCCGAGGACGGCACTGGCAAACGTCCAGCCGAAAGAGTCTGTTCTGGTGGGGCAGGGAAGATGCTGGAGACTCAAGTCTGCCTTTTCAGGAAGAATTGGCCACCTGGTGACTGCTGGCCTCCAATTTCTCCAAGCCACTGCAGGCAGGAAATTGGCTTCTTATGAACAAGCAGAACATGACTTTTTAATATTATTATTGTTTTCATATTTTCCAGAAAAATCAAACCCAGACCTACTTCCTCTTCAAAGGCCGGCATGATCAGCTTGGAGGCTGCTGTGACAGTTCTGTAGTTACACACTGACAAGTTAGGGGCTCTGGACTGTAGGGATGGGGTCAGGGATGGGGCCAGGTAGCAGCCAGCAACATCCATTTATTCTTTCATTCATTTCACATGGTAGAAAGCGATTTTTTGAGGGCAAAGACTGTCTTTTGTAGCAGCATCCTTCACATGTAGACCTGGCATGGTGCCCAGTACATAGTAGGCCGTTAATTTTTTTTTTAAATTAAGAACCTACTATGTGGAAAACATTCATTATTCTAAGTACTTGGGATACAGAGATGAAAACAACCCTGTTGTTTTCTAAGATCTAAGATATAATAGTCTAGTCCGGAGGCAATCATAACAGCTCACATTTGTGTGACACTTTGTGATTAGGAAAATGCTTTATACCCCATAGATTTAGAAATGGAAGAGATTTTACCGGCCAGGGAGTCCAACACTCTCCATTTACAAATGAAACCACTGACGTGCCGAGAGGCTAAGTCACTTTCCCAGGGAGGATTTGTACTTGAATCTTCCTCTTTAACCTCATCTACTGCATCATTTCTATTATCTTTCAACTCACCTCAGTTTACTCTTCTATAAAATGGTGTTAATAATTGCATTGATTTCCCCCGGGGTTATTGTCATGATAAAATGAAATAATATTTATAAAGTGCTTTGCAAATTTTAAAGTATTCTCTAGAGGCAAACTGTCATCAGTATTATTATTTTGATCAACAGTCTTACAATTTATGTCCTTAAACTAAAAAGAAAATGCATTTCTTCCAATAACCTTAGAAGACAAATAGTGAAAGAATCATTATCAAACTATTCAAGATGAGGAAACTGAGGTCTGAAGATGGGAAGCAATGTGCTTAAGGTTACATAATTGTTTCTTTCATAGCTGAGATTTCCACCCAGTTCATTTGATACTAGGACCAGTCTTTTTACAGCTCTTAGTATAGTGCCTTGCACATAGTAGGTGCTTAATAAATGTTGATGGATTATGTATTTTACACTTATGGATATTCAGACCATGGAAGAGGATCAGAGAGTGCCAGGGGCTCAGCTGAGGTCAAGGTCACTTCCATCTGGGCACCTGAGAAGGCTTCCTTGGGCAGGTTGGATTTGCATGAGACTTTGACATTGACAAGTGAATTGAAAGTGAATAAGCAGAGATGGTTGGGGTGGGAGTTCTAATTCCAGACCTAGAGAATATTGTGGACAAAGCTTCAGGGGTGGGAACTCATAAAATAGGTTCAAGAATAAAAACCATAATAGTAATAATAACTAGCATTTATATAGTGCCTTGAGGTTTACAAAGTACTTAATAAATACTATTTTATTTTATTCTCACCAGGGTTTAGCTTTTTGTCTTTTACCTGCCATCTACCTCAGGCACTAAAGTTTTCATGGTTCTCAAGACTCACAGTAATACATTAATATTAATATGTTAATATTAATATATAAGCAATATATTAATATTAATATATTAAGTAATATATTAAGAGTGTTTGCATTTTAAGAAGCAATCATTAGAATTCCCCCTTTTTAAAAGACAATTTTCTAATGGTAGAATTTTAATCACCAAGGAAGCTTTATGGGAGATACTAGAGAAGTACAAATAAACTCAAATTGGAAATTACCAAATTACATTCATTAATCAATAAACACTTATTAAGTGCCTATTATATGCTATGCTAAAGTCTTAGATTGAAAGCTGGCCTTGCTGGCAAAAATCAGGACTAAGTCACAAGATGGTAGGGTTAGATGATCAATTTCAACTTTCTTCTTTTACAAATGATGACGTAGGGGAAGTTAAATGACTTGTCCAAAGTTACACAGACATTAAAAATTAAATTTGAATCCAGGTCCTCTAGTGACCAATTCCAATCACTGCCTCAAAGACAAAGGTATCTTGAAATCTGCAGGTTTTTATTGCTTCTGACAGAAGAGTGATAGAAAGCTCTCTTGCTCTCTCTCTCTTTTTTTGTTCTCTTCCCCCCCCTTTTCTCCCTTCCTCCCCTCCCCCCCTTGTTAGTTGTGAAATGATTTCCCAAGCTTTGAGGTTGTGATAAAATTTGAAAAACATTTTTTTTGCTTGAGTTTTCTTTTCCTCGTGTTTTTGAGACTCTTTGTAATTTAAAGGAAATCCAGTCCATATGTTTGATTATTCATACTTCCATCATCAAAAATATTGTTGGTTTTTGGTGGAATTTTGATATTCTGGAAGTTGTAATAAAAAAAGACAGTTAAAAAAGTATCCCTCCTCTTCCTACTGTCCCTTTTCTCCAGAAACAAACAAACAAAACAAAACAATTTGAAGCAGCTTTTCATCAAGAAGACTGAAAAAAAATCATTGTAAAGTTCTTGTCCTTTCTCTGGAGTTTGAGCCTATCTCAGCTATGTCCCAGGCTCAGAGCTTTGTGGGGTCGACTTCCCCCAGACTATTCATGAGTTAGCTGATTCATATTTGGCACCTCATCCCAATCCACAATTTCCCCCAAAGAAAAGACAGGAAAAGAAAGAAGAAAAGAAAGAAAAGTGGGGGAAATCCACATCTTCCATCCTCTAGGCTTTCTTTTTCCCTCTGATTCACGCTGTTCATGCCAGATTACTCATCCCTGATGAGCAGTGTGGATTGAATGACCATAGGATTAAGAGCCAGAAAAATGATCAGAAATGGGTCCAAGGTTATAGAGATAATAAATGACAAGGCAGGGCTCAGATCTTTTCTTTGCTCAAACTTCTTCCCTAGGATTTAGGATGGGAAGAGAACTCCCAACCACCTTATCGAATCCTGTCATTTGATAGAAGAGGAAACTGAGTATCACAGACAGGTAAAGGAAAGGGAAATTGACTCAACCTTTGAGAAGGCAGAGATCAGACTGAATCTTCTGCCTTAAGATACCTATAGATGCAAGTCATTTTGTAATGGCCCACCTCCATCTCTCCCTTCTTGGATACAGTTCAGTTTTACATTCTCTTTTTCCTTTCACTGGTTGCCTCCGGGCATTTGGATCAACTCTGGATGTTCCTTTCCTCCCTCTTGCCTGATCCTTGGAATATCTCTGTGGTTCTGAACTCATCCCTGCTTTTCTCTAAGTTCCCTCTGGGATGACCAATCAGAACAGACTTGTTGTGAAACCTAGTTCTTATTGGCTGATTTAGTCAAGAAAAATTCCCACCTAGTACAAATAAAACTTGCCAGTGGGGTGGAATGATCAGTGAGCACCCACACTTAACAAAATTTGGCTTGTGCAAAGAAACAGAGATGAGAAATGGCGTGCTGAGTTAAGAGAAAAACAAGAAAGGTTTGCTTGAAACTTAAGAGTGCATGCATGGGGAGAAATAATGTTCAGTCCTTCAAGGCTCTTCTCAAATGCTACTTTCTCCATAAAGCTTTCCTTGATTCCCTCATCCTCTCATGAAAAGACCCTCTTTCTTCTCTGATCTCAGAGAATTTCGTCTTGCATTTATGAGCACACAGAGCAAAATGAAATAATGATATAACTATGGGCGGTGTTTTCTGTGCCCATTGGTGTCTTAGCTCCCTGAACTCACCGACTATTTTATTTTTATACTGCCCAGAGGGGCTTGCACAGTTCTGAGCGCTAAGTTCTATTAGAGCAGGAGCTTTTTCCACTTTTGTCTTTGCATCTTTAACACAGGTCACAAGGCCTGTCACATAGTAGGTGCTTAAAGGGCTTGTAGCTCTGTTAATTGATAAAAGTTTGCTGAGTGAGTGTTTCAATAATTCTAAGGAATTAGGAGCATGGAGATCATGGTGGGCCTAGAATTAAGAAGACCTGATTTCTGATATGGCCTGAGAAGCATCATAACTGGGTAACTTGGATGAGACATTTAACCTCTGATTGCCTCAGTTTCCTAAACTTGAAACAGGAATAATAATATTCCTCAATAGGTTATTGTGATGATCAAATAAGATAATATTTGTAAAGTGCTTAGATTGACTTAGTACCTGGCACATAGTAGGTGTTTAAAATGATTTCTTTTCCATTCTACCCCACCTTCTAGCAGAGAGGCATGAAGATGGCTGTCATATTGCTTTGAATATAGGTGGTACTTCCTCCCTGTTCCCAAATAATAAGTGACATTTCCATGGGGATTTAAGATTTGTGAAATACTTTTCTCATAACACTTCTGTAAGGTAGGTAGTGCCATTGTTATTGTCACTTCATTTTACAGATGAGGAAACTGAGGTAGAGAGCTTGCAGTGAAATGACTCCTTCATGGCTGATAAATGTCCGAACAGGACCTTGGACCTCTGGACCATCTGATTCCATGCTGCGATTCCAAATCTGGAAAGAGGCACATTATTTTTCAGTCAGTCCTTCTGAATAGTCTTTAGTTCCCTCACTAAATTACCATGTATCTTTATATTTAATTTTTGAGTGAAAGGATGTGAATTTAAAACCTGGCTCTGTCCAGGCCAGCAAGTCATTCAGCTTATCTGGAACTCAGTTTCCTCATTTGTAAAATGAAGGGGTAACAATTGGTTTGAACATCTGTGATCCTGTTTGTCTTTCAAAGAGATCTCATTTTAGGGGTACACCTATATGTTGATCCCCTGTAATAATGTGCCTCATGGAGAGGCAGTGAGATGTAGTTGTAATGAAACAGAGAAGTTTGGGTTTCAACATACCCCTGAGGATCTCCCATTTTCCTCCCATCTCTCCTCAAAAAATAGCTCACTGTATCTACAACGGCATAAATGTGTGTATATTCCAGGGGAGGGAGGGAAGGAGGCCTGAGGGGCTCCAGGGGATGGGAGGAAGAAGGGAAAAGAGCAAATGATTTCTGGCTGGCGTTTCCAGACAAGGGCTCAGTCAAAGGCCACATCTTCTTCTTGGTTTCCATTATAATTATTATTGACCTTTGGAGCCTTGAGCAAAGTCATTATCCATTAAAAAAAAAAGTAAATACAAATAATTTCTTTGACTTTCCAAGAATGAAGTTTGGCTAATGTAGCCCTGGCTGCCGACTGTGGGAAAACAATGTGTCTCCTCATGGCCAAGAAATAAGCATTTGAAATTAATCCATTGATCTCCATAGAAAACCCTATTGTACCAAGGCCTGTCTAGTAAAGCTGCATCCTGCAGATGGCCCTTCCCCAACAGGATGCCCATTGAAGTCAGCCCTAGAATTGATGGCAGGATGTGGCCCTCAAATGCTCCAGATTGAACTGGCTCAGAAAATCAAGCTTAATGGGGGTGGGGGCCCCCTAGCAATTTTTCCTCAGGAATACAAGAAATAATGACAGTTTCCTTTTCATAGGGTAGGAAGGGACCTCTGGAATCATTGTGTCCAACCTGGACCCCTCCAGGAATCCCCTTGATAACATTCCCAACAAGGAGATATCCGACTTCCAATCAAAGATCTCCTTTGGGGGAGGACCAATGACCCCTCAAGTAAGTACAGTCCTATTGGGGACAGGTTTAACTATAAACAAATTTACTGTCCTGGTTCCCCTCCTTCCACCAGGCTGCAATTTGTTGTTTTCCTTCCTAAAACACCAGGCCCAGACCCGAATGCAACGCTACAAGTATTATCTGACTGGGTAAGAGCACAGCAGACCTGTCACCTTCCTTTTGCTAGGGCCTGGGCTTCTCTACTCTCACACTAAGTACCTGGCAGTTTTCTCAATTACTCCATTAAAAAATTAGTTCATATTCAGAATTTTAAAAGCACTTTCATAAGAACTCTGAGAAATTACCAGTGGAAAAATATTCTTTTTTCTATTTTATATTAGATTATAAGCTACTTGAGGGCAGGGCCTATCTTTGCCTTTGTATTTTTATCCCTACTGCTTAACAAGGTGCTTATTAAGTCCTTAATAAATGAAGAGATTAGAGAAAAAAGAGAAGTGAAGGGGAGAGAAGAGGATAAGTGACGGGGAGAGGAAAGGAGAGGAGGGATGAAAGTAGAAGAAAAGAAAGGGAAGAGAAGAGAAGGGAAAAGAAAGAATAGATGAGAGAAAACAAGGGAAGAAAAGATAAAGGAAGAGAGAAGGGGAGAGGAAAAGAGAGAAAAGAAGAGGAGAAATGAGAATAGAAGAAAAAAAGGGAAGAGAAGGGAAGGAAAAAAGGAAAGAAGAGCTGAGAGAAGACAAGGGAAGAAAAGAAAGGATAAAGGAAGAGAAGAAAAGAGAAAAGAAGAGAAGGGAAGGGGAGAGGAAGAAGAAAGAATAGGAAAGGAGAGAAGAAAAGAGAAAAGAAGAAGAGGGGAAGGGAGAGAAGAGGGGGAAGAGAATAGAAGAAGAGGAAAGAAGAGAAGTGAGAAGACCCAATAAGATAGGATGGGAAAGCAAGGCAAGAAAAAGGAAATCCCAGCATCTTCAAACCTTGAGTGATTTCAGAGACCAACTTGCACTTGACCAGGATTGTCTTTACGACATGATGAGCTGCTCCAGCCTTTGCTTGAACACCTCCACTGAGGCTCCATCTGCTGCCTCCCAAGGAACCCATTCCTCTTGGGAATCACTCTAACCTACCCTGGAGGCTTTTCAAATACTGTGATGTCCCAGCCTGAGTTTCCCAGACCCTCTCATGGCCAGAACATCAAGGCATCAGGACTGCTCCCCTGGGATTGGCTCTCCAGGTGACCAGGATGCTTCCTTGGCCAAAACTGTCATGGAAGCTTGTGGAACACAGTAGGCACTTAATACATGTTGCCTGATTGACAAGTTGCTTGGTCTTGGACCCTCTTACGTGACTTTTTACGTGTCTTTTACGTGGCTCAAGTTTGTGTTAGTTTCTTTGGTTGACAGATGGCAAAATTGATGCATATTAAGCTTGCCATTCACTGAAACTCCAGGGACTTTTTTTTCAGTTAGAAACAGAAGAGATTTCCATTTTTCAGCAGAGCAGCTCAACACCGAGACCTGTTGCTTGCAATAGTGACTCTCGAATGATTCAATGTGTTGTGCTAATTGGATACTTTTTATTCATATATGTATGCATCTTTTTGGTGGGTGGATATTGTTCCCACACAGTGTAGAAAGTTGGTACTAAGGGAGATCTAGAAAGAAATGCAAAGGCTATCTAGTCCAATCCTTTCATTTACAGATGAGGAAACTGAGCCCTGCATGTGCCCTCGATCAGACCAATAATAAGTGACCAAATGAGGTCTGGAAGTCAAGTTTTAGGTCCACAGACCTAGGACTCGAGGGGAATCTTGGAAATCACCTAATTCCACCCCTTTGTTTTGTAGATGAAGAAATTTGGGGCTCAGAGATTTGTCTACAGTCCCAAAGCTAACATCAGAAGTGGGATTTGAACACAGGTCCTTGAACTCCAAAGATGCTCCCAAGTGACATGATACATTCAGGAGAATCACCACTAACTGTGATTGGAACTCAAGCTTTCTAACCAGGTTCTGCTGTTCTCCACATTTCAAACACTAAACAAGCAAGGAAGAGCCATGGGGGCATTTACAATGGGGGACTCGGCTCCCAGAGTGGGACTCGGAGGCTGAGATGAGCAGAGAACTTGGCCAGGATCCTCCCATTGTCTCTTCTTTCTCTCACTTTGTCACCCAAGGGTTCTTTCCTGGACTCTTCCCAGCCCTCCTGCCCCAACCACTGGGGAGGAGGGAGCCCAGTTGGCCAATCTGACTGTAAATCTTTTCAAGTATTGGGGTGAGAAGCATGGCTTTGCCTCTGGTGTTTTTCATCTATAAAAAAGTAAGTTTGGGGAATACAGGGAGCTGTGGAATGGTTAAAAGGGACCAATTTTCTATGAATCTGGCAGATTCTCCTCTCCCAAGGCCCTGGATTTCCCAGCTAGATGTCCTGGCAGTCTGTCAATAAGCATTTATTAAGCACCTATTATGTGTCAGGCCCTTGTACACACTGTCAGCATTCAGTGTCCCCACAAACCCCCTTTCTCCCCTCCCCCAACGTTCTTCCTCCTTCTCCACTCAGTCACCCACCTGACCTTTGGGAATGTGTATGAAACTGGCCCAAGAGGGAAAGGGACAGGAAGGGCCTGGGCAGGAAGCTGCCAACACTGGCCTGCTTAATTGAGTTTGGATAATTGACTGATTTGTTTCTCTTTCTGTCTCTCTCTCTGTCTCTGTCTGTCTGTTTCTCTCTGTCTCTTTCTCCATCTCTCCCCCTCCCTCCTCTCTCTCTTCTCTCTCCCTCCTTCTCTCTCTTTTTCCTCTCTCTCTGTCTCTCTTTCTTTTTCTCTCTCTCTGTCTCTTTCTATTTCTGTCTCTTTCTCTCTTTCTTTCTCTCTCCTTTCTCTCTGTCTCTCTTTCTGTCTCTTTCTATTTCTGTCTCTTTCTCTCTCTCTCTCTGTCTCTCTTTCTCTCTCTCTGTCTCTGTCTCTGTCTCTCTCTTTCCCCATTCAGAGGAAAAGGGTAAGACTTCCTTTAATTGTGGCTGTCTGTCCATCTGTGATTTCTCTGTGGCTCTTGGGATGAGGCTGGCATTGGGGCATAAACTAATGATGGCTTTATTTCTGTTAAATCCTCATTAAAAGGGCAGGAACAAAGCTCAGGAGGCTGGAGACAGACTGAGTCTAGGCCCAAAATGCTGACCTTGAAGTCCTGAGATCCGGATTCTAATCCTGGCCTGGACAATTCTTAGCCACAGGGCCACTGGCCATCCTCCCTGGTCTCCAGGGAAACTTGCTGCAATGGGATCCGAGACCTGGATTTGAATCTCAAGTCTGAAAGTGCCCCTGGGACTGTGGGCAGGACACTTTGCCTCTCAGCTTCTCATCTCAGAAAAGAAACTTTCCTCAGTAGTACAAGGAGAAAGAGTAAATGACCTTGACAGGCCTTTTTCTAATGACTCTCAGGACCCTGTCATCCTGATTACTGGTCAGAGCCTGCCCAAGTCACCCTTTGCTAGAAAGCTTTATAATGATTTTACTGACAGTTTTATGATCTGGTCCTGCTTTTATATAATTCTAGGGATCATTTAAATGTCTACAGTGGGCACTGCTACTTTCTATGTCCTTATTGTTCTAATCATATTTTTTTAATTTACTCAGAACCACAACTAGGGTCAGACAACTGGGTCTTTGTCCCAGAGCACTGAAATTTAAATGGGGTTGACAGGACTTATAATTCTTTAGCAGTCCAGAAAGAACTGAACTTAGCACCTGTTTGGCAAGAATAAGATTTTTTTTCGTCAGGGAGTTACCTACACCAATGAAATCACCAGTCTGGGTCTTATTCCCCTAATTTATTCAAATGAAAAAATGAAGTGCCTCCTATTTTCCACATGAACACCTCTGAAACCCCATCCCCCATTCTTTTTCCCTTTTCCATAACTTCTGACCCCTTTAGCAGCAGCCTCATAGTGTCAATCAATCAATCAATCAATAAACAAGCATTTATCAAATGCCTACTGTGTGTCGCGAGGATAAAAATAATATGAAAAATTAAACAGTCCCTATCCTTCAGGAGCTTATATTCTGTCTCCTTTGTTAAAGGGCAGTGTCCTGCCGCCTTCCCTTCCCCAGGGTCTTGTCTTGTGGGTTTTTCTCCCTCCCTGGTTCCCTGTCAAGTGAATTTTAAAAATTGGATCCAATTTTGGAAACTTGTTCTGAGTGCCCTAATTGCTGGCTCTGACTGTATTCACTCAGTTCCTAGGTCAGAAGGGCTTGACCACAAGGCAGTGGGGCTGGTTGATCTGTGTGCCTTTATTTTGAATTTTGCTTCTTTCGGAGACCCTTCACTGCTCACTTATCTCCTGGTTCTCAGTCCTCTAAAGCATTTGTCTTACACCACACAGCACTCTGTGATGGAGCCCAATTCCTTTCCTAGAACACCATGAGACACAAGTTTGACACTGTCTTGTATGCTATGCACACAGTAGGTACTAAATGAATGCTTGTTCAATTATAGCGAGGTGGCCCTGTAAATAGAGCATTGGTGATCCAGGAGCCAGGAAGACAGGAATTAAATCTATCCTTGGGCACTTAATAACTGTGTGACCTGGGCAAGTCACTCACTGTGGTCTGCCTCAGTTTCCTCATCTGTAAAATGGGGATCATGATAGCACTTCTCTTTCAGAATCTCTATGAATATCCAAATGAGCTGATGTTTGCAAAATTCTCTTTTTTTCTTTAAAGATTTTTATTTTCAAAACATATGCACGGATAATTTTTCAGCATTGACCTTTGCATAGCCTTGTGTTTCAGATTTTCCCCTCCTTCACCTCAACCCTTCCCCTAGATGGCAAATGACCCAATATATGTTATACATGTTAAAATATGTTAAATCCAACACATGTAAACATATTTATATAATTCTCTTGCTGCACAAGAAAAATCAAATCAAAAAGGAAAAAATTGAGAAAGAAAACAAAATGCAAGAGAACAACAACAGAAAGAGTAAGAATGTTATGTTGTGATTCACACTCAGTTCCCACGGTCCTCTCTCTGGGTGCAGATGCTCTCTCCATCACAAGACCATTGCAACTGGCCTGAATCATCTCATTGTTGAAGAGAGCCATGTCCATCAGAATTGATCGTCATATAGTATTGTTGTTGCCGTGTATAATGATCTCCTGGTTCTGCTCATTTCCCTCAGCATCAGCTCATGCAAGTCTCTCCAGGCCTCTCTGAAATCGTCCTGCCGGTCATTTCTTACAGAACAATAATATTCCATACCATTCATACACCATAATTTATTCAGCCACTCTCCAACTGACGGGCATCCATTCAGTTTCCAGTTTCTAGCCACTACAAAAAGGGCTGCCACAAACATTCTTGCACATGAGTCACTTAGATTCTTACAACCACCCTTTGAGGTAGGTGCTAATATAATCCTCTCCCCCTCTTTTAAGACAAGGAAATGGAGACTAGTGGAGTGACTTGCCTAAGGTCACATAGTCTGAAGTGTGATTCAAACTCAGCCTTTTCTGACTCTAAGTACCAAGCCATAGAAGGATCTCTGAATTTCTTGCTCATGAGCTCTATCTTTTTCTCTTTATCTTTTCTAAGACTTGGGTTGGCAAACATAAGTGCCATGGGATTGGGAAGTCATCTGATTGAGGTCTGTAAAAACCCAGTTGAGGGCAGGGAGATTGAACATAGATATTTCTTTCTTTTAAAAAAGTGTAAATCTGACCTCAGACACTTATACATGTCCTAGCTGTGTGACCCTGAGCAAGTCACTTAACTCCAATTGCCTCAGCAAAAACAAAACAAACCAAAAAAATTGTTAGTTTTCAACATTTACTTTTATACTATATTAATTTCCATTTTCTCCCTCTCTTCCATTTTTCTTCCCTCCCCGTGACAGCAATCTGTCTGATATAGATTATACATATTCAATCACATTAAATATATTTCCACAGTAGTCTTGTTGTGAAAGAAGAATCAGAACAAAAGGGAAAAATCACAAGAAAGAAAACGCAACAAAAAGATGAAAATTGTCTGCTTCTATCTGCTTGCAGACTGTGTAGTCTTTCTCTGGATTTAGAGAGCATTTTCCATCACGAATCTTGGAACTGTCTTAGATCAATGTACTGCTGAGAAAAGCTATCCACGTTGATCATCCGCACAATGTTGATGCTATTGTATACAACTGAATGTAGATATTTCCAAAATCCTGGTATGAACTTGGGCCTGATCCTTATTGAAAAAGATGAATTTAGGATCAAGAAATAGTGATTGAATAGTTCCTATTGCACTTGATTAGCAGGTAATAAGCTAGAATGCATGTAAGAGCGATAGGTAAAAAGTGACAATGGGTTTAAGAAAGGGATGGGCAAACTCTGACTAACGCATGGCTCAGAGCTGGGAGCATCTTTGACATCATCTGAGCCCTTCCTCCTTGATGTTCTCCCCTTCCTTGGCTGCTTTCTCTCTCTACCTTCTTTTCTTATTCCATTATGTTTGCTGAATTCTCTCTTTTCCACTCCTTATCTCAGAAGTCACTCAAGGCAAAAATGTGAGATCTGTTCTCAAGAAGAGTCTCTTCTCTTTCTATACTTTCCCTCTTGATTATTTCAATTGCTGCCATGATTTCAATGATAATCTCTATCCAAATGATCCGCACATCTATAGAACTGGTCCAGATTTTTTGCTTGAGCTTCATTTCCATGTTTCTAAGGTAATACTGGCCATCTTGACTTGTATGTTCCATTGTCATCTCGTACTTAAGAGATCCAAAATGGAACTTAATATCTTCTCCTCTGAAATGATCCCTTCCTCAAATTTCTAATGAGGGCAACAGCAACATTTTACTCCCCCAGGTTTGAAACTTTGGGGTCCTCCTCTCTCACCATATTCAATGACTCTCCACATGGAGAAGATTCCAAGTCCACAGAATTATTTTCATCTGCCTCCTTTCCACTCATATGGTCATTTCCCTAGTTCAGTCTCTCTCTTGGATTATTGCACAGTTTGCTAATTGGACACTGAGCTTTCAATTGCTTCCTTCTTTTATCTGTCCTGAAATGAAGATCTAATTGTGACACTCTCCTCTGTAGGGCCTCCCATGTCTCCTTAGTGCCTCTAGCATAAAATGTAAGTTCCTGAGCTGGATATTTAAAGCTCAACCCAATCTGGCACTAACTTGCCTTCCTGGACTTATTTTAAAGTTTACTCCTTCAGGGTCTCCATCTCGGACATTAAAGCTCACTTAGCACTTCTAACCTTAACACTTTATGCTTTTGTTCAGAATGCTCTCCCTTCTCCTTTCCACCTCCTTGGTTCCTCTCCAGGATTGTCTCAGGTTCCACATGAGCCCATTGCTTATCCCCTTAGTTGCTGTATTTTCTACCTTATCAAATTATTTAGTAAGTTCCTATACATTTATATGCTACATTTCCAAGTAATACATAATCTTCTTGAAGTCAGGGACTGCCTTATATTTTTGCCTTTTTATTCCCCAGCACTAGGCAGAATGCCTTCCATATAGCTGATTATATTAAATACCCCTTGTTAGGTTAATTCTATTTTATAGTTGAGAAAATTGAGAGGAAGGAAGTTAGCCCAGATAAGAAAGTAGGGAGATAGGCAGTAAACCAAGAGGCAGAACCATGACTGGAACTGAGCACTTCTGACATGAAATTCTGACTTCCTTCTCCATCTCCTTCAAGTTTGAGAGAGGGGGTACAATGCTTGTCTTGCATGATATAAACATTATTATTATTATACCCAAGGTCTATAATTGGGAAGGATACTTGTTCTCTCCCATATGTTGCCGAGACCATAGCTTAAGGCAGAATATTAACTTTCACACCTTCCCTATCTCTGAATTTCCACCTTTAGAATCTTGAGTTTCCTTCAGAACTCAAGAGGTATCTCCTACAGGAGGTCTTTTGGGATTGATCTTATCAGTCATTAGTGCTTCCCTATAAGGTTACTTAACATTATGTTACTACACACACACAAAACATGTATGTATTATATATGTGTATGTCTCTCTCTCTATGGATATCTATCTATCTATCTATCTATCTATCTATCTATCTATCTATCTATCTATCTATCTATCTATCTATAGTAAGGGCTCAATAAATGCTTGCTGATTGGCCAAGGAACTAATTAAAAAAACAACTTTGTTTCCCCCAGCACTTAATACAGTAGTATTTAATAAATGCATGCTGATTGATTGACTGTCCAAAGTTGTGTCAAAATGTACTCATGATAGGGGATTTCTAGTTAGCTTCTGCTATAATTCTCTCTGGTCCTGTATCCTCGTATCTTTGCTCCTCCCAAGGTATTTATTCTGTGTCTTATTTCTTAGTGGTTGATAAACTGAGCTGCTGTGGGGAATAAAACTACCTTTTTCATCTCTTAATTAAAAAATATATATGTACATTTATCATCCCATCAAAGTCAGCTTATATCTTCTGTTTATGCAAACTTCTTCCAACAGCCCTAATAGTGAAGAACTTCTTACAAATTACAAGTATTTTCTTCCTCTGTAAGGATGCAAGTAGTTTAACCTTCTTGGATTCTTTGTTTTCCTCTTTCCTGTTTACCTTTTTATGCTTCTCTTGGGTCTTGCATTTGCAAATCCAATTTCCTGCACAGCTTTGATCTTTTTCATTAGAATATTTGAAAATCCTCTATTTCATTCACTATCATTTTTTTTTCTCCTGAAGGATTATGGCCAGCTTTTCTGGGTATATGATTCTTGGCTATAATTCTAGCTTCTTTGCCTTCTGGAATATCATATTCCAAGCACTCTGATTCTTTAATGTAGAAGGTGCTAAATCTAGTATAATTCTAATTGTGGCTCCATGATAGTTGAATTGTTTTTTCTTGTCTTTTTGTAGTATTTTCTCTTTGACTTGGGAATTCTGGAATTTGGACGTATTATTCCTGGGAGTTTTCATTTGGGGATCTCTCTCAGGAGGATTCTCTCTTTCAGTAGATTCTTTCAACTTCCAGCTTACAGTCTGGTTCTAAGATATTAGGGCAGTTTTCTTTGATAATTTTCTGAAGTATGAAATTCAGGCTTTTTTTTTTGATCATGGCTTTTAGGTAGTCCAATAATTTTTCTTTTTTCATTTTTAAGGTTATACATGTACATTCATTTTCCTGCCTATTTTTATACGAGTCATGTTGGGGAAAAATCAGAACCAAAGGGAAAAGCCACAAGAAAGAAAAGAAAAAGAAAAAAAGGTGAAAACAGCATGCTTTGATTTACATTTAGTCTCCATAGTTTTCCCTCTAGATGCAGGTGGTATTTTCCATTCAGTTTATTGGAATTACTTTGGATCATTGAATTGCTGAGGAGAGCTTAATCTCCCATAGTTGATCATCACACAATCTTGCTATTGCTGTATACAATATTTTCCCCAGTTCTGCTCACTTCACTCAGCATCATTCTATGTAAGCCTTTCCAGCATTTTCTGAAATCAGCTTATCATTTTTTATAGAACAATAATATCCCATTATTTTCAATATATCATAACTTATTCAGCTCTTCCCGAATTGATAGGTATCCACTCAATTTCCAATAATTTGCCACAACAAAAATACTTACTACAAACATTTTTTTTGGTAGATGTGGATCCTTTTCCCTCTTTTATGCTCTCTTTGGGATACAGACTCAGTTGTAGCACTTCTGGATCAAAAAATATGAACAATTTTATAGCCCTTTGGGGATAGTTCCAAAGTGTTCTTCAGAATGGTTGGATCAGTTCACAACTCCACCAATAATGCATCAGTGTCCTACTTTTCCAGTATCCCTCCCAACATTTATCATTCTCTTTTTCCTTGTTGTCTTAGCCAATCTGATAGATGTGAGTTAGTACCTCAGAGTTGTTTTAATTTGCATTTCTCTAATCAATAGTTATCTGGAGCATTTTTTCATATAATTATAGATGGCTTTAATTTCTTCATCTGGGAATTGTCTGTTTTTGCCCTTGGGGAATGACTTGTATTGTTATAAATTTGTCTCAGTTCTCCATATATTTTAGAAGTGGGGTCTTTATCAGAAACACTGGCTGTAAAAATTGTTTCCCAGCTTTCTGTTTCCCTTTTAATCTTGGCTATATTGGTTTTGTTTGGGCAAAACTTTTTTGATTTAATATAATCAAAATTATCCATTTTGCATTTCATATTATTCTCTAGTTCTTGTTTAATCCAATAATTCTTAAATTATTTCTCTTGTATCTATTTTCTAATTCAATTGTTTTTCCCATGAGATAGTTCAGATTTTCTTTTCTTTTCTTATTCATTTGACTTTTTTGATTAATTCTGGATGTCTCATTTAGTCACTACCTTCCATTTTTCCAATTCTAAATTTTTAGGAATTACTTTCTTCAGTTAAGTTTTGAACCTCCTTTTCCTTTTGGTCAATTTTACTTTTTAAGGAGTGGTTTTCTTCAGTGAAGTTTTGTACATCTTTTCTCATTATTTTGTGCTTTCTTCACCAAGCTGCTGACTCTCTCTCTTTTTTTTTTATAATTCTCTTGCATTACTCTTGTTTCTTTAACCATTTTTTCTTCTATTTCTTTTATTTGATTTTGAAAATCATTTTGGAGTTCTTTCTTTCTTTTTTTTTTTCCTGAGGCAATTGGGGTTAAGTGACTTGCCTAGGGTCACAGTTAGGAAGTGTTCAGTGTCTGAGGTCAGATTTGAACTCAGGTCCTCCTGAGTTCAGGGCATCATCTAGCTGCCCCCCTTTTGGAGTTTTTTCAGGAGTTCTTTTTGGGCCTGAGACTAATTCACATTTTCTTTGAGGCTTCACATTTAGATATTTTGATATTGTATTCTGAGTTTGTGTTTTGATTTTCTCTGTCATCCTAGTAACTTTCAGTGGTCAGGTTCTTTTTAGATTTTTGTTTTTTGCTCATTTTCCAGATTATCTTATGACTTTTAAAACTGAACTCTTGCTTTTAGAGTAGAGGGGGCACTATCCCAAACTTTTGGTGCTGGCTGCTTATTGGCTGCTATACCGGAGTCACAGAGCCTTGGCCACTGATCAGAACTGGGGCTTGAGACCTACTCCTGGCTTGCTGCTGGCTTGTGTGGACACTCCCTGCACTGAACTGCATTCTTCTTTGACCTGAATGAAACAGATCTTTCCTGCTGGCCTTCTAAATTGTCTTGAGTTGGAGAATTGTTTCACCTTGACTTTTTGTTGTTTTTGCTGCTTCAGTATTCGTTTTGAGGTATTATTTTATAGTTGTTTGGAGATGAATTTGGGAGGGTTCAGTCGAGTTCCCATTTTCTTCTGCTATCTTGGCTCCTGGTACAGAAATAGACTATTTCTAAACAATGAAGTCCTTTGAGGAAAGAAAGGATGACTACTTGTCAGTGATGCTATAGAAGGAATTTCTACTCAAGATTTCTGAGGTCCCTCCTCATTTTGGGATTCTGTATCCAAAAATATTTACTTCCTACATTCTGTGATCTATTGATATGATTACTGTGCCCAGAGTAAGAAGTGGGAAGTGTGCGGAAGGGGTAGAGGGGTGAATAAAATACAGAACAAAAGTAACAAGAGGGATGGAAAGCTGGAGGAGTAAAGCATGGTCCAGTTTAGAGTCAGGGAGTAGCTAGATAGCATGGACTATTTAAGTTTTCATACTTAACTTTCTAATTAAGACAAATGAGTCCTAGGATAGCAATTCCAAAGATGAATGGATTACCTTCTCCAAGGATTAGAAACATAAATTCCGGAAATCTGGCAAGGAGATCCTGAGGGAGACTGCTCAGTACCCTTTACATACCCTGATTATTTTTTCTTTTATTATTTTCCATGCTTTTGTCCTACATGGGCCTACTATTCCTACTGATTATATATGATTTGTGGAAGAATGTACCCTAGCCTTTTTTGAAAAATGTTTTGATGCTTTTTTCCCTTCCTATTCAGATTTCACAAAATGCCTTTAATTTGTTCTAATTTTGTCCTCTGGTTGATCTAAAAAGGTAAACACATTCAGTGGGGGCTCATGAATGGATTATCCATAGAGGACTTTGTTTTCTGGAGGACCCATTGTGTGAGCTGGGTAATAGTACCTCTAGATAATATGCTATATTCTAGAATTTCATATTCTCACTTTCTCTGCACTTCTAACATTGTGCTTAAGTTCCAAGGTCCCTTTCCACACAGATAATCTCTCTGTGTGTGTGTATGTGTGTGTGTGTGTGTGTGTGTGTGTAAGTAATTCTAACATTATATGGCCTAGGGATCTAATCCAGCTCTAATGTTCTATGATCCTCAGCTGTCAGAGAAATTTTGATAGATTCTAATTCTTAGCCAAGATAATGACTGCTGATTAAAGGGGATTTTGTGAACATTCCCTAAAAGCAGGTACATTTGCAAATGAGGGTTTGTTGGCATATGGTATTTGGATGATATAATTTTCTTTAATTGAAAGTGCGATCTTAACCAGATCATTTTGCAAAACCCCAAACAAAGACATCTGCTGTTGTTTTTGTTCTTTTTCTGAGCAAACAATCTTGTGGAAAATAGGAAGGAATGAAGAAAATCCCAGAAAAGTTATAGATTGGAAAAATCCAGGACTATGAAGATTAACTCAATCTGACAGGTAGTTTCCTCAGCAACTCATCTTGTAAAATTTGGGCATATTGGAACTCCAGGCTAAACGTTTTTTGTCAGCTGATGAAAAGGAGAAAAAAAAAAGGTTCATCTATTGGGTTTGATTACTATTTAGTGTGTTGATCTGCTTTCTCTAGAAACCTGACCTACAGAGAGAGACTCCTTCTTGTGATTTCCTAGTGTCTTCCGAGTCATGCACAAACCTCTTCGAGTGGCATTTGAGGCCTTCCATATTCTTGTATCTCTGTATCTTTCCAGTAATATCTAAGACACCCCTGTTTGGGAATTAATTATTCCCAGTCTGACCCAATCTATCATACTTAATTGATTTCATTTCAATTCCTCTCACCCATTCATACACACACACACACACACACACACAAATTTTAACTTTAAATTTTTAAAATACATTTTAAATAATTAATAATTAATTTATAATGATTATTTATAATAATTAATTATTAATAATTTATTCAATTGTTAATTATTTATTATAAATATTTATTTAATTATTAATTATTAATAATTAATTTATAATAATTAATAACATTTTATTTTCCCTCAATTAAATGTAAAAAATTTAAACATTCATTTAAAATATTGAGTTACAAATTCTCTTCCCCCTTCCCTTTTCCCCCTCAACTCCTTCTGCCCTTCTTCCTCTCCCTTCCCTCATTCCCATCTTGTCTTCTATCCCTATCTCCTCCTTTCCATTTCTCCCCCCCCCTTATCAAGAGACATAGCAGAGTATATGTATTTGAAGTCAATGAGCTTGGGTTAGAATACCAGTTTTCTCTTTAAATGACCTTGGGGCCTCAGTTTCCTCAAACTTAAAATGAGGCATTTGGTTTTGATGTTTCCAAAGCTCTTTTAAGCTCTAAATCCTTTGATTAATGAATCAGGATCAATATGTGCCATTTACAAGGAGTTTTATCATTTGCAAAGTACACCATGTACATTATCTCATTAGATTCTCCCAACAGCCAGGGATACTCTTCGTTCATCTTCTTCTCTTCTTCCTGATTTCCCTCAGAATTCAGCTGAAACATCACCTTCAGCAGAACAGCTTCCCTTTCTCCTGCTGGAGTCTTACTCTCTAAGGTCACCCTCCATCTACTCTCTAGTTCACTTGATTATCCACTTGTTGTTTCCCCAGTAGAGAGGAAGCTCCTTGAAGGTAAGAACGCTTCACTTGGGTTGCTTAGTTGTTGCCCTTCTTTCTCCAAGAAGACCAAGAGAATGTCACTAGTGCTCCATTGTGCCCAAAATGACCCAGGCAAGCTCAAAAGTCTATCACAGATCGGACACAGAGTCCATGTGACCATTTGGAGGGAGATGGCTCTAACTTTGTGCAGCCCATATTCCTTCTAAGCTACTGCTATTTGGCTTTGAATTCTATCTCACCTAAGTATTTATATTCCTACCATCAAGAACCTAGTGCCTGGTGCATAGTAGGCACTTAAAAATTTTTATAGATTGCTTAACTACTTACTGTGATTATCTTTAAGGAAAGGGGAAATGTAGTTAGTATAAGGGTGAAAATATTGTCCACGAAGAAAGAGAACTTGGATTCCAATCCTAGTTCTTCTTCCTCATGTCTGACTTAGCTAAGTCACTTTTGTTGTCCGGGCCACAGCTTCCTTTCTGTCAAATGAAGGAGAGGTACTGAAGTCCCTTTCAATTCCAGATCTTAGCTCATATGATCCTCTTAATTCAAGGCCCTCTGCTGAAAGTCAGGGGACCTGGTTTCTTATACCAGCTCCATCCATCAAAAACTCAATTTCTTTGTCCAAATCTCTCTCTCTCTGGATTTCATTTATAAAACAGAAGTGCCATCAATGATCTTGGAGTTCCCTTCCAATTGCAAGATTCTCTGATTCTATAAAATAACCCCGGCCAGATGGTGAAATGTGACTGACTTGAGTATTGAAATTCCCCCTCCAGCTTCTTTTCTAGCCTGCACTGAATTATTCACTAATCCAAAGACTTCCCTCCCTCCTTTGTTCCAGCGGTAACTATCTCCACAATATTGGGAGAGAATAAAGAGGAAAGTGTCCAGGGCCTCTACAGGAAACATCTGCCCAATAAAACCCAGTTTTGGAATCCTGTGAGGACAGGAGTAGTGCACTTTCCTTGGAGAGCAAAATCCAAGTTGGAGTCAAGATCCCAAAAGGGAGAGAACATTTTGGAAAATAGAAGGGAGTTTTGCTCTCCCATCCTGACCCTCAGCTTCCTTTGGATTAAGGCTCCATCCTGGAAGCCCTGCCATCATACCAGAATTTACTTGGGCTGTTGAAGTAACGAGGGATGCTTACCATGGACTAAAGAATGGATGGAGTGCTCTTCTGGAGACTAGGGATTCAGCATTTTCTGCTTGATCTTTAGAAAAAGCCAGAAATAATGGGTGAGATGCGCAAAGAAATACATTGAGAATAAACATCAGGACAAATTTAGCATTAATTTGAGCTGTTCCAATTTAGACTTGACTGCCTTGGAAGTAGTAAATTCTTCATTCCTGGAGTTCTTCAAGCACCTGACACCCATTGCTTGGTACACAGTAGGTGCTGAATAAAATACTTTTTGGATTGCATGGAAATCAACTCTTGTCCCCTGGCTGCCCGATTCTTTCCTAAAGGCTGAACGGACTCTTGGGTACCTCAAAATGCATCCCTTTGTTGAAATCCTACCATTAATTGGATGAGTCCTGCCCTCCAGGCTAGCTTTCCCTCTTCTTCATTACAATAATAAAACACCAGCACCAATAACTCACTTTTAACTACTGCTTGCTCGGTACTCGGCACTGGGCTCAGCACTTTATGATTATAATTTCATCTGACCCTCCCGGCATGGGTGGGAGGGCTAGATCCTGGGGGGCTTGGGCCCCCGACCTCCCAGCTCCACCACACCCAGACTTGGATTGTCCTCAGTGCAGCTGTGCCTGGCCCCTTCCCCCACTCCCCATCCTTCTGCCCAGCCCATTGAATTTGCCTCAGGTGCATTTATGGTTAGCCCTGGCTCTGCTCTAAGTACATGTTTCAGCTGAGTAATATGAGCTGAAGAAAAAAAAAATCATTTTATTGGTGCCCTGGAGCTGGGCTGGAGTCGCAGCTGTGGGGAGAGAGAGAGAGTGAGAGAAAACCGTTTTGGACTCCTGCAGCAGGGGTTGGGATTTAGATCTTCCCACAAGCCCCAGTTCGGTGGATGTAGTCACATGGGGAAGATGCCCACCATAGAGAGAACAATTTTAACAAGAATACCCATATCTAGCACTTACAGAGCACTTTAGAACTTACTAAGTGTTCATACATATATTGTCTCATTTGATCCTCACAGCCACCCTGGGAGATTGCACTTATTCTTATTTTACAAATAAGGAAACTGAGTCAGAGGTAAAGGGACTTGCCCAGGTTATTCTCATTTTACAAATAAGGAAACTGAGTCAGAGGTAAAGTGACTTGCCCAGGATCACCTAGCTGGGAAGTGTCGGAGGCTGGATCTGAACAATCTAGTCCCAGATCTTCTCCACGTGTCACTTAGTTGCCTCTAGGTTATGAGGAATTAAGGTACTAATGAAGTACAAGGAGTGTCTACACTGTCATCCCTTGACAATGTGAAAAAAGTCTCCAATCAAATTGGAAGGGAAAGACTAACCATTTCCAGGGGCCTGCCAAGCTCAGGTGAGCAGCACCTGCCAGGTGTAGACAAGGGGTGTCTACACTGTCATGCGTTGACAGTGTGAAAAAAGTCTCCAATCAGATTGGAAGGGAAAGACTGACCATTCCCAGTGGCCTGCCAAGCTCAGGTGGGCAGCACCTGCCAGGTGTGCCTCTGATTCTCCACCAAGGCGGAGGAGGACGGGAGGAGATTCTCTGTCTCCTTCAGCTGAGCTACTTGCCTAGCAGTACAAGTTAAAAAGTAAGAGTTTCTGTGTTCTGGGAGCTCATATTTTAATGGAAGGAGAAAACCAATGCAGGAGGTTTCAGCTGCAGGGCAGATGTCAGAGCCCCGAGTTTCAGGGAGTAGAAGAAAAGGTCAGAGAGAAAGAAAGGGAAAGGGGGAGAAGAAGGGGAAACCTCAGAAGGAGCAGAGATGGGGAGATACACACTCACACAGGAAAGAGCTTCAAGGGGGGTGATCACACCTAGCAGCAGAGAAGAAAGTCAACTTGTGATTCAAGGGAGAATTAGCTCTGGGCATCGGGGGGCTGACCTGTGGGGAAGACTAGATCATGGAGATCCAGTGGAGCAAGCCACCCCCCAGAGAAGCTAGGAGCAGGCAGAGGGCTTAATACTATATAATAATACTACTAATATTACAATAATACATAATACTAAAGGCCTGTCTACTTGGGGTCCCCAGATATATCCTTCACACCACTGTAGGCTAAACTTTGGTCCTGAATCTATTTCTAGATCGATGCTGTATCTATTTGTGGGGAAATGAACTCATGGGAGTTTAGGAAAGTGATATTTTTCTAGCAATTTTAAAAATATTTACTTTTATAAGATTTTGATTTCCATTTTTTCTTTGTTTCTTTCCCCCTTCCCAAGACAACAAGAAATCTTATACTGGTTATATTTGTACAATCATATTAAACACAACTTTCACATTAGTTATTAAATTTTCTTTTATGTATTTTTCCTCAATTAGAATGCTGGCTCTTTGAGAAAAATGACTATCCTTTTGTTTTGTTTTCTGATTGCAGCCCCAGATCTTAATACTTGTACTTGGTGCATTGTAGGAACTTAATAAATGCTTTTCCATCCATCTACCCATTGACCCATCCATCCTTCCAAGTAGCCTGAATCTTAGTGGAGGGGACAACTTCTAGCTGCTGTCTTTCCAAGGCAAAGAGATCCAGATGATTGGGAAAGGATAGATTGAGAGGAGAGGGAAAAGGGAAAATGAGGTAAAGAAGAGAAAGAAAATAAAGGAATAGAAAAGGAAGAAAAAGGAGAAAGAGAGGAAGAAGAAGGAAGAAGATAAAAGGGTCTTGGTGGGACAGGAGAAAAAGAAAGTAGAAGACAAATAGAAAGAGTCTTTGGAATGAGAAAGGGGGAGAAAGCATTGAAGGGGGAAGGAGGAAGAGGGAAGGAAGAAGGACAAAGGAGGAGAAGTAGGATAGGAGATAGGAGGAGATGTAGGATGAGGAAAAACTGAAGGAGAGAAAGAGAAAGGACAGATAGAAGACAAGTGACTGGGAGGAGGAGGAAGGGGAGAGGGAGGCAGAATCCAAAAGGAAAGGGGGAGGAGGATCCCGAGTGGGAAAAGGAGGAATTTGAGGAGGAGGAGGAGGGGTCCCAATATTTGCACAGGTGCATTGTAATACAGCCTGTGGTGTGAACATTTTCCACTTCATTACTCCTGGACCCTTGCCCAGATTCTTCCCCTGTTTTCCAGAAGTCCCTGATTTTTTTTGGATCTCAGTGGTTCTTTCCTGGGGTTCAGAAAGTAGCCACAGCAGCAGCAGAAATAAGGAAAATCAGACTTGCCAGAAATATCAATGCTGAATTTGTCCTGCCTGGTTCTGCTCTGTGGGGGCCCAGGAGCAGAGGTGGAGCTAGAAGGGAAAAGCAGATGGGTCTAGGACAGGGGGCCAGAGATGGAGGCAGACTGTGTGCTGGTGCTGACAGCGGATGGCCCATCTCCCTCACCCTTTCCTCCATGAGGGGGGGGGGACCTTGTTCCCTCACCTTTACTAGGAGGTCCAGCCAGATTGCCCCTAGAATAAAGTCTCCCCCTAAGGTACTGGACTCCTGGAAGAGATTCACCCTGGTGTTGTCTCTGTCCAAGATGAATATTCCCCAGACAGCAAATGTGGCAGTAAAGAGTAAAGAAGACCTTTCATATTGGATACTTGAGCTCCACTCCCAACTAAAGCATCTCCCCGGCTGTCTGTTTGCCTGCCTGCCTGTCTGTCTGTTTTTCTGCCTGCCTGCCTGCCTGCCTGTCTGCCTGTCTGTCTGCCTGCCTGCCTGTCTGTCTGTCTGCCTGCCTGCCTGCCTGCCTGTCTGTCTGTCTGCCTGTCTGCCTGTCTGTTTGTCTGTCTGTCTGTCTGCCTCCTGCCTGTCTGCCTGCCTGTCTGTCTGCCTGCCTGCCTGACTTCCTGCCTGCCTGTCTGCCTGTCTATCTGTCTGCCTGTCTGCCTGCCTGCCTGTCTGTCTGTCTGCCTGCCTGCCTGTCTGTCTGTCTGCCTGCCTGCCTGCCTGTCTCTCTGCCTGCCTGCCTGCCTGTCTGTCTGCCTGTCTGCCTGTCTGCCTGTCTATCCGTCTGTCTGCCTGCCTGCCTGTCTCTCTGCCTGCCTGCCTGCCTGTCTGTCTGTCTGCTTGCCTGCCTGCCTGCCTGCCTGCCTGTTTGTCTGTCTGTCTGTCTGTCTGTCTGCCTGCCTGTTTGTCTGTCTGTCTGTCTGTCTGCCTGCCTGTCTGCCTGCCTGCCTGTCTGTCTGTCTGTCTGTCTGCCTGTCTGCCTGCCTGTCTGCCTGTCTGCCTGTCTGCCTGTCTGTCTGCCTGCCTGCCTGCCTGCCTGTCTGCCTGTCTGCCTGTCTGTCTGCCTGCCTGCCTGCCTGCCTTTCTGTCTGTCTGTCTGTCTGCCTGCCTGCCTGCCTGTCTGTTTGTCTTCCTGCCTGCCTGTCTGTCTGTTTTTCTGCCTGCCTGCCTGCCTGTCTATCTGTCTGTCTGCATGCCCGTCTATCTGTCTGCCTGCCTGCCTGTCTGTCTGCCTGTCTGCCTGCCTGCCTGCCTGCCTGCCTGCCTGTCTGTCTGTCTGTCTGTCTGCCTGCCTGTCTGCCTGCCTGCCTG
>JAJPUD010000063.1:101735-128565 GCA_023553655.1 Myrmecobius fasciatus
CTGCCTGCCTGCCTGTCTGTCTGTCTGTCTGTCTGCCTGTCTGCCTGTCTGCCTGCCTGCCTGCCTGTCTGCCTGCCTGTCTGTCTGCCTGCCTGCCTGCCTGCCTTCCTGCCTGCCTGTCTGCCTGTCTATCTGTCTGCCTGTCTGCCTGCCTGCCTGCCTGTCTATCTGTCTGTCTGCCTGCCTGTCTCTCTGCCTGCCTGCCTGCCTGCCTGTCTGTCTGCCTGCCTGCCTGCCTGCCTGCCTGTCTGTTTGTCTGTCTGTCTGTCTGCCTCCTGCCTGTCTGTCTGCCTGCCTGCCTGCCTGCCTGCCTTCCTGCCTGCCTGCCTGTCTGTCTGCCTGTCTATCTGTCTGTCTGCCTGCCTGCCTGCCTGTCTGCCTGCCTGCCTGCCTGTCTGCCTGCCTGCCTGCCTGCCTGGCAGACCAGGCTGACCCTGGGGGCTCTGAGATCTAGTGATGTGCCGTTCTGTGATGGAACATCAGCTTCATGAGGGCAGAAACCATTTCTTCCTTTCTCTTTGCAACCACAAGGCTTAGCACAGTGCCTGACACATAGCAAGCGCTTAATAATTGTTGATCCTCCCCTCCACCAGTTCCTTCTCCCCTGTGTCCTCCTGTAACCCATCATTGAGATCCAAGGCAAGTCTCACCTTCTCTGTGAAGTCTTCCACGATCCCTGGCATTAGGGAGAGACTTTGCCCGCCTTTATTGTGCCCCTCACCACACAATATTTCCTTCTCCCAGTGTTTTGCGTTCTTATCATCCTTCCTATTAAAATGTAAGGTCCTTGAGAGAAGGATTATATCATCATCTAAACTTGGATCTCAACCCTGGTCCTACATACAGTAGGTACTTAATAAATGCTCTACACCATTAAAAAAATTGTTGAGACTTTTCATTTCTTTAGCCTGGAAAACACTTGGTGTGCAGACTCGCTTCTCTAAAGGTGACTGGCTGGCAATTTATATTCTTACCCCTTTTGGAGTCCTGGACTGGGCAGCCAGCTTGCTGAAGCCTGTTTTCCCTTGTTCAGAATAATGTATACGTAGTATACATAAGATTACAAAGTAAACGTATTATATTAAAACACAGTTACCAGAATATAGTTCTAAAACAAGTTATAAACCCATCTCAGAACGTTGCCTGGAAGAACAGAGAAGTTGTGTAATTTGCCCACAGTCACCCAGCCATTGTGTGTTCAAGTCAGTTTTTTTACCTCCTATTGGAGCTCTGGAGGAGAACCCTCCCTGAGTATAGATGCATTTTCTTCCTCCTCTTCCACTCTTTCTTCTCCTCCTCTTTCTATCTCCTCCCTCATTTCTTCTCCTCTCCCACTTTTTTTTCTCTTCCTCCTCCTCCTTCCCTCCTCCCTCCTCCTTCTTCCTCTTTCATGTTTTCTCCTTTTCCTCTTCCTTCCACTCATCCTCTTTCTCTCTTCCCTTCTTCTCCTCCTGTTCCACCAGATCCCCAATATCTCCTTCCCTTCTTTCCTTCCTTTTCTTCTTCCTGCCTCCCTTCTCATTCTTGTATTCTTTTCTCTTTTTCTTTCCCATCTCCCCTCTCTTTCCTTCCCCTGTTCCCTTTTCCAATACCCTCTGAATCCCCCTGCTTTGCCAACTAGAGATTGTCTCTCCTCTTCCAATATGAGCTGCTCTTTGAATGAATGGAAATGAAAGAGTCTGCCTCTTACAGAATGAATGAAAATAATAATAATTATGTAACAGTGTACTTCTCACATAGTAGGTGCTTACTTTTTTTTGTCTGGGCCCTAGAAATAATTGGTAGAAGTAGAAAAGAGGCTGATTTAGCCTGGATATCAAGGGATAAAATGAAGAAACAAATCTCAAAAGCTTCCTGAAAAAGGGCTGTAAAGGTCCAGTGAGATGTTGAAATTGGGGAGGATGTACCAAGTAGGACAATAGTGAGCTCTGCCGTAATGAAAGTCTTCCACCAAGGTTGGATGGCCATATGGCAGTCAGGTCAAGTGGGATTCCTTTTTAGGACATGTCGGCCCCAATGTCTCTTCTAATACTGAGATTTGGCTGGCTAGAAATGCTTGATGGAACACTAATCTTCTTCTTATTATTATTATTAAAGCTTTTTATTTGCAAAACACATGTATGGGTAATTCTTCAACATTGACCCTTACAAAGCTTTCTGTTACAAATCCCCCCCCCCAGTTACCACCCCTCCCTTAGATGGCAGGAAATCCACTACATGTGAATCACTAATCTTGATGAGATAACTATGAATCGGAACCAGTCCCTGAAGCACAGACATGACATTGATAAAAGATTGATTTTCTAGGACTTGACACATGAAAACACGGCGAAATTCACCTGAGAGCTTACAGTGAGCCAGGTGTAAGGGCAGGTAGGAGATGTCCCGAATGAAGTGGAAGCCGTGGCCCAGAGGACTGACATCTGTTCATATACATCTGTTGGGTCTTTGGAACATGTAGGGAGTGATTGCAATCCCAGAACATCAGAGCTGGAAAGTCCTCAGAACAGGCAATGTCACGACTGGGGGAGGGGGCCCACAAGTATTTAGTCCATTTTCTGGCTAGAAAACTGAGGCCTAAAGAGTAAAAGTGACTTTCCCAACCATTTACCCACTTATTTAGTATATGGGGATAATGTGGTTTTAAGGTGGTGATGACTTTTAATTCATTATGGGCCAGGAAGAGGCTCCTCAACAGTGCTTGAAAGGAAGAAGGGCTCAAAGTTCATTGAATAAAAGTTATTTCTTTTGTTTTTTGGGGAAAATTCTGCTCTAGTCCTGACTTTGCTACTACCTTGCTAGGTGATTTTGTGCAAGTCATCTGTCCATGTCTCCATTTCTTCTATAAAATAAGAAAGATTAGGGTCAGAATCTGATCTCTAAACTCTTTTGATTCTGATATCTCCTGTTCTAAGCTCCCTCCCAGCTCTGACATCCCCTGTTCTAAGCTCCCTCCCACCCCTGGCATCCCCTGTTCTAAGGCATACCCCTGTGATTTTGATAGTTTAAGAAACTCCATTTATCAAACAATTTGGCCCCTTCTTTACAGCTCACAAGAGTTCTCTAGCATGTAGAGAGGGCCACGTAGCCAGTAGGTTTCAAGCTTGGGTTTGAAGTCAGGGCTTTCCATTTTTGAGACCAGCTTTGCCCCCAAGGTCCCCCCAAACCCTTCATTCTGTACTTGGGCCAGCCCCCCATTTTCAAATACAGGCAACATCAGCCACACGGGTGGTTTTCCCTCAAGCCTGGAGGACTCTTTAGGTGGAGATGGGAGGGCCGGAGTTCCACCTGGAATCTCTAGTGCCCTTCCAGACCCAGGGTATGGATTCTGAGTTTCATTATTTCACCGGGGAAGGGGAGTTGCCAGGGAAACACAGAAACAAATAGACAAGAATGTTTTGGCGAGGGGCCCCTGTCCGTCAGACAGCTCCTGCTCTCTGAATGCTGCCTTTGTGCTGGGTCTTCTTCTCCCAGCCATGATGACTCGTCCCTGATTTTTCTAACGAGTATTTGTGTTTTCTTTCTCCAGAAAAAAAGGAAAAAAATACGAAACCCCCAAACCCTCAGAAACCACTCAGCCTTTTGTGTGGCTGACCGTTTGGCCATTTGCCAAGGTGGCCCTTGGTCAATCAGACAGTGATGGTACCTTCTCCTTGCCATTGAACTCCACTGCCCCATCCCCAAGATCAAGAGGATGCTGGGAAGCAAACGGGTTGGTTTGGGTGGATGGTGTTTTTATCTGCCGGAGAACTTGATATGGGCCTTTATCACCTCTGGTTCCCATCTGTCTACCTGTATGTTGGAAGGCGATGGGAGGGAATGGTAACAGGTGTGGCCGTCAGGGCCTGAAAAGAAGCATTGTTTCCCCGGCCTTCTTCATCCCTCTTCCGGCTGAATTTCAACTTAACCATTAAAATGCTAGTGCTTCTTTCTTTTCAGCTGTTTGGATTGATTTTGTTTCTTTTCTACTCTCAACTCTTTCCCACAGCCAAACTAAACTAAAATATGAAACAGAATGATAGAGAGGGGAAGTGGGTAATTTTTTTTGACAACTGTAATTTTATGATGATTATGTAATGGAATAGCCGCGCCTAGCCCTCCATCCACCCGGACTCCGTGGCCAGAGCCCAGCAAGTAGATGATTAATGATGGGCAAAGTCAATGTTGAATTGAAATTCTCAGGGCACTTGGTGGGATGAGGTCTGGACTAGGAATCAGGAGACTGGGTCTTTCTGCTGCTCTGCTGGCTTGCTGAGTGATCCTGGGTGAGCCCGCTGGACTTGGAACCAGGAAGACCCAAGTTCAAATGCTGCCTCAGGTACTTACCAATTGGATCACCATGGGCAACTCACAACCTGCCTGGAACTCAATTTCCTCAGCTATAAAATAAGGAGGTTGGACTAGATGGCCCTGGAGCTTCCTTCTAGCTTTATATCTTCAATTCTATGATCCTATGACTATTATTCAATGGGCATTTATTTATAAGTACCTATTGTTTCAGGTATTATACCAGTAGCTATAGAAACAAAGACAGAAACAAACAAAAAAAGAACAAAGTCTTCCAAATCCTCAAGGAGTTTATTACATTCATTGGTTCACTCATGGTTTCTAGACCTCAGTTTCATTACCTGTCAAATGGAAATGACTCTTTTGGGCATTCAATGACAGAGTGATTTTTTTAAATGAATCATCTCCTGGTCTCTTTCAAGTCTCAGCTAAAAATCCTACTTTTCTGTAGGAAGTTTTCCCAATGCCCCTTGTTAGTGTCTTCCCTCTGAGATGCTCTCTAATTTCTCCTGTGTACGTAGCTGGTTTGCATGTTTTTTCCACCATTAGAATGAGAACTTCTTGAGAGCCGAGGCTGTTTTTGCCTTTCTATAATGTATATTTAGCATATTGTTTGGTACACAGTAAAGGCTTCACAAATATTTTTTGGATTTCCTTTTCATTCTTCACCTCCACTTCTCAGAACATCTCATTCCCATTCAAAGAATGAACAAAAGGAAATAAAATAAATTCAAAAGGAAGCACACAAATGAAGTTTGTTACCTTATTAAATTTAATATAAAAGAAAAAAATGCCACTCTCCAAACTCTACAAGTACTTGAGTAAAAGTCTCTAATACTTCCCTCACTTTTTGTTCTGAATTGTATATTGAAATGTCCTTATTTGCTGAGGATTATTAATTTAGATAAAAAGAGAAAACTTGAAAAAAAATCCAAATTCCCTTCAGGACATACATAAGTATTTTTTTATCCTTCCCTTCAACTATTAATACTAACCTGAAATTACTTGGCATATATACACATATATAAACACACTGGTGTACGTATGGATGTGCATATAAATATGTGTATACATGTATTGCAGGCTTAGATGTGTGCTGGCATATATGTTTATATATACACACAGATATATATGTATGTATATATGTATATATATGTGTGTATATATGTACATGTAAATTCTTATATCTTTGAAAAGATCATACTTTTCCTTCTCTCCCCTTCTCTCTCCAGTAATGACTAAGTTCCTTAAGAGCAAGGCGGGGGGAGGGTCTCAGAATTACAGAATTGAAGGATTAGAAGGGAGTTCAGTGGACATCTAGAACTAGCCACATATTAAAAGAAATTCTCATTATAACATATCCAAGGAGTACTTTTCTGTCTGAAGACCTCCAATGATGATGAGAAAAGAAAAGACTTTCTTGGTTTCTTATGCAGGCTTTAGCTAATTTCATTGCCACCACAAAAGGAAACTTTAGGAGGAAATATCTTAAACAAAATCTTTTCCCCTTATCCTTTTAAAGAGATAAGTGTACAGGCTCATTTCCATCCTTGTTGCATGTGATGACCTTCACCCATTAGATAGGGAAGCTCTCTGACTACCTCGGTTACACTAGTTTTTATTCCATATACATACTAAAAATTGCTAAGAATGGTGATAAGACCTATTTCATCAGTTTTATCTGTTTCTCACTTCATAGCATGAATACTTCATTTGATTAATTTTGTTGTACTTGCACATCATCTATTCATTTCACCTTTATCTTTTCTTCTAATCAGTTGTTAATTTTGGCCTTTGTTCTAATGAGTCAGTAGTCTGACTACCTACTAACTGCTGATTCGAGAAGTAATTTTCTACATGTCAGAACATAGCCAATTTCATTTTTTTGTGACCTTGTTCAATACTTGCCATGTCTAGTTAGCTCCTTCCAATTATTTTCTTGAGGAAAATATTCAAAACATACAGGAATAAGTAATTTTAACTTTCCATAAGAAGACATCAGTCTTTTTCTTTTCTGTTTTTTTTTTAGCTATTCTGTCACTCTCTTTCATTTTAGTGGATTGTTTAATCCATTCACATTTAAAGTGGCATTTGGAGGCAATGTGTTTGTGCAGTGGATAGAGTGCTGGATTTGGGGTCAAAAAGATTTCAGTTTAAGTTCAGCCTCAGACACTCACTAGCTGAATGACGTTGGATAAATTACTTAACATCTGTTTGCTTCGGTTTCCTCTTCTGTAAAGTAGACACAATAATAGAACCTCCTTTCCAAAGTTGTTGTGAGAATCAAATGATAGATAATTTATAAAATGCTTAGTGCAATGCCTGACACATAACAGCATTCAATAATTGCTTAGTGTCAGCTCTAACTCTGTTTCCTTAAAATTATGACAATTAGATTTATGTCACTAGTATTCAGTTTACAAAGGTCAGGAGAGAATGACCTGAGGCCTGGGCCTGAGGTCTCTGCTGGATTTTCTGGCTAGCCGATAGAGCAGCCAGAAATGACTTACAGAACTTGTCTAGCAGCAGGTGAAATCTGGACTCATCCAGAAGTTATGATCCACTTGAGTGGAAAATTGGTGGGACCAATGGTATGAAGAAACTACATCAAGTTTGAATCTATTCTTCTCAGGGATGAAGGAAGTTTAGGAGAAGGTATACTCCCAGCAGGTGAGGAGGAGGGATATTTGTATTTTTCTTAGTTTATCTTCAAAATAAATCTTTTTGTGAAAGAAATAAAAAGAAATCACTCTTGGGGTGATACAATAACAAACAAGATACAGTTCTTTCCCCTCATGGAGCTTTAAATCTAATTGTGGGTGGTATAAGACAAGACCACATTTAATTTATTTAAAACAAAAATTTAATTAAAATTAAATTAAATTGGGAGAAAACATGACACAAATAATTATGCTACATAAAATGATGTCAAGCTTCAGGGCTGAAGGCTGTTGAAAGATCTAGTATAAGACCTGAATCATGCTCAGAAGGGAGATGTGGTGGTGAGAAGGGAGGAAATCCCACTCATGGGACAGCCCGTTCACTGAAGTACCAAAGTGGGAGAAGGGATGTTTCTATATCTTGCACCAGTCACATCCAGTTCTTTCAATGTTCTCCCTCTTCCTTTCTTTGTCATTGAATTTCCGATGACCTTCCAAGCTCAGCGCCAGCTCTATCATGTACATGGAGCTATTCCTTCCTCCCAGGTGCCCTCCTTCTCTAACCAACCACAGCTTTCTTTCCTTATCATTCTAGATATACTTATGAATGTCTCTTTCAATAGAATTAAAGCTTTGAAGAGTGCCGAACTTGTTTCATTTTTGTTTTTATATCTTCTCCATCTAGCACAGTACCTGGAATATAGTTTTATTGCTGTTTAGTTGTGTCCAATTCTTTGAGACTTCATTTAGGGTTTTCTTGGCAGGAATACTGGAGTGGCTTGCCATTTCCTTTTCCAGATGAGGAAACTGAGGAAAAAGCGTCCGTCATCCAATCACACGATCCCAGTTCTAAATCTGGAAGAAACCCCAAAGGGCTCGTGTTAATAACTAGTTGCACTTATGCACCCCTTCAAAAGTCTGCAAAACTTCCTGATTCCAGGATGAGTGCTCTGTGTACCATGATCTTTGAGGTGCTGTTTATTTATTGAAGTTTTACAAATGAGGAAACTGAGGCTCAGAAGTGAGATGACTTACTCAGGTTAGGCTATGACCATCCTAGGACCCAAGCCCAATACTTTGTCTCAGAGGAGCTGTGTCCGGGAAGATCTTTCTAAAGAATCTTGCTCGGGGAAGACTGAACACTCAAAAGCCAAGTTTCCACAACTCATGTGTCAGGGATCTTAGCTTTCCTTTTCTGAACCAAGAGCAGAGGGATTTCATTAAGGCCATGGAGTCACTAATAAAAGAGCCAGAAGAGACCTCAAAAGTCATCTCTTTCAATGCCCCCATTTTACAGATGAGGAAACTGAGATACTGCATGAGAAAACACGAGTTTCCCAGGCTCCCACAGGTACTAGAAAAGTCAGACTGAAACTGAACTCTGCCTCTGAAGTTGCCGCTGGACTGCTCTCAGTGATTGAGAAATCCAGATTTAATGAGCTATTGGAGGTGCCCATCTTGTTTATCAAATTCCCTTCCCGTTCTAATGTCCCTGTGACATTTTGGAAGCTTGACAAGGCATTTCCAAATCAGCAGCTCAGTTAAAGATAGAAGGCCTGCATTGCTTCCCTGAGCCAAACATGTAACTCTTTCTACCCATCACATTGGTTTCTGAGGGCTTTTCTCCCCGTTTCTGTCCCTGGGGCCTCAAAGGGATATAGCCAATAATGTCATGTTTCCCAGCAAATATTCATCCAGGATAACAAAAGCTCCCTGGAGGGGGGATTGCATCCTCAGAAATCCTCCATTCTAGTCAGGCCCGCTCCTGAGGGCTGGACTCAGCCCGAGTCTCCGGTTCAGGGAGGGCCTGGATAGGTGGGAGTCGTGTCATCCAAAAATTAATGGAGGAGATGATGGAGAAAAGCGGACAATAGAGGGATGCTGGCCGGCCCCAAGTATCTGACTGGCTGCCAGAAGGAAGGGGAACTAGCTGTGTTCTGATTGGACCCAGAGAGCAGAACCAAGGCCAATGGGGCAAGTTACAAAAGAAGGCTCTCTACCAGGGAAGATGTCCAACGAAAGCATTCTAAAATAGGCCTTCATCTCCCTAAAGCCCCTAAATAAGAGGCTGGGTGGCTCAGTGGAAAGTCTATTGTCTGAGGAATCAGAAAAACTTAGCTTAAACTCTAAATGTGTCTTTTAAAGCTTAGAACCAGTTCTAGTATTCTCAACTACAAAAATAGGTATATTGAGGCTAGATGATTTCTGAGGTCCTTTTGCATTCTAAATCTATGATCTCTTCCATGATTCCCTTACTTCTTCAGGCAAAAGCTAGCATATTATCTAGTATGCAGTAGGTGCTTAATAAATGCTGTTTAAGAAGCATAGCTCTGAGGATCATAGATTTGGACTCAAAATCCAATTATCTTTCATTTCTCAGATGAAGTAAGTGTGGCAAGGGGAGCTAAGCAGGTGACTTGCCCAAGTTCATAACACAGATAAGTAGGGATTGGACCTGAGACCCTCTGAATAGAATCCTGTCTATTATTTCATATACTTGTTGGGGAGATTGACCCAACTAGTTTTATTGTTTTGCAAACTTTAAAGGGTGGCAGAAATCCAACTAGTTATTAACATGAGCCCTTTGGGGCTTCTTCCAGATTTGGAACTGGGATCTTGTGATTGGATGAATCTCTCCACAGTGTAGGTGATGGTCCCTTCATAGGTCAGGGACTCACCTCCAGCTCATGTGATTAAATGTGCTTTTAATCAATATCTTGGGAGTCTTCTTGGAGCCATAGGAAATAGTGAGTCACTCCTGGGACAGGTGGCTCTACCGCCCTGCTGGAGCCAAAGGCTGGGAGGTTGTATAATCTAATAGAAAGGGCACTGGGAGAGGAGTGAGGAGGATCAGTTTCTAGACCTGGATGGCTAAATAAATTTGGGAAAGCCTCTTTGTGCATCATATAGAAAAGTCTATTCCATGTGTTGTTGGTCAATCATCATGAGCCCGTTTAGGGCTTTCTTGCAGAAATACCCAAGTGGCTTAGTATTTCCTTCTCTGGCTCATTTTACAGATGAAGAAACTGAGGGAAACAAGGTTAAGTGACTGCCCCAAGGTCACACATGAGTAACTATCTGAGCTGGATTTGAATTCAGGAAGATGAGGCTTCCTGATTCCAAGCCCAGGGCTCTATCTACTGTAGCATCCCCTAGTTTCCCCTGCTGTAAGGATGTAAGGGAACATCTGCTTTTGGGGTTTATGGTCCTCCAGTGGATCTAAGATTAATTTCAGGGTATTGAGGAGTTTGGGAAAAATGCATTCTCAGTTTCATTAATCTTCAATTGAAATCTAGCCTTTATTTATTTATTTTTTCTTTTTGCTGAGACAATTGAAGTTAAGTGACTTGCCCAGGGTCACACAGCTAGGAAGTGTTAAGTGTCTGAGACCAGATTTGAACTCAAGTCCTCCTGACCTCAGGGCTGGTGCTCTAACCACTGCACCACCTAGCTGCCCTCTAGCCTTCACTTTAAAGATAAATTTAAAACAAAGTATGATTACAAGATGGGGTCCCTAGACTACACTAAAGGGGTTCATAACACAAAAGGATGGGAATCTTTTCCTTTTCAGCAGAGGAAGCTGAGGTCTAGATTTTTCCAAAGCCAGTTCTTCAACAAAATGAAATGAAACTTTCTGTCCTCTGGTGCCTTATATTCTAAAGAGGGAGACAGCATAAACACCCATAAATATATACACAAGGCAGTTTGGGGAAGGAGTAAACTGTGGGCTTATACTCAGTTTCTTATTTATGGCTCAATAGGGAGGAGATAGGGAGATCTATGACCTCTGATTTTACTGACCAGGATGAGGACATTCCTTCTACGGAGACAGGTTGGCACTTTCACAATTAGTGATCTTAGAGAATTGTCCAGGGGACTAGGAGGTTAGATAAGTAGTATGGTGTTATATAGTCAATACATTAACAGAGGTGAGATTCGAATCCAGTTCTTAGTTCTAGAGCAACTCTCCCCGTAACATATTGCCTTTCTTTAGGGCACATATGGTTAATCAGTCTGGGAATTTGTTTTGTTTGACTATACTTACATAATACAAAGGTTCTATATTTCTTTTTTTTATCAGTGGGTTGGGGAAGTGGGAGGAAGGAAAGAATAAATGCTTAGCAATTTAAAGATATATTTAAAATACGATAAAATAAATCCTTCCTTATCAGTCTCATTGATTCATGGAGGTGACTCTGGGTTCATAGAATCATAGACTTAGAATGGGAAGGCCCTTAGGTCATCTGGTCCAACCCACTATTTAATAGTCCCAGAGAGAGGTAACATGACTTTTCTAAGATCAGGCAGGTAGTAGGTGTTGGAGCTGGGATTCAAACTCAGAACCTTCCTTTCCAAGTGGAGACTTCTTCTCCCTGAGACAGATTGCCTCCCAATACCACACAGATCAAGTTCTGGCAGATTCTGCCACACTTTGGTTATGGTCCCAATGATGGATTAAGCATCTCCTATCCTAAAGCCTTGGGATATTGATTGATTGATTGAAATATACTCAGAGAAACTCATTGCCAGGTTAGTTACAAATTATGAGATTTTGGGTCATGGAAATCTTGTAGATCACCTTTAAATTATAATAAGACCAAACAGTACATTAGAAAAAAACACTGGCCACAGAATCTGAGCTAAAATCCTGCCCCTAACACTATTAGAGGAATCACAAGTTCCTTAGATCTCAGTTCCTTATCTGTAAAATGAGAAGTTTGGAGCAGCTCTACATGGGCTCTTTCCAGCTCTAGATCTCCAGATCTAGCATCTTTATGTTCAAAAAAGTCAAGAGTCTTGGAATCTCGCCGTTGTACCTCAGCGTTCATCTGATTCAAACTCCTACAAAATAGCAACAAGCTACTTTTCCTGGTTTATTTTATATAACTCCCCACTCTACGACCTAGACAAACTGATCTTATACATAGGAAACTCCAGCCTCCTTGCTTCAACACAATTATATTCAGTACTTGGAATCTCCTCCCCTTCATTTTAGACAGACTGTCTAATTTCCATCAACATTCAGCCCAAACGTTTCTTAGACGAGACTCTTCTTCATCCCTCCAAAGGCCATTTTTTCTCCCCAGCCCTAACAAAATTACTTTGTGAATAGTTTGTGTATACCCTCATATCTAGACAAGGAGAGGAGGAAGCGATTCCCTTTCCTCAGCTCTGTGATTTAGTCCTAGAAGCCAGAATGTTACTACAAGATATTAATTAGGGGTTAAACTAACAGTAAAGGACGAATCCATGCAGAGACCCATTTATAAAGTGTGAACACCTCTCTGATTGGGGCAAGGAGAGAAGAGCACGATTAGCCAAGCAGACAAGCTAGCCACGTCTTAGGAGGCTTCTCGTAGCTAAGCCGTAAGCTGAATTTCCACATTGTGATCCTGATAATGGGAGAGAGTATATTTGAAGAGTCCCTTGGTAGAGAAGATCCCAGGGGAGGAGGGCTTTTTCCTTCTTTTCTCCCTCTCTTATCCCATCATCCATCTAGAGCTTTCAAAGGGATCCAGGTCACTTAAGGAGGAAGCATCCAAAGGATGGGACTTTGGCAATTAAGAGTCAGATTGAGGAACCGAATCCTGGAAATTGTGTGAAGACTCAACAAAGGGAGAACATACTTCCAGGCTGGGCAGTGGTCCAAGGTGCTTTTGCCACACATTCATCCTTCATGTGTGTCTTGATGTCACTGTACTCTCAGTTTGATCCTGTTCTTCCCACAGATGCTGTGTATATTTCTGGGAGATCACACCTACGGTGGAGGGAGAAAATGTTTTGTAACTATTGTTCTTGCTGTGCCATTTAAGTCAATGCCATTGCTAAGAGGAAATTTATTCCACTGGCTGATTGTTAATGGCGAGCTCACCACTTGGGGCTTTCAGACGTATAATGCCATAGGACACAACCTGAGAACAATTATCCCCCTGAGGTACCAACTTAAATGTTATTTTCTCTCAGTAGATTTTGAAATCTTCCAGAGTAGGGTCTTTTATTTTTTTCTTCAAATCCCCATAGCACAAAGCTGGCACATAGCACATGATTAATCAATGCTCACTCACTCACTCACTCACTCACTCACTCACTCACTCACTCACTCATTCATTCATTCATTCACGGGCAACTGATTTTTAAGAAATACAATTTGAATTAAGATCCAAGTCTAGCAGGAGGGGATCAGTGTCAGGAGGTACCCCACTACTCTCTTGCTCATCTCTCCCTTCCTCCAGTCATGATTAGCTGGGATGACTTCCTTTGTCCTTTCCAGGTCAATCCCAGAAATAGTACGAATTTAATAAATATGGGGACAAGTAAGTGGTATAGTGAATAGAGTGTATGGGCCTCCAGTCAGGAAGAACTGGGTTGAAATCCAGCCTGTTCATTGAATTGAATATCTAGATCCAAATGAATGGCTTGCTGTCTCTAGGATCATGTCTACATAGGAGTCCTGTGCTTAGCCTGGGTTTTTTTTTAAACAGCTTTATCAATGACTTGGATAAAGGCATATATACAACTTACTTATCAAATTTGATGGCAGAAAAAAAACTCCAAGAAATTGCTAACCCATTGAATAATAGGGTCAGGACGTTCAAAGATCTCAACATGCCAAATTTAACCTATTGAAATTTAGCAGGGCTAAATGTAAAGTCTCATACTTGGATCCAAAAAATCAACTTCACAAAATATTGATACAGATGATCCCACGTCCTGTTTACTGAGAAAACTAAGGTTGCCAATTGTGTGCTCCCTCATCTCCCCCTTCATGTCAACTCTCAGTGAAGGATGGTGATACTCAGGTCCCTTCCAACCTGAAATACGATTATCTTATTCAGTATCCAGCCTGCCAGCTTCCTGATAGGCAGCGTAGTGGAAATGGCATTGGTTGATTTACACTTCAACCCTCTTTTCTCTGAAGAAGAATTGACTATTCTCCTGTTCAAGACTAATTCCTCTCCTTTTGTTTCTAAGACCTCTTCCTGATGATAATTGCCTCATCACAATGGAAAAAAATACTAGACTGAATGTCAGGAGAGCTGGGGTAAATCGTACTTTGGAATTTAATTAATTGAAACTAAGGCAGACAGAGTTTAAGTGACTTGTCCAGTTTAAGTGACTTGTCCGGTTTAAGTGACATTGCCACCAAGTATCTGAGGCTAGATTTGAACTGAGGCTTTCCTGACTCCAAGTCCTTCATTCCTGAGCCTTTTCTAAACATAACACAACACAATACAATGTAACATCAATATGGCAAAGCACAAAAATGGGAGAGCCGTATAAAATAGCCAACATTTAGTAGGCACCTACTGTTTGAGAGTCAGGTCTTCTCTGTCCATGGAGCTGCTTCTAAACGTAACACAACACAATGCAATGCAACATTGATAGGGCAAAGCACAAAAATGGGAGAGTCATATAAAATAGCAAACATTTAATAAGCATCTACTGTATGAGAGTCAGGTTTTCCTGACTCCAGATCCATTGCTCTGTCCACTGAGCTGCCTCTAAACATAACACAGCACAATGCAATACAACACCAGTATGGTAAAACAGGAAAATGTGATAATCACATAAAACAGACAACATTTAGTAGGCACCTACTGTATGAGAGTCAGGTCTTCCTGACTCCAGATCCATTGCTCTGTCCACCGAGCTGCTGCTAAACATAACACCACACAATTGATACAGCAAAGCACAAAAATGGGAGAGCCATATCAAAAAATAAATATTTAGTAGGCAGCTACTGTCTGTGGAACACAATGCTTTGTTCTGAGGGAGAAACAAAACTTTCCATCCACATGCAGCTTGCCTATAATAGAGGATAAGGCTCCAAACCAGATAACTTTAATACATGATTTTATAAATTGAGGCACTGGAAGTTTCAATGTAAAATGCTACCTGAGCAGCTGATGTTAAGGAAGGTGCTTTTTTTTTTCAACAGTATTTTATTTTCCCAAAATACATGTAAAGACAGTTTTCAGCATTCACTTTTTTTTGAGTATACAATCTCTTATTTAACATTATTTCCTCCCAGTTACATTTAAAACAACTTTTTAAACATTTGCTTTTAAAACTTTGAGTTCCAGATTCTCTTCCTTCCTCCCCACCTCCACCCCCCATTAAGAAGACATATGTCTTATGTTATGCAAAAGTTATGCAAAACATTTCTATAAAAATTATGTTGTGAAAGAAAACATAGATCTCCCCTTTCCCCTAAAAAAACCTCAAGAAAAATAAAACAAAAAAAGAGAGAGTATGCTTCAACCTGTATTCAGACATAATCAGTTCTTTCCAATTTTTCTTCAGAAGTCCTTCAGAGTAGTTGTGGATCATTGTATTGATGAGAATAGCAAAGTCATTCAAAACTGATCATCCCACGACATTGCTATTACTTTATACACAGTCCATTTCAATTTCTTTGAGCTCATGGAGGACTTTCTAGGTTTTTGTAAGAGCATCCTGCTCAACATTTCCCATAGATCAATAATATTCCCTCATAATCACATATCACAATTTACTCAGCCATTCCTCAATTGATGGGCATCCCCTCAATTTCCAATTCTTTTGCCCTGAGAAGAGAGCAGCTATAAATATTTTTGTACATATAAGTCCTTTTCCTTTTTAAAAAAATCTCTTTTGGGATTCATGCTTAGTAGTGGTATTGTTAAGTCAAAGGAGATGCATGATTTTATAAGTCTTTGGGCATAATTCATATCTTTTCATCATTTATCAATTCATTTTTTTTTGCTGAGGCAATTGGGGTTAAGTGACTTGCTTAGGGCCACACAACTAAGCAGTATTAAGTGTGTAAGGCCAGACGTGAACTCAGATTCTCTTGATCAGAGTTGGTACTCTACCCACTGTGCCATCTAGCTGCCCCCTATCAATTCGTTTTTGTAAGACTTTATGTTCCAAATTTTTCTCTCTCCTTCCTTACCGTTTCCCTCCCCAAGACAGCAAGCTAATATAGGTTAAATATGTGCCATCTTCTTAAACATATTTCCATATATGTCATGTTATGCAAGAAAAATCAGACCAAAAGAGAAAAAAAACACACAAGAAAGAAAAAAACAAACAAAAAAGTGAAAATACTATGATTTGCTCCCCATTCAGTCTCCATGGTTCTTTCTTTGAATGTGGATTGTATTTTCCATTCCAAGTCTATTGGAACTGTCTTGAATCACTCCTTGTTGAATCTCCATCAGAATCAATCACTCCATCAGAACTGATCATCAAATAATCTTGTTGCCGTGTACACTCACTTCACTCAGCATCAGTTCATGTTAAATTTTTCTAGGATTTTCTGAAATCAGTCTGCTCATCACTTCTTATAGAACAATAATATTCCACCATATTCATATACCATAACTTATTCAGCCATTCCCCAACTGAGGGACATCCACTCAATTTCCAATAAGGAATGAGTCTTCTAGAGTTTATGTGCGAATCTTGCTTTTATTTCTTACTATTAATGGGATATGACCTTGGACAAGGGTTAGTTTCCTTATCTATAATTGAATTAAATGGCCTCCAGGTCTATTTCTCTGATCTTACTGATCTCAGTCATCTCCATGAGTCTGTTTATCCATTGCTAAGATAGCATCAGGGGACCTCCGAGCATCCTCCCAGCTCCTATAGAATCCTCTGATCTAAGGCAAAAGGTCTTTACTAAAAAATATGGACTGGGGAAGGGGGGCACTGAAAATAATAGCTCTCATTTCTCTTGCTCTTCAGTTTCTGACAAATCATTTTCCAGGTGGTTGAAAAACACTATTTTTTTCCTTTTCCAAATGAAGAAGATGAAGTTCTTTTAACAGTGAATTAATTGCTCACAGAATTTGTAAGCTAAAATCCCAGTTTAGGCCCAATCTAAAAAGCCTTTGATTAAGTGTCTACTATGTGCATTATGGGTAGGAAGAAAAAGAGGAGGGCAAATTCTCTGCCCTCCAAGGGCTTCCATTCTTCTGGTCTCTCAAGGCCTCTTCTCACTGTCCCAGACTATAAGAGGAAAACAAAGAGGAATCCCCAGTGTCTCTCCCATCCCCTCCCATTGTCTAGGGCTTTTCCCCCTTTTCCTCCCAGCCGCTGGAAAATAGTGTCCAAGTGCAGCAAACACAGCTGCGGTGAGGAGGAGGATGCACATGTGGGAAGGAAGATGCCTCTAGAAGAATAACCAGAAAAACAGCTTGGGAGACACATCTCTGGGAGGCTGGAGGGGCCGGCAACAACAACAACGGAGCAGGCTTGGTGGGAGGGGAGCTGTAAACATCCTGCTCGGACTGGCTCAGGACATGTGACCTCCTTTACCCTTTCTCCAGCAGAAGGATGCAAGTGGGGGGGGGTGTTGTGGGGGGGGGCGGGGGATGTGATTCTTTAGGGGGAATTTTGAAAGTACAGCCTGGACTCTGCCTGCCTTTAAACTCTGGGATTTGGGGATTCTAGGATTCTGGGTCATGGAGGAGACCTTTATACAAATATATATATATGTGTATATATATATATATATATATATATATATACACACACACAAAAAGCTGATAGCAATAAAGGTATAGAGAAGGCTTTTTTAGTTTGCAATAAAGCAAAGCCCCTTTGCTCGCAAACTTGACCATATCTGCAGACTGAGGTCCTGTATTCAAATCCTAAATCTCATACTTACTACCTGTGTGATTCTGAGCAAGCAGCTTAATCTCTTTGGACCTCATGTGTAACATGAGAGAATTAGATTAAGTAAACTCTAGGATCTTTTCCTGATCTAAAAATAATAATAATATTTATGCTAAAGCATTTATACAGAGCTTTAAAGTTTGTAAAACACTTTACATAAATTATCTCAATCGATATATCTAAATCCTATAATCCTTTGGTTTACATTCTAAAAAACACAACAACTTCAACTGAAGCTCAGCATTAGAAGGAACTTCTGGAGACATTTGATGAGAATCCCTGTTGGCTCACATTCAAAAACTGCTTTGTGTTTGCAACATTCTTAATATGAATTTAATTAATGAGTTTTTACCATAACCAACCATGCTCACGCTCAGCACTCTGTTAGAATAATTAATAATAACCATAGTCAGCCCTTAAATACATTTTCTCATTTGATCCTTCAAACCTGAAACTTAGGAGCAATTATTATTTTTTTTTGTTTTGCAGATGAAGAAATGGAGGTTGGGAAAGACCTTATCCAATTTCTGAGGGAGTATTTGAAGCAAGGTCTTCCTAACTCCACCATAAGCACTTCCACTGAGTCATTAAGCTGCCCACAAAATGGTTCTTCTGGTCGCTGGAGACATCATCTGGGGAAGAGGCTCACTTTGGCCCTTCACTCAAGGTTCTACCATGGAATCTTCCCATCTGACTTGCAGCTGAAACCTCCATGGTTAGATTACGGAGATTTTCCTGTTTGTATGCCTGGTGCTTTAGAATGGCAATTGGTACACAGTAAGCACTTAATAACTGCTTCATTCATTCACTCATATGCTGTGCAACCCTGACCCAGTTATTCTCTCTCCTCTGTGTTTCATTGTTAGGACTTGTACAATGAAGAAGCCGGATGAAATGAACCTCCAGAACTCAGCGCCATAATTTGCACATAGTAGGTGCTCAATAAACCTTTGGAGATTTTCTTTCCTTTTCTTGCTAAATCTTTTGATTCATCTCAATGAACTGATTGGGACACCTGAACTCTTCAGGGAGTCAGGGGCCATAGTTCAGATTTGAAAGTCCTCTTCTTAACTCTTCCCTTCATCTGTTGGGTGGCAAGGGGCAGAGCACTCAAGCATGGGTCAGCCAGATACAGCCTAGTCAGAAAAGTTAGTCATCATGCATTAGTATGGCAGTCCAAAGGGTATTAAAAATGGAGGTATGGGGACAGACCTGGAGGTTAAAGGTCCCTAGCACTTGGCAGTGAAACAGACCATAATAAGCATTTAGTAAGTGCTTCCAAAGTGCCAGGTCTCGAGCCAGGAGATTTGAGCTGGATAGAAAACTTTCCAGCAGTTAGAATGACCCCAAAGGCAATGAGCTGCATCAGGAGGTAGTGAGGTCCCCTGCTAGAGTGCTGAAAGGAGGGCTCAATGACCAGTGGTCAGTGGTGGTGAGCTGGGATTTCTGAAATAGGGGTTCAGGGAATCATGGATCTTGAGCAGGGCTTTTTGACCCTGAAATACTTGGATGGGTTTCAGGGGTTTTGTGAACTTGGGTAGGAAAAACACCCCATCTCTCTTTTCACTCGCCTCTAACTGAAATTTAGCCTCCCTTCTTTTCATGAAGAAAAACACATGGTCTGCCTCTTGGGTCTGAACAAAGTACTTGAGATGCAAGAGTGTCATGGAGACTCCCTTCCTACCAAGTTAGGGTGACCTGTTCCTTCTCCTAGTCAATCCTGTTTGTCCTTCCAATTTCCCCAAGAACAAGACTGGCTGTCCTTTCCCTGAGTTGATGCTGCCTGTCCACACTACTCCCCCATCCGGCTTCCCATCCTGGAATTGCTCCTTAGTCTATTCCCATGAGACATTTGAAGTGCAGAATACAGAGGAAAAAGAGTCCACATCTGGTTCCTCGCTGGGGAGGACTGCTGTGGGGGTTTCATACCTTGAAGGTGCATCAATGGGTACGTGAATCCCTCCAGGAGCATCACAGATGGTGCTTTCTGCATTTTGTGTTTTATTTCTTACAAAGAACTGGGGTTTAACCCTGTCACATGAATCTGAGGAGCAACATGATAACAAAGACCGAGAGATGATCTCTGTGTCTGGAAACCGGAGGACGAGTCCCATCTCTGCCATTTTGGCTCTATGACCCCGGGCAAGTCACACTGTCTGACTCAGTTTCCTAAACTGTAAAGTGGGGATAAGAGCAGCATCTCCTTCCAAGGGCTATTTGAGGATCAAATGAGAGACTATATGGAAAGTGTTGAGCACAATGTCTGGCACGTAAGGCTTGTTTAGAATCTCAGAGCTGGAAGAAAACTCAGTGGCCATTTAGCCCAACCAAGATGAAAATCTTCTCTACTATATAGGATAAGATCCCTTCCAGCTCTAATCTGTGAGTCTCTGAGCCCAGGAACAGTACTAGGTTGTTGAGAAGATCAGATCAGATATTTACCATAAGGCTTTTGGAGTCTTGAAGCTCCAGGTAAGTGTGATCTCTTAGGTGATTATTCAGAGCAAATGTAAAGAGAATCCATGGTCAGCTTGCTGTTGGAAAGGGTAGAAAGGATGCTTCCCCAGGGCCTATCACCATGCTCTTGTCTCCCTCATCTGATCCATCCATCCCTGATAACCATCATCCCTTCTCTCCTTTTGTGTTCAAGCTCCTTGGGAAGACCATCTACACTAGGTTTCTTTCTTCTCACTCTCTTCTTAGATCTTTGTGATCTGGCTTCCAGACTCAGCATTCACCTCAGACTGCTTTCTCTACCAATCTCTTAATGGTCAGATTGATTGTCCCCCTTTTTTAATCCTCATTCTCTTGGGGCTCTTTGCAGCCATCATCACTGCAGTCTTGGGTACTCTGGGGTCTTGCGTTCTTTCTGGGTTCTCCTTCTCTGCTTGGGTCTTCGTCCATAGTGTGCTTCCTACACCTTGAGGTCCCCCAAGGCTCTGTCCTTGGTCCTTTTCTCCTTCTATACTATTTTACTTGTGCAGATGATTCTCAGGTCTACTTTTCCAGCCCAACTAGTCACCCTATCTTTGTCTTACATCTCCACCTCAGAAATTGGTGGTCAGTCTCCAAGTAGACATCGAAAACTGATGTCCCATGGATATCTTGCACTCAACCTGATTAAAACTTATTCTCTTCCTCCTCCTAATTTCCCTTTCACTGTGGAAGGGGCTCCTTTCCTTCTAGCCACTGAGGCTCACAGAATTTGCCCCCCACCTTCTATTTTTGGCTCCCACCTACTCTGTGCCCAATCCTCCAGTTTCTTTCTTCTTGTGGGTGCCCTCTCTTCTCCTCTGCAGCTGATGGTACAGCCTTCCATCACTAGATGCTGCAGGAGCTGCTGGTTGACTTCCCTACCTCCTTTCTCTCCTCATTCTAAACATCTTCCAATAGCGGGCAAAGTCAGCTTTGCAAAGCATTGTTGTTGTTCAACATTATTGTAAAATGTTTGTCGCTGCTGATTCTTTGTGACCCCATTTGGGGTTTTTTTTGGCAAAGATATAGGAGTGGCTTGCCATGCTCTTCTCCACCTCTCTTGACAGATGAGGAAATTGGGGCAAACAGACTTAAGTTACTTGTCCAGGATCATGCAGCCCATAAGAGTGTGAAACTGGATTTAAATTCAGGCCTTTTTAACTCCAGACCTGGTCCTGTATCCACTGTGCTGCCTAATTGCTCTCGTAAAGCCTGGATCTGACCATGTCGCCTCCCTCCCCATTCAGTTAATTTTAGTTACTCCCAGAATAAAATATAAAATCCTCTGTTTGTCTTTTAAAACCCTTCATATCCCGGCCCCTGCTTCCTTTCTGGTCTTCTGGCACCTCATTCTCCTCCATGTTCTCTGGGATGCAATGATAACGGACCTGCTAGCTGTCCCTTCAACCGGTCTGTCCAGCCCCTCTTTCTAAGGATTTTCATTGGTTGTTCTCCATTCCTGGATCTCTACTGCACCCCATTTCTCCCTCCCAAAGTCCCACCTTCTACAAGAGAAGGTTTTCCTAATTTCCCAAAATTCTAGTGCCTTCTCTCTGTTAATTATCTCCAATTATGTAAATATATATGTATGCATATAGAAATATATATAGGTACACATATGTGTCTTACATATACATCCCCATATTTATATATATGAAAATAGATGAGGATATATGTGTATAGATATAGATACATATAGAAATTCATATCTATCTACTTATCTATCTATAATTATATATTACATATAACATATTTATTACATATTATATTATATATGCTATATGCATTACATATAGTTATATAATATTATGTATTATACTATATAAATATATTGGATATATTTTTCTAATCTCATTTGCTCATGGTTATTTGTATTTTGCCCCACTCATTAGATGGAGACCTCCCTAGGGGGATCATTTTTGTCCTTTGTAACCCCAGAGCTTTGCACACAAGAGACATGTGACAAATTTTATTTTATTTTATTTTTCCTGAGGCAATTGGGGTTAAGTGACTTGCCCTGGGTCACACAGACAGGAAGTGGTAAGTGTCTGAGGGCAGATTTGAACTCAGGGCTGGTGCTCTACATGTAACAAATTTTAGCTGACTTGACTGGGATGGGGCTCAGACAGAACTGGTCCGGGACGAGCTGCCCCAAAAGAGAGGAAGATTCTTTGGTACTTAGTGCTGTGCAGACCCTCGCTCAGGAAAATGTGCGGCTTTTTGTGGCTGAATCGGGGCCTTGAGGGGTCGGTCCATCTCCTTCGGGCTCTCTGAAGGCATCCTTATGTCTCTGCTGCTGTTATTATTGATGACAGCCTTTCACACTTGTCTAGCTGCTTTCGGGGTTGCAGAAGGGGGGTTCCTCCCCTGCAGACTCTCTGCCTCTTGTGGCAGGGAGCAGCCCCCGCTGCAGCTGGCAGCTTCTGCCCAACTGCATGGGAAGCAGCTTAATTGCAGGGTGAGGGGCCCAGCGTATACCCCGGGAGACGGGACAGGATGCCGAGGGCCGGCCCACGGGAAGAGCTGGGTCTGCTGGGAAGGAGAGGAGAAGAGGAATAGGAAACAATTCAGATCTAAAAATAGGCCAGACCTCAGACGGGGCAATCCTGTGCCCCTGTCTCCTGCCAGGGGTTAACCGTTCCATCCCAGGCTCCCACCGAACAATGGGCTCGCTCCCCTTCTGGACGTGCAAGAAGGATGGAAAGAGAGGCCGTTTCCTGTGCAGGGAGAGTCTTGTCCCACGGTCAATCGAAGGAGGGGGGAATGGAGGGGGCAGAGGGGGAGGTGGGCCTGGAAGTTGGAAGTTTATGCTTGCCTAGAAGGAGCTAGAGGTCATTGTGTCCTTGAATTGCACTGGGTACCCTGGGCAGATAGACACCCCCCCCAAAAAAAATAGAGTCAAGATTTAGAGCCTGCAGGGAATTGATGGTATGACCAGCTGGGAGGCAATATCAGACTTGGCAAGGACCTTAGAATGAAGGGTCAGAGTGAGGAAGGACCTTAGAACAGAGCGTCAGAATCTTAATATATAGATCATTTGTGAGGGCCTAAGCACCCAGAAGACATGACTTCAATAGAGAATTTATTATAAATTCTTTTTTGTTGTTGTTGTTTTTTGCTGAGGCAATTGGGGTTAAGTGACTTGCCCAGGGTCACACAGCTAGGACTATATTAAGTGTCTGAGACCAGATTTGAACTCAGGTCCTCCTGACTTCAGGGCTGGTGCTCTAACCACTGCACCACCCAGCTGCCTCTATAAATTCAATAGAGAATATATTCAATATAGCCTGGGAGGGACCTTAGAACATGGATTAATTGGAATAACCTTAAAACAAAAAATGCCAGAACTGAAGGGACCTTAGATTATAGAAGGGCAGAACTTGAAGAGACTATAAAGATTGTCTAGTTTAACCCCCCTCGTTTGATAGCGGAGCAAGATGGGAATCTTGCCAGCCAGGCTGTAGAAAGGATAACTTTTGCCTCTGGCTATGGAAGACCAGCTTGGAGATTCTGGGATTTTATAATGTGACTTTAATCCTTGTTAACCTTGCAAGAATGGGCACAAAGTGGGGCCATTGGGTAGATTAGCCTGCATCATCAGGAGTAATTAATCTGAGATCTGATATGTTGTTTTAAAATATTTTAATAGAATTGCTTTCCTTTGGGGTCCTCTGCATTTTATGTTACACTTTTAAAAATAGGATTCTGATGAGGAGTCCCTCAGTTTCCCCTACTGTCAAAACTGTCCAGTGCACAAAATGAACAGCCCAGCATCAGATAATGACCTTTTGAGGAGTTTTTACGGTCAGCAAAGTCCTTTGGAAGCATTATTTCCACCAGCCTTGTGAGCATCCTCTGAGGTAAATGGTGCAGTTATTATTCAAACATTTTATGAGGGGGACATCGAAGCTCATAAGTAGTCCCAGGATCCCAGAGCTAATCATTGTCTGAAACGGGATTCAAACTCCCATCTCTCCAGGATACACGTCCAAGTGCTTTCAACGTGGGGAGAACCCCGCATTGCATCAGAATCAGGAGAGGGAAGGAAGGAGTGGGGATGTTTTCTGGGTGGATTCAGCCCCTCTGGGAGGAAATTCAGCCCCCCTGGGCTGCCATAAAGCACCAGCCCTTGGGTTGGAGCAGTACTATCTGCATTTTGCCATTTTTTAAGAGGCAAACAAATGTTGCTGGGAAAGATGGCTCAGGAAACGGTTATCAGTTAATAATAACTTAGTGTAAGTGGGTTTAACAAGACTCATCATTAGGCAGTAGTTCACAGCCATCATCTCATTTGATTGCCAGCCACAAGTATGTGTTATTAAAATCCCTTTTTTTTTTTAACCTTAACCTTGTGCTGCTAATGTCCATTAAGGAAACCGAGGCTAAGGGAAATAAAGGGGCCGGACACGTGGATGGGAAGGGGATCTCCCCACATGTAAACAGAAGGACTGAGATTTAAGCTGGCTTTTTCTCATGGCTTGTCTCTGTGACCCGGAAGACCGGGAGCAAGTACAGCCACAGAACCGTCCGATGGACTGCAATGACCCAACCACCGCAGGGAAATCTCAGGGAGCTCACGGTGTTCACAAATTCAATTACCTTAGACGTCATCCCTTCCCTCTACCCACTTCACAGCTGGGAAAAGCGAGGACCGCAGAGATCATGATGGAGGAGAAGAAAAGGCAGGACTTCAGAACCCCACGAAAGCTTAGAATTGGCCATGTCTAACCCTTTCATTTTTCAAGAGCAAACTTGGCTTCCGTTCTCCTCCCCTTCCCTTTCCCCACCAGAAGGGAAGCAGACTCATCCAAGATGATCCAGACAGCTGGGGCCCACCTTCCATTTTCCCTGACAGAACCAGAATCTGGTTCTGTCTTTCTCTCGCTTTCCTCCCCTGAAAAGAGCATGTTTTTCTTTCTCTGGTCCTTAATTTTCCCATCTGTAGAATGGGAAGTTAGATCAAGAATGCTTAACTTTCTGTGTGCCCTGCTCCCCTTTGGCAGTCTGGCAAAGGCTACATACCCTTTTCATAATCATGTCTTTAGAAGAATCAACTCTTCTCCGGAGGATTACAAGGAAACAGTTATATTGAAATAAAGGGTTCTTACCCCATTTCCCTCAATAGCTAACATTTACAAAAAGCTTTTAGGTTTGCCAAGGGTTTTATCAATATTATTTCACCGTCACAACAACCCTGAGATATGTTCTTTTAGTCATTTAGGTCGTGTCTGACTTTTCATAACCCTGTTTGTGGTTTTCTTGGCAAAGACACTTGGAGCAGTTTATCATTTCCTTCTTCAGCTCATTTTACAGATGAGTAAACTGAGGCAAACAGGGTTCGGTGACTTGCTCAGGGTCACACAGTCAGGAAGAGTCTGAAGCCGGCTTTGAACTCAGGTCCCCAGCACAAGACTGACTGAAGCACCTGCTTACCCAGGTCAGAGCCCATTCTCCCCACACAAAGCAGAACAAATCCAACGGATTTGGGTAAAAACCACTGGGTGGGATCGTCCCTAAGACCCCTTCGACCTCGGAGACCGTGACCGGGGCTCTCCCTCCCATTCTCCGTCTCCCAGCTCCCTTGCCTCCTTGAAGTCCCAGCTAACCCCCCACTTTCTGCAGGAGCCTTTCCTCTTCATTCCGGCCCCCTCGACAGTCTCCTATCTGGGCCGTCCTTCTCTTGTTTGGCCGAGGCTGTCTCCCCTTCAGAGCTTTTCTTTGCATCGCCATGTTCAGGACAGTGCCTGGCCCACAGGGGGCATTTAAGATGTTTGTTAGCTCAGATTTCTGGGGCCCCTTTGAACCCCAACATTTGTTGGTGCTACGGCCAGTCTTGACAAACCCATCTTTCACTGGGATCTGTCCCGAGCTGCCTCAGAACCACCTGCCCATTGCACCCCGCTCCCCTCTGTTCCTTAACCCCCCGTGAGGGTTGGACCCAATGCAGACAGCAACAAATCTCTTTTTTTTCCCTTTCTTTTTTTTGGTAACAAATTCTGGCCAAGCCAAGTGAATCAACAGCCAAGCTTGGCAGGCCCATGCCCTTCCCTCCCCTCGGGCCCATGCCAGGACTTCCAGCCCCTGAGCAGGCTGCCTACCCTTATCGGACTGGCGGGCTGCCAGCCTTGAATAACCATCTATTCATGTCTGGGCCGCTGGCGCTCCCCTTGCATCCCGGGCAGATCTTTTAAGTAAACACGAGCCAGGTCACAGGCAGAGGAAGGAGAAGGAAAAACCTTGACATTTCAGCTGGCCCGGCTAGTCAGTGGACACCTGGTATAAACCTTATCATCTGTGTTTATGAAGGGCTGTGCCCCCCACCCCCACCTTCTTCCTTTGGCTGACCGACGGGGACTGTAAATAGAACGCAAAAGGCATAAGATGAGGGCCTGAACTTTCTAGGGCATTTACCCTTTTTTTCCTTTTCCCCCAGACCAAGGATCATGAAATTTAGGCCTGGAAGGGAACTTAGAACATGGAATCTTAGACTCTAGAAAGTCAGGGTTGGAAAGAGCCTTAGATTGTTAGAATGAACTTAGAACATGGAATATTAGAATAGAAAGTCAGGGTTGGAAAGAGCCTTAGATTGTTAGAATGAACTTAGAACATGGAATATTAGAATAGAAAGTCAGGGTTGGAAAGAGCCTTAGATTATTAGAATGAACTTAGAATATAGAATCTTAGACTCTAGAAAGTCAGAGTTGGAAAGAGCCTTAGATTATCTAGAACTTAGAACATAGAAT